>JARBWK010000005.1:143063053-143265868 GCA_030556195.1 Anolis apletophallus | reverse complement strand
TATTGGAAAAATTAAATGAATTCACTACTTTTTGTAGACCCTTTCCTTCAATGACCCTTGTATAATCCCTTGTTCTCTTGTGGCTATATACGTACCTGAAATAAAAACAAGACAAGCCCTTATTCTATGACAGTGATTTTCAACCAGTGTGCCGCGGAACACTAGTGTGCCGTGAGAGATCATCAGGTCTGCCGTGGGCAATTATTTTCGAACTTCATTCATATATAAACTATAAGGCGCATCTGTCCCTTTAAGAAATGGAACCATAGCACTCTCGCATTACTTATTGGGATACACAGCTAGGCCTATTTTAAGAGTAACTCTCAAGCAACCAGAAACTATCTTTATCCAACATGATCCAACATTCCCCTTGGGTAACGGTTAATTAGTCTACTGTAGTTTGAAAAAGTCCTGTATCGCCTCTTCCTTCCAACGGGGACGGAGGCTGCCCTGCGAGTTGGAATCCCCGGGCAGGCATTGCCGTGGAAATCGCAGCGCGGCCCAGTCCTGTCCTGCTAGTCAAAAATAAGGGACAGGGCCTGAAAATAAGGGACACAAATTTTAGGGCCAAAATAAGGGACGTCCCTTAGAATAAGGGACATATGGGAACCCTAGTTCCACTCCTGTAAAGTTATTTTGACATCGGCTGGTGTTTATATTGGTGAAAAGCACTGCGTTGCCCCTACCTTCTGTCTATTAGATGCCCCGTGGAAACAATACAGCATCTACAAGGAAAGCAAAAAAAAATAAATCTGCTAATGGATAAGAAACTTGAAGTAAACCATGTGATTATAGAATGAGTCTGAATGAAAGCTGAAGGCTTTAAAGATGTCATGGTTGATATCATTTCTAAACAAAAGCAAGCACAAAAAGAAGGAGGGAAGAGGAAAAGGGAGGAGGAAAAAGAGACCGGTCCGATAGTAGCTGAGAAGCCTTAGAGGGCAATAAGGATAGACTGAAATACTGATTTGAATATGGTGGTCATTTTACCCGTGTACTCAACTTTACGTAGATTTTAGGCAAGCTCCTTAGTTCTATTTGGACCACTATCCGGCTTGAGTACCAGACCTATCTAGCCTTTGTAAGAGATATATGTGAATGCACTCATCTGTGAAATTGTTATGTGAGAAACTACCCTGCCTTATAGGCCTGAAGGAGAATAAACCCTACAAGCAGTGGAGAGATGCATCTGATGTCGCAAGGGAGGGAGCAGGAGTAAGGAAAGGAGTATGAATGATGCAAGTGGTAGAGTGCAAGAGGCAAGGGAGAGAAACATTATGAGGATGCAAGGAGAAGTGAGCAGGGTGGAGGAGGGAAGGAAAAGGATAATATTTAGGCACTTACTCTATAAGTTAGCATTCATTCTATTATACATTAGATTGGTTTCTCACAGGATCTAAAGCGTGCCAAGCCTTGATGCGCTTTAGATCCTGGCAGGAGGAGGAGGGGACGGGCCCTCCCTGCCCTTCTGCCTGCCAGGATCTAAAGCCTTGAAGAGGCTTCATGAGGGCCAACTTCAGCCCTCCAGGTCTTTTGGACTTCAACTCCACCATTCCTCACAGCCTCAGGCCTCTTCCTTTTCCTCTCAGCCTGGGCAAACTTGGGCCCCTCGCTCCCTCAGGATCGGGGGGTGAGAGAGAGCAGCAGAGGAGGAGCGGGGGCCTCCTCCTCCTTTTTTTTGCTGCTTCAAGAATAGAATACCCGCTCCCTCCCTCCTTCCCTCCCTCCTTCCTATTTGGAGAATCCCATCTAGAATTCAGTGTGATTTATTCAAGTTTTGGCCTACAACTCCCAGAAATCCCAGCCAATTTACCAGCTGTTAGGATTTCTGGGAGTTGTAAACAAAACCATCTGGAATGCGCATGCACTGGCATACGAACTACTAACGAATTTCGTTAGTAATTAAGTTACATTTTAGAAATTTTTGGAATTTTTTTGTAAGTCTTTCTATTACTAATAAAAAAAATCCCCCCCCCCCCATTAGATTTTCGATTCCCTATTTTTGGGTTCTAAACCATGCCTAGTATGGAGTTAATAATGGCATCTACTGTTATGATCAGCAGAACCTTAGGAGCATGTCCCATTCAATCTTTAGTTGTGAAAGCTGAGACAGGCTGAATCCTGATGAACCATCTGCCCCTGGCAGAGTACATCCAGTCAAGTGTCTTCTTGGCTTTTCTTTGTGAACGAAGATTCAGGAAGGACTCATCCCACGCTCTCTACAAGCGCGCTGATAATTCGGAGGTTGGGTGTGTCCTTCGAGCCTGTGCAAGGGATTTTTCCGGTGGAGCGCAGCGTGCACAGAACTGGCCTCACCCTTTTAAACAAAGGTTCATCTGCCGGGGCCTAGCAAGCTTAGGACAGTGGCAGTGAGGTCCTCAGGTTGTAGGTTTGATTAGAGTTTCCTTCTCTTTGATGGTTGACCTTACAGGGTTAAACGAGCACCATCTGCCCGGATTTGAAATCAGAGCTTTCCTTCTCCTAGGATGGTTGCCAAAAGGCTAGAAAGCCCATCCTGCCCTTTGACGCTCTTTGTCAGACCTTTATTATGCCACCGCCAGCACAGCTCACAACTTTATTAGGGTACGCAAGCCTCTCCCCCACAACAAGGGGGCGCCAACGGAGAGAACATGTGTTGGTGAGAAAGCATAGAGTAGACCAGGCAACCACAGAGACATTAAGGCATTGATCCTCTGTGCTGCCGAAGTCTGAAACCTTGAAGAGGCGAACAGATCTGCAAGAGAATGAAGTGGTTTACTATGAACTGGAAGGACTGCAAATGCAGGCATAATTCTATTGGAGTGAAATTGGATCTGCTTAGCTAGTTCATGTAGAATAATAGAGTTGGAAGAAGCCACATGGGCCATCGAGTCCAACCCCCTGTTCTGCAGGAAAAGCACAATCAAAGTGTCTCTAACAGATGGCCATCCAGCCTATGTTTTAAAGCCTCCAAGGAAAGAGCTTCTGCCACACTCTGAGGCAGAGAGTTCTACGGTTGAACAGCTCTTATAGTCAGGAAGTTCTTCCTAATGTTCCTATGCCGCTCGCCAGATTTGCTATGCTGCCCCATGGATCCTTGTGTAAGAGATACCAAGTGGAGAGTGGATCCCCTTATCTTAGAGAGTACACACGAATCCAAGCAAAACCACTTTTAATTAGCAAACTGATCAGTGTGGTCGGCCAGCAATGTGTCTATTCAAACACACCAAAACAGAACAAAACAAATTCATTTTATATGGTTTCAAGCATCTATATCACACACTACGTATTTTTATAACTTTCTATTTGTTATAGGTGATCACACAGGTATAATGAGTTATCGTCCTTTGTCTCCATTGTAAGGCTATCTTTTTGGCTTATTCACACTACATTACAAGGAGCATCAGGAATGTGTAAGAACAAGCAGGCAGTAAAGCAGGCATTTCCCCTTCAAGGGGTGCACGTTCCCCCAGCTTGAGGACTTCTGTCTGATGTTTATACTCAACTCACTGTGGTCTGCTGAATCTGATGTCTTGTAAGAGCAATAAGACTTGCCCTTAATAGAAAATTCTCATGTCATGCTTTTTCTGAGATGATGCTAATACCTTCTTCTTATCCTTGGTGTTTACCTATATAGGCTCTAGAGCAGGGGTCCTCAAACTAAGGCCCGGGGGCCAGATACGGCCCTCCAAGGTCATTTACCTGGCCCTCACTCAGGGTCAACCTAAGTTTGAAATGACTTGAAAGCACACAACAACAATCCTATCTAATCAGCCAAAAGCAGGTCCACACTTCCCATTGAAATACTATCTATCTATGTATATAATAAAAGTCAGTGTTTGTGGCAGTGGGTGGTGTGGTGGTGCGGAGAGAGGAATATGTGCCAGCGTTTCGATTGGTTGCCACTGTGGGGTTATTTGCATAAAGGACACTGATTGGCCAGCCTCAGAAGTCCAACATTTTAAGGCACCAAATAGAGGGGATTGGTTCCCACGGAGGGAGTATTTGCATAAAGGACTCTGATTGGCCAGCCTCAGAACTCCAATGTTCTAAGGCACCAGACAGAGGGGATTGGTTGCCATGGAGGGAGTATTTGCATAAAGGACTCTGATTGGCCATCGACAATCCAACATTCTAAGTTGACATAGAGGGAAAAGGAAAGGCCTCAGGCAGACAGTCACTGTGGCCAACAGCAATGATGGATCAGGACCAAACTTGGCACACAGGGGCCCAATGGCCCACTTCACAACCTGATGTGGTTTAGGGCAGGATGGGCCACGAATGATGGGATTTGCAGTACCTTCACCTGATTCACATCCCAAACAACATTGCAGCCCCTATAAATCACAGACCAGGCCCAAAATTGACAGTAAGGCTTCATTAACTTGATTTTCCCGAGTAGGCCTCAGCTCATGCGACATTGTGTTTGGCCTGAATTGACAGTAACCTACCTTGGCACACAGAGCCTCTATGACCCACGCTACATTGTACTGCAGTTCGGAGGAGGGTGGACCATGGATGATGGGACTTGATTTACCCCCATGGATTATGGGATTCGTAGTACTTTCAAACCCTTCATTCCCCACAGACCACTGCGGCCCAGAACCAAGACCGATAAAGACCAAACTTGGCACACAATGCCCCCATGACCCACACTCCATCCGACTGCAGTTTAGAGGAGGGCAGACCATGCATTATGGGATTTCAAGTACCTCCATTCACTTCCCAAGCAGTGATTGCGGAATACCACACTTTGCACACAAAGCCCCCATGTCCCACTTTACATCCTGGTGCAGTTCGGAGTAGGGTGGACCATGGATGATGGGACTTGAGGTACCTTCACTCATTTCCTGAGACTGCAGCGACCCTCATCCAATGACTGATCAAGACCAAATTTGCCACACACACAGCCCCCATGACCCACTTTACATCCTGGTGCCATCTGGAGGAGGATGGACCATGGATTATGGGACTTGAAGTACCCTCACCAACTTCCAGAGACCACTGCAAGCCGCATAGCCAGCTGATAAAGATCAACCTTGGCACACAATGCCTTTCTCAAATAACCCAGGCACCGCCGGGTCCCCAAGCTAGTAAGTTTATATTTGTTAAAATTGTTCTTCATTTTATTTATTGTATTGTTTTAAGTGTTTTTGCACTACAAGTAAGATATGTGCAGTATGCATAGGAATTCATTCATGGTTTTGTTTTTTTAAAAAAAAAATCTGGCCCTCCAACAGTTTGAGGAACTGTAACCTGGGCTTCTGTTTAAAAAGTCTGAGGACCCCTGCTCTAGAGCTTTCCCAAACAGCTTTGTGCCCAAAGATAGAGAGAAGATGAAGCTTTGCTACAAGCAGGTATCCACATTTCTATTTTTAATTCAAACTTGGTAATGTACAGAGGTAATTGCTGGCTGAGCCCTAGCACTAAACTGAATAATATTGAGGTGGCATCAGCAGATAAAGCAGCCACTTTCAACAGTTTAATTCCCTGAAATAATTTAAGATTGCCCTGGGGAATCTCACTAAAAAAGTTCCCTCGACCATAAAAAGGCAGAACTGGAAAAGACAGATATAGCAAGAAGTAACTCTAATTGCCAGTGAGGAGGTCTCATAGGGTCTTAAGAGCTGATCGCCTTCCTCCTCGTGAATCCTTAACATGTTCTCACTGTCTTTTGTATGTAGTGAAGAGGATGCCAGGGCTGAGACAGGAGCATGACCAAAATGGCCATAACTAATTTTGGTAAACCTAAGGAAGGGTACACCCTGCCCATGGGAGGGTCTGAATCTTCAGACTGAGAGACATCTGTGAATGTGGCAACTCAAAAGTTTACAGACTTGTGGCTTAGAAATGGAGATAAGCACTAGGCATGTTTTAGAATCCTACAATGGCGATTCTTATATCAAATGGGGGATTTTTTTTTGATTAGTATATCAAAGACTTACAAAAAATTTCCCAAAAAGAAATGTAACTTAAGTACTAATTGGGTTAGTGGATGCCAGAGCATGCGCATTCCAGGTTTTGGCCTACAACTCCCAGAAATCCTAACAGCTGGTAAATTGGCTGGGATTTCTGGGAATTGTAGGCCAAAACTTGAATAAATCACACTGAATTCTAGATGGGACTCTCCAAATAGGAAGGAGGGAGGGAAGGAGGGAGGAGGGGGTATTCTATTCTTGGAAGCAGCAAAAGAAAAGGAGGAGGAGCCCCCCCTGGCGCCTCGCTGCCTCTCTCTCACCCGATCCCCAGGGAGCGAGGGGCCCAAGTTTGCCCAGGCTGGTCATATACCTACATTCTATGCACATGCAATAATACAGCAGTAATAACAATGGGTATAAGAATGGAATTCAAAGGAAGTATTCTGACTGGTCCCTGCCTCATGGACATCCAAGTGGCTCTTCTCTGAGCCCTGAAATTAGCCAGGAAAAGACAGCGTTTCCTGCTTGGATGCACACACATACATATTCTTTGGGGGATTTGCTGCAGTTCTGGCCTCATAGAGAAGATTCTGCAGCAAATCCCCCTCCCAAGAATATGTATGTGTACAGAAAATGCTGGTGGGCTAATTTCCCGAGCCCCGCTTGCACTGCATGAGGAGAGACCAGTCAGAATACCGGTTTGAATTTTGGCTCTTGTTATTGTTATTACTGCTGTATTATTGCATGTGCATGGAATGTAGGTATGACCAGTTGGATTACTTATAATATTAGGCAGTGGCACTTACAGTAGCATTCATTGTATTATACATTAGGTTGGTTTCTCACCCCAATACTCTTTGATGCCTTAGATCCTGGCTGGCAGGCAGGAGAGGCAGGAAGCCTGGAAAAATGTAAACAGAGGATTACTCAGAAGTAAATCCACAAAGAAGGGCCCTTCATCCAAAGTGCCCTCCTTTGCAGATTTACTTCTGAGTAATCCTCTCTGTTTACATTTTTCCAGGCTTCCTTCCAGCCGAGCGAAGGAGCGAGTTTAGGGCTTGCCTTGCCATAATATTGGCAAGGGAGGCGGGAGGGTGGTGAGAGAGAAGGCGGGTGCCCCCTTATGCCCCCTTACGACCTAATAACGACACTTAAGAAAATCCTGGCCCCCAAAGTTCGAAAAATTAAGTCCACTTCCTGGTTGGCATTCCAGGTGCGGAAAAGCTCGAAAGTAGCATTTCTTACGAATTTCTTACGAAACGAATCATTTTCATAATTTTTTTCTCATGCCTAATAAGCACCAACCCTCAGAGTCAGACACGACTGGACTTAATGTCAGGGGAACACCTTACCTTTACTAGGACAAGACTGCAAAGTCTTCATCCTGAAAAATATCTCACTGAAGCAGGTGCCTCATAGGCATGATCACCCTCGTCCCTTGACAGCTCCTTTTCTTCACATTCAGAAACTAAAGCAGAAACAAGAAAAAGACCTATTGAGAGCAAAGCAAGGACGAGACTGCATTGGTTGCCCTCCCTGCTGGCTGCTGCCACAAATTTCATCCTGCCTATCAAAGCAAATGAGAGAAACAGCCTACTGTAGGAGACAGAAACAACTTATTTATTTATTTATTTCATTTATTTCATTTATTTATTTATTTCATTTATTTATTTCATTTATTTATTTATTTCATTTATTTATTTATTTCATTTATTTATTTATTTCATTTATTTTCCGCCCACAAACTTTGCCACCACATTGCGCCGCCTTGCATCGATGACTGGTTTTAACTGCTTATCGTGATGTCTTCGACATTTTAATAGTTTTTTTAAGGAATGTTTTTATGATATTTTATGATGTTTTAGGATATTAAGTGTAATCTGTGTAATTTTGCTATGTTGGAAACCGCCACGAGTCTTGGGGAGAGGCGGTCTAGCAAATTTGAATAATAAATAAATAAATAAACAAATAAACATATACAGGCAAGCATTCAATATTGACACACAACACAAGACAGACGGAGGCAATTTTTAACATCTGGCCACCAGGGGGAGATGTCGCACTCCTTCATTCCTCAGTGCACTCCTTCATTCCTCAGCGTGCTTCCTGGAGATCTTTTATGGCCTCGTAAATCAGTTAAATTTAGCCTCCCCACTTAAGTGGTACCTTAATTTCCTACTTGACAGATGCGACTGTCTTTCAGGTTGCAAAGGTCGACAACAGGCTACACAATAGGTCAAGAGACCCCCTCGACCCGGGCAGGCCTCGAACTCATGACCTTCTGGTCAGTAGAGATCTTATGCAGCTGATACCCAGCCAGCTGTGCCACATTCCCGGTGCTAATTGGGTGTTAATTGGCAACTAGAATTCTATCAAAATTGAGCAGGATATAGATTGAACAAAATACATGCTAGGCTGGAGAGGACAAACATGGGATCTTATTTCTGTCCTCCACCCCTTCAATTCTGAATCATAAACCATGACTTCAGTTAGTACAAGAAATGAGGCATGAAACTGTTTTAACAAAGATGTGTTATTTAAAGTGGCCTCCACCTACCAACACTCCCTATCCATCTGAGAACTTTTGAATTACAGTGCAGTTCAGAAAAACTATGAGATTGACACACAACCTGGAATCAGCTGTGCCTGCACAGTATATGTGTGCGAGCTGCTGCTTTATGGAACATGTCATGAGAGGGTTGTAGATTTTTCAGTTTTGTGGGAGATGGGCTATTAAGCGGCCACCTCATGGCGCCACATTCCAGAATATAGAACAAAACGGTTTTGGGGTCCTCATTCTGTACTTTCCCAATGCCCTCAGTAGATTGTATAGCATTTTTATTTTTATTTTTTAAATTATTTGTATTAAGGTTTTCATATGGCAATAAAAGGGGGAACATCTCTGAGTAATAGAAAAGTAGGAAAGTGAGTAGAAGGGGAAACGATAGACGGTAGGAGCCTTTCTCCCACCCTGCCGGGTGTGGGATTGGGTATAGGGGGAGGCAAGGTAATTTTAAATGGTAAGCGAACAGTATTTTGGCACCCCCCAACCAATCACTTTATATATATATATATATATATATATATATATATATATATATATATATATATATATATATATATATGGATTGGGTGCATAGACAAATTTGAGCCCTCCAGGTATTTTGGACTTCCTACTGGCTGTTTGGAATTGTGGGAGTTGAAATCCAAAACACATGGAGGGCTGAAGTTGGCCCATGATAGATAGATAGATAGATATATCTTCCTTCCCACCATTTTCCCTGCTCTATTCCTATTCTCTTTGTGTGTGTGTGTGTGTGTGTCTATATCTATATCTATTCCCCTTCCTTCCTTCTCAGCCCTATACCCCAGAATATCAAGGCAGAAAATCCCACATTATCTGAGTGTGGACTCAGATATTCAAAGCAGATATTGTGGGATATAGGGCTGTGTGGAAGGGCCCTCGCCCTTTTCCTTCCCCTCTTCCTATTCTTTGCGTGGGTCTGTACATTCCCCATCTTTCCTTCCTCCTCACCCTTTTCCTTGCCCCCTTCCTGTTCTCTTTCCCCTTCTTACCTTCCCCTTCCTCCCTTCTCACCCTTTTCCCTCCCCTCTTCCTATTCTCTTTTTGTGTGTATGTATATATGTGTGTGTGTGTGTGTGTGTGTATCAGGTCTAGGCTAATTTCGGGAGCAAGGGCCTGAGGGTTGGGCTAGGTGCCCTCTGGCTGGCAGGCTCATCTGGCCACTCAGTCCTGCTCCCAGCCCCCAGGTAAGGGCAGCCACGTGGCCTCCTCCCTCGCCCTCGTGCACCGGCGGCAGCAGAGGCAACAGAGGGAGGAGACGCACGGGGGGCAAGGGAGACGGAAAAGGCGGGTGCCTCTGCCCCCTTCTCTCTCGCCCTGCGCAAGGCATCCTCGGCGGGGGGGGGGGAGGGTGCGCAGGGTGAGGGATGATATGCGTGCAGGGCGAGGCAGGGAGAAGGGAAAGGCACGTGCCTCTGCCTCCTCCTCTCTCACCCTTCGCGAGCCTTCCTCCCACCCTGCAGCACCCCTGAGGGCGTGGTGCCCGGCCCTGGATGCGCCCTTTGGCCACATGGCGCCCTGAGGTGGCTGCTTAATTTGCCTCCACTAAGATCCGCCCCTGGGGGAGGGGGTTTTAATATGACTTCCAATCATCTTCCCGTCAGGTGGGTCTTTTTCTTTCTTCATATTTGTGTTCTCTCGTTCCTTGGCAGGCTCCTTGTTATAATCAAACTTAAAAGCACTAGCTAATATAGGTTATCTTATATCTATTAACCATTTCAGGTTTACTTGTTGTATTAAGTTCTTTATTGATGTCGCCAGTCTGTTTTTGACATATTCAGGTTCTGAATCATTGGGTTAGTTTGTCCATGTTCATGATATCTAGAATTTTTATTGGCCATTGTTTTTGTGATGGAGTTTCTTTTGTTCTCCACACTTTCGCATAGATTATTCTAGCCGCCGTTACTAGATAGTTCAAGAGTTTGTCTTTGTTTATGTCTAATTCAAAGTCAATTATTCCTAAAAGGAAGTATTCTGGTTTTAGTTCCATCTTAATGTCTAATATCTTTTCTATTTTTTTTGGATGTTCTTCCAGTATGCTTTGGCAATTTTACATGTCCACCACATGTGGTAAAAAGAGCCAGATTGTTCTTCACATTTCCAACATTTGTCCTTTGTGTTTGGATATTTTGCCAGTTTCTGAGGAGTGATGTACCATCTGTACATCATTTTAACCAGTTTTACATGAGATCAAATGCATAGCTATAGATTACATAGCATTTTTGTGACTCCAGAGCAGGGGTGCTCAGAATGGTGATCGGGATCACCAGGGTGATCTTTGGGCTTCATCCTGGTGATCTTCAGGCCCCTGACCAGGTTTTTTGCAGTTTGTCCTCTTCACGCGCCCCTGCACGCTGCAAAGAAGTCCTCCGTCATTGCTCCTCCCTGCTCCCTGCTCGCGCGCCGCCTCCAAAAGCTCCAGAGTCCAAGAGGCAGAATGGGCCCCCTCTTTTGGATTCCTCCTCCTCCCTCCATCCTTCTCCAGCCACTCAGAGTCGTAGGAGACCAAAGGGGGCAGGCCTGGATGATGCGATGCATGGCTGGCCCCGTGCGCATGCGCAGAAGCGCCCATTCTGCCTCTCGGACTTCTCGTGAGCTCTTGGAGGCAGCACACATGCTGGCGGCGTGGAAATAGGAGCAATGACGGAGGAGAAGAAGGACGCTTTGGGGTCATTTCTTTACCGCATCTCAAAGGTCGGTCTTTTTACTTTGGGGTGGGTGCTTGATTGTTCTGTGGCATGTCTCTTTGTTTATTTTTAATGTTTAAAAATGGCCTTTTAGCTCCAAAGCCTCTCTGCTTGCTTTGTTCTTTGAGAAATATATGTTGGGGAATATGGAAATGTGGGAGAAATGGGGTGGTTGGATGTATTTTTGCATGCCCCTTTGTTTACCTTGCTGAGTATTAAATGGCCTTGCAGTTCAAAAGCCTCTCTTCTTACTTTCTGGCTGATGATATGTGTGGTAATATGGCAGTGTGGGAGAAATGGGGTGGTTGGGTGTATTTTTAATGCTCTGTTTTATATTGTTGTTATTAAATTGAAATGTTGATGTTTTATAACTTCATTTTATGTAAACTGCCCCGAGCCTGCTGGAAGGAGCGGTAGATAAAAATGAATAATAAATATAAATAAATAAATAAATAAGAAAATAGTTATACGTTTTACATTTCTGGGTCGGTGATCTTTGGGACTTGGTTTTTTAATCAGTAGCTCCCATGCTGAAAAAGTGTGAGCACCCCTGCTCCAGAGACTAGAACAGGGGTGGGCAATTACCGGCCCTCCAGGTGTTTTGGACTTCAACTCCCAGAAATCCTAACAGCTGGTGAACTGGCTAGGATTTCTGGGAGTTGAAGTCCAAAACACCTGGAGGGCCAGTAATTGCCCACCCCTGGACTAGAACATGAGCCAGTGGATTCAAATTACAAGCTAATAAATTCCACTTAAATATTAGGAATAGTTTCCTAGTATTTAGAGCTGTTCCATACTGGAACAATCTTCTTCAGAAGTAGTTGACCCTTCTTCTTCTTTTGTTTTAAACAATAGGTGACAGGGCCATCCTTCAGACATACTATGCATTTCAGCATAGCAGGAAGTTAGATTAGATGGCCCTCATGGTCCCTTCCAATGATATAATTCTATCAATTTTTTGTGAATTTTATATTTGGTTGTATTTTAATGCCTGGGCAACATGGCTACCACTGTAAAACAGGAATGGGTAACCTGCACCCCTCCAATAATAACAACAACAACCATTTTATTTTTATACCCCACCTCCATCTCCCCAAAGGGACTCAGGGTGCATTACGCATGGGTCAAAATGTCCACAGAACATCAAAACAAAACAATCTATTAAACATTTTATTTATTTATTTATTTATTATTTCAATTTGCTAAACCGCCCTCCCCGAAGCTCAGGGCGGTTTCCAAGCATATAAAACACATCGAGATAAAAACATCCTGAAAACATCCTAAAAACACTCTAAAAACACCCTAAAATACCATGACAATCATGGTCAGTTACAAACACATAAAATCACATGAAACATGCTAGTCAAAGCAAGCTAATTCAAGTAGCAATGGCAGTATGGCCAGGCGAGGGATTGGCGGTTCAAGCACCGGTCAAGCCAAATGCCTGCCTGAACAGCCAGGTCTTGCACGACCTACGGAAGGCCAACAGGTCCTGCAAGGCTCGTGTCTCAGCCAGCAGCGAATTCCACAGAACTGGGGCAACCACCGAGAACGCCCTCTGCCGTGTGCTGGACAGCCTACAGGTTTTCAGTCCTGGGACCTCGAGCATGTTGAGACCCTCTGAACGCAGTGATCTTCTGGGCACATAAAATGAAAAACACAATGAAAATAAAACATAGCAAAACATAACAATCAAATAAAACACAATTAAATAAAACATAAGGGTATAAAGCAGCAGCATTAATACTAATACTCCCCCAAACATATTGTTTTTTGTGATTAATCACTATGCTTTAATTATGCTCAATTTGTAACAATGAAAATACATCCTGCGTATTAGATATTTGCATTAGAATGTGTAAGAGTAGCAAAATTATTTATAAAATAGCAACAAAAATATGGTTGGGGGTCCCCACAACATGAGGAACCTTATTTAGGGGTCACGGCATTAGAAAGGTAAAGAACCACTGTATTAATACATATATCTTTCTGTTTAATTGCTATTAAATTTTTTTAAAAATTAATTTCATGGGGGGCGGTGAGTACATTTTTTTTTCTGGAAAAGGGACAATAGGCCAAAAAAGTTTGGAAACCACTGGTGTAGAGGAACCCAGTGTGGATAATAGGTTATGTGATACTTAAAAGTTCCATAAGTAGCAGAGCACTTGAAACGCGGCAGAGCTTAAAAGCTCATGATCAATATGGCAATAATGAAAACTCACTGAAGTCAGGAAAGTGAATCAAAGTCCATTATTAAAAGCTTCCAAGCTTTATTAAAATAAAGAGTAAAATACAGCATATCCATAATACAGGAACAAAACACAACTTCTACATGATAGCTATATGGAGCCGCATGCAATACAAGATTAAGGGCTACATGATTGCAAGAGAAATCAAACAGTCATACATCTTATAATGAGGAATACAGCTTAACAACAACTCCTCCTCCTTAATAAGGTTCTATTGGACAAAGTCACAGCCTTGTCACCAGTGTGTCATTACTATGTCATCAATCTGGGCTGAACCATGGTGTGAAAAACACGCCCACTTATTTACACAATTATAATTCTGTTCTCAAAACATAGGACATTATTTTGGCTTTCTTTGCACCAGGACTGCATGTGAATGAGAATATGAGGATGAGATAACGTTTTATCTTAGTTCAACACACAACACTGGGAACTTTCTCCCTAACTAGCAAAAAAACCACAAAATTGGCCCGCATTTTGTGGTTTGTTTACATACGCGACTGTTCCCTGCCTGGATTTCCAGGAACAGTGCGCGATTCTACAGCGGCTTTTCTTTAACAGCCGGCTCCGTGTTTGTTCACTACTACAGGCACGGCATACTGGACTGCTCCGGCCTCCCCAACCACTCGCACTGCTCGGAGGCCTCCACGTGTGAGTCACAACCCTACAGTGAGCATTACCACTGAGTTGTGTCTGCCCCTGTGGACATTATCATTTGGGGACGCTCCCTTATTTACTTGTCCTTTTTCAGGGACTGAATCTCAACTTCAGGGTTTCAGAGACTATTCTTTCTCTCCTCCTGAGAGTGTGTTGGCCGTGTTATGACTCTTATGTTTATTTGTATGTATGCTACATCTCACATTGATGTCATTATGATATTTACTCTTGATATATAAAGTCTACACGTTTGTGATAATTAACTGTACAGTGATTATTTCCATTCAGTTCTATTGTGTTCTTTTGGCTTTGTTTAAACACGGTCCCCACCTGTTATATAGAGGAATGGCAGAAAGACACACACGAAGATTTTGCTCAACAGCTGGGAGTTATAGTTCACCCGCAATCAAAGAGCATTCTGAACTCCACCAATGATGGAATGGAATCAAACTTCCCACACAGAACTACCATAACCAAGAGAAAATACTATAGGAGTTTGGTGGCCATTGACCTTGAGTTTTGGAGTTGTAGTTCACCTATATCCAGAGAGCACTGTGGAGGGAAGGGAGGAAGACGTACGGCGAGTCTGCGCAGTAGCACCCGCACGAGTCACATCTTTCTCCCTCCCCCCTCCCACAGAAACAGCAGCGTGAGCAAAGCGAGGCAAAGCAAGTAGAACGAGGCTGGGAAGAAGGGAGCCCGAGTGGAGAAGAAAAAGTGTTCGGCAGGAGGGGGAAGAAAAGGTATTGGAGGTTCCAATTTTCCACAGCACACCTGATGATCACTCATGGCACACTAGTGTACCACGGCACACTGGTTGGGAAACACTGCTCTAAGGCATGAGAAGACCCCTTTGCATGCGGATATTCCAGACTAACATGGCTATGTCTTTGAAATCATCATATGAGAATTTGGGTATTTAAATGAAGGACAAAGGGTTATGAAATTAATCTAAATATATCGCAGGCAAGATTACCAATTTAATAGAAACTTATCCAGCCCATCACAGCAGATGAAAGATTGTCCTTTCGAGAGAAAAAAAGGCTTTTCCTAACAGGATGCTCATTGTTATTCTTAAGCATGTTGGAGCTATGTTTAGAAAGAGGTAACTTTAGCAATTTCCCGTGTCTTGACTATTCCAGAATAACAGATGGGAGAGGCCGGTAAAGGACAAAGGTAGCAAGCTAAATCAAAGCTAACCAGGAATAGGGACCTAGCATGACTGAAACAAGCTAGCACAATGTGAGTCCAGAAAGAGAATGCACATAGAAACATAGAATCTTAGCATTCCTGCCTGTGACGACTTGGCTATAAAACTTTGGAGGATTTTAAAACTCTTCGATTGCTACCACCAACCTAAAATATTAATCTTAGGATTTCTAATAAAAATAACAGTTAATCTAGGCTCCAATTATAATCACCAAACTAAACTGAGAGGATTCTGAGGTAAAATCTTCTTCCAGACTGGGAATGTGAGATTGATGGAACTGGCACACACTGATGGTAATGAGGCACACACACACACACACACACACACACACACAACTAACAAGCAGCTTTGAGAGGCACAAATGCGTTATGGTTATCAAGTGAGGCACAATAGTGTAATGGTTATCAATTAATGTTCACTAGCATGTTGGTTACAGAAGATGAATCTTAGATCTTAAAACAGACAGTGTAAAAACTTGTCTCACTAAAACTCCCTCACAGTAATATTTCAACTAGTCGTGAGCAGTCTACAAACTAACTATCCTAGTTAGTTCACTGAGCTAACTCTCAGTCTACCAGAAGCCCACCTAGCTATAACTCTATCTCTTAGAGTGTTCCTATAGCTGGCTTCCTCAGAGAGGTGAGCTAATCCCTAAACCCTAGGGATTTCTGAAAGCCTGTGACTGACTACCTGCCAGCTATCGCACAGAGCTCACACACAGCTGTGTCAAGAGACTGCTTTAAACTCACAGCTCTGACCACAGACTGCTCTCTCTCTCTCTCTCTCTCTCTCTCTCTCTCTCTCTCTCTCTCTCTCAGAGCTCTGACAAGAAGCTCTTCACTCTTTGAGTCCTGACAAGAGACTGACTAATAAGCTACACTCTTTCCCGCTCAAGTAGCTCGGCTCCTCCCCTCAGCTCTGGGCTCCTCCCAGGCATCTCTCTCTCTCTAACTCCCGCCCAGAGAAGGCTCCAAGCCACTCCCCCTTTTCCTGGCTTTTCCTGGATGCCAAACTGCTATGCTGGTCTCGGCCCAGCATTACAATGGGCGAGTCCTCATACTGCCATACAGGCACACATAACTAAAGCATTGCTAAAGATGCTCCTACAACCTCTGTTTAAAGACCACCAAAGCAAAATCATACACCATCTTCCACAGTCTTATAACTCATAGGACCTCATCAGAAGGGCAGGGAAGAAACAGAGGAAAGAGGGGGAAAGTGGAGGGAACTATCCTCCTTTGTTCCCTACCATCTTTCCCCATTTTCTGGGATAGCCTCCCATCCTGCCTTTTCCCTGCCAGCTTCATGGTCGTCAATAAGGAGTTGGGTTTCTCCACATGGCCAAAACAGAGCCCCACAGAGTCTCGCTGGAAGTTGTCCTACATCACGTGATGGTCTCTGTGGCACTCTATTTTAGCTATTTATTTATTTATTTATTACTCCAATTTCTAGACTGCCACTCCCAAAGGCTCGGGGCAGTTTACATAAGAATACACAACAGTTAAAACCATAGCTAAGAAATTATTATACTAAATACATTCCAAAAGCCAGCTGGAAAAGGTAGGTTCTGCAGGCCCTACGGAAAGCCACCAGGTCCTGAAGTGCTCAGGCCTTGGAAGAGAAGGCATTCCATAACAAAGGGGCAATGATTGTAAACGCCTTTCATCTGGTAGCCGTCAGACGGAAGTTCTTCAAACCAGGGATTTCCAAAAGATCTTGGTCTTCTGATCGCAGTGATCTCTGGGGTTTATAAGGCATCAGGCAGTCCCTTAAGTACCCTGGCCCCAGACCATGTAAGGTCTTGAAAGTTAGAACTAGCACTTTGAAACTGATCCAGTGCTCAATCGGTAGCCAATGCAACTGCTGGAAGACTGGTGTTATGTGACAGCTTGCAGGCTCCCCTGCGAGCAGCCGCTCCACAGCATTTTGCACTACCATAAGCTTCCGGATCACCGTCAAAGGCAGGCCAATGTAAAGAGCGTTACAGTAATCGAGTCTTGAGATGACCGTAGCCTGGATTACCGTAGCCAGATCGTTCTGGGACAGGTAAGGAGCCAGACGCCTAGCCTGACGCAGATGGAAAAATGCTGCTCTGCTCACAGCGGAGATTTGGGCCTCCATTGTCGGCAAAGGGTCCAAGAGGACTCCCAGGCTTTTTACCAAAGATGATGGGCATAATGCCTCACCATCCAGGGTAGGCAGCCGGACATCTCCACCGCCCGGACGACCAAGCCAAAGGATCTCCATCTTCACCGGGTTCACCCTCAACCTGCTGGCATGCAACCATCCAGTAACGGCCTCAAGGCACAGCCGGAAATTATCGGGTACAGAATCAGGCTGGCCCTCCATCTTCAGAATGAGCTGAGTGTCATCAGCATATTGGTGACACTCAAGCCTAATTTGGAGAAATGAGGAGAAGATGCAGAGAAGTCTGCATCTGATAAAGTCCTTACTGTCAATTCTTGCTGTTATTCCTTGGTTTTTTGTAACCTCCATTCATGGCAGGAACATTCATGAATTTGGGAACGAAAGCTAGTGGCAGAAGAGGAGATTTGAACCTCATCCATGGGCAAGGAAGGGCCCTCTTCCAGAATAATACTACAGATTTTCTTGCATGTAAAAAAAACTGGCCTCTAACTACGCATTACAAAATGTTGTAAGCATGCAATTTAGACCTGAAGATGTCAATTTATATAAGCCAGATGTATTCAAGCAGTCCTTGAAAAAGGAACTGCTCACTTGATAGTGGTCTAAACATTAACCATTCCATGTAGAGTACTATTATAGCTATCAAAGCAGCTAACTCCTCTCAGATGATTACAACTTTTCGTGCCGTCTCGCCTATGTTTCTGAATGCCAGTGGCATTACATCAAACTCTTCTTCCATCAAACCACAACACATTGTCATCTGAGCCAGCCTCGTAACTGTCGCATCTATTCCCAACACAGTCTGAGATTTTGCTTTTATTTTTTTTAATTTCTATTCTGCTTTACTTATGAAACTAGGATTCAAGGAAAATCGCCAGATTAAAAACATAGGCACAACTAAAACCCCAATATAAAACTGAAATACAATTGCAGAAATGACCGTATTAAAATGCAACCAATTTAAAGCATGTAAACGAAGAAGCATAATCCACCTTTTCCCATTAAAAACTCTTTCCGCGAGCCATTCAATAGAGACTGCAATCTAGCAGAGTCTGAATAATAAGATTTCCTTTAGAGGGAAGCCACCGTTTTAGAGGCTTCTTCCCTGGGAGAATAGTTTGCTTAAGTCTTAACAGAACTACAGCTAGAAAGATCAGCACTTTTCTTCTCCAGAGAGGAAGAGATGTGCAGATAACAATGTTCTTTTATTTGATTATTCTTCACCACTACAGCTTAGCAAAGAGAAAGAGAAATAGGCAAAATGTTGCAAAGTGAGAGTGTTTTCCCCTGAGACCTCTGACTGGCAAAAGAGATCTAGAATCCCTTGGATTTGCATTTTTCCAGAAATAATTGCATTTTTCCAGGAATGTTTCCTTGGTGAAAAGTATAATCCTAAATTAATTGAGAAGTCATATTCACTCTGGAAAGGCTCTGCTGTTTCCCCATCCTCTGCTGTAGCTACTGTAGAAAGCGAGAAAAGGGCAGAAGAGTTTGCTGACCATGTCAGCTTAGCCAGTCCTTGATGCTGGCTGGAGGCTCAAGCACATACCCACCAGTGATCTTTTTATTCCATGCTACAAGACTTTCCTCCCACCCCCTTCAACACACAACATTAAACAAGCCTGTCCTTCCTAGCTGCTGGCAACAGCATGTGGCAGAGGAGCTATCTGTACAAAATCAGTGAGAAACCGTGGAAAGGGATTTGGTGGGGGAGGCAGGACCCGTCTGGGGTAACATGCTTAAGGCCTTAGGGGGTGGATGGACAAAAGCTCTGTTGTGGACTAATAGCTGACATAGTGTATAGATTTCAGAATGAAGGTGGTGTTTTGTTCCCTTTGATGGTTCTTGGCTGACGCCAAGTGGCCAAATTTTCAATTGAAAATTACCTTTGTTTAAAAGAGAGAGTGAGAAGTGAAAGCACTTCTCGAGCCTTGATAGAGCTTTTTTTCCAAATTGAAAGTATTAATTTGTTCACATTTTGACCGTTTTAACGACTCGTTTGTGTTTAGTATTCTGAAAACTAAACTAACACAGAGGACAAGTAAGGAATCTCCCCAAGTTAATTTTCAATGTAAGATTTGGTCAGCGTTTACATATTTCTTCATATTGTATCTGATTATTTATTTATTATTTCAAATTTCTAGACCGCCACTCCCCGGGGGTTCGGAGCGGTTCACAACTCAATAGAAATAACATAGCAAGCGAATACACAGTTATAGCAAACACAAACAAGACATGTACTATTCACTACAACACTACAACACAATATATGTCAGTCTTAGTTAATCCAGGGCTCAATTTAACCCTTCTTTGAGATTCTATTAATGAGTTTGACAAAAGGTTGTGTTATAAATCTAGATGTGGATATATATGTGTGTGTGTGTGTGTGTGCTAGGCCTGGTTAGGTTTTTTGTATCGTCGTCTAATTCATTTTAAATTCAATTCTAAATAACTTTTGAACCGTTTATGAACCACTGTAAGCAACCCGGAAGTGAATTACCAAATTCGAAGCCACCGCCACCATTTTTCAGAAAGAAATTGCCAACCATGTGTGTTGGGCCAGGCGCAGGCCGGTGTTTTTTTCTGGTGCACACGCTCTTCTCGCGAGCAAGCGTGTCGCCGGGTGTGGCGTGGGACCGGTGCCCTGGGCCTTGTTGTGGGCCAGGTGCGCAGGGCCGGATACAGGCTGGCGTTTTTCTGGCACGTGCTCCTCTCCTAGACAAATTTTCTCCAGGTTTGAAAGCCCAGGTCTTCCCTCTGCTTCTGAATGGGGCCTAGGAGAGAAGAAAGTTCACCTAGGAGAGGAGCGCATGCCGGAAAAACACCGGCCTGTGCCCGGCCCTGCGCACGTGGCCCGCAACAAGGATCTGAATAGCCACGCGGGCGGGGGGGGGAGAAAAGCCGTGTCCAAAGCGGCTGCTTAACCCGCTTTGGACGTGGTTTTCTTTCCCTGGCGTTGGGGGGGGAGGAAAGCCGTGTCGAAAGCGGCTGCTTTAACCTGATTTGGATGAGGTTTTCCTTCAGTTTGGATGAGGCCATTAATGAAGCCATTCCAAAATTTCGGAATTTTAACGAATTAATTTTGAAATTTTCCCAAAAATTTTCGGAAGTCCATCAAATTCAAAGTGCCAGTGCCCCCTACATCCTAAATGAGTTTTGAACCTCTTTTTTGGATCAACCAGCCCTAATATATGCCATACTTCTTCAATTGTAAGATGCCATTGATTGTAAGACACACCCTAATTTCAATACCACAACAAAAATGCATAAGGTATACCTGAGATTATAAGACACATCCCATTTTTAGAAATGTTTATAAAGAGAAAGCCTCATAGAATTAAATATAAAGTGTGTGTGTCTCATTAGGTATGGATGTCACCCACGATTTCAAAAAATGATCGTAGGCGATGCCAAATCTGACAAGTTCAATTATGTAGAGCACCAAACCCTTTCACCATTTAAAAGTGTTCAACCATAGTAATGCTGAATTACTGTTGCCAAGTTTTTCTTGCCTGATATGCTCTTTATTTTCAAATCCTATGTGGCAGTTAGAGCCAACATCCTCCTTCTTTTAGATTCTCCCAAGGTGGACTAAAGTTTAACCTTTAACTACTTTATTCGAAGAAGGGGATGGTTCCTCTTTTGATAAGCAGTTTTTGATAAGAAGTTTTGTCCCAAGTTATTGGAAACGATTTTTAATCTAAAATTTCTTAACTTATACACAAGTATATAAAGTAACAATATTTTATTATTATTTTATTTATTTATTTCAGATATTTGTACCCCGCCCTTCTCACCCCCGGGGGGGGGGGGCTCTGGGCGGCTTCCTGCCGGCACATATTTGATGCCCACACATAAAATACAATAAAATACACATCAAAATCAATAATTAAATAGTTAAAACATTAAATTAATACAGTAAAGTTTATTAAAAAGGAGGCCAGTCTGGTGGCCGTCGTCCCGTTGAGTTCTGTAATTGCCATCTCCATTAAGCTTCTCCATAAACCAGGCCTGTCCAACAGGTGGCCCGGGGGCCGTACATGGCCCCCTAGCCCCTTGGCTACGGCCCCTTACCCTCCTGCAATAAATAATATATTTTTTAAAAAAATATTTTTTATTATTATTATTTTTGGTCCCGCCCCTTGTCTTTCTATTGGCCCCCTCATCTTCTCCTGAGGGAGGGGGCCAATGGGAGGGAGTGACATCTCTCGGCCCCCGCTCCCTTGGCAGCAAACAGGAAGAGCGACCCGGCTGCATGGCTTTCCCCCTCGGCAGCGCTCCTTCCTCCTTCTCATCCTCCCTCCCTTCCCAGGGAGGGGAGTTATTGCAAGGAAGCATTCAGCCACATTTCTTCTCCCTCCCTCCTTCCATTCCACCCTTTCATCCTTCTTTCTTCCCTGCCCCTTCCCTCTCTCTCTTTCTCCTTTCGCTCGCTTCCTCCTCCTCAGGATTGCTGCTGCTCCGTCTGGGAGGCGCTCAGGCCCTCAGCGCCATTGAAGCAAAAGGGGTTTGGGAGGGAGGGAGTGTGTCTGAGAGCGTGAGTGACAGAGAGAGAGAGAGTGAGTGACAGAGAGAGAGAGAGAGAGAGGGGACCTGCCCTGGGCACACCTCTCCCCAGCACAAAGGGAAGATCTCTCTGGCTCTCTCAGACACACACACACACACACACACACACAACACACCCCTTCCTTTCTGACCCCTTCATTTGCGTTTCATGAACTGTCTCTTTAATGAGGAGAGAACCGGCCAGCCATAGGAGAAGGGAGGAGGAGAAAAGGACGGAGGGGGGAATTGAATGAGAGGGAGCTCAAGGAAAGGCCTCCCACTCCCTTTCCCCCTCCTTTTCCTCCCCCCAGAATTATTTACATTCTTTGCAATTACCTAAGTTTACTTTGATGACTTGCACTGAATGGAATCAGCCAGGGGTAAACTGGCAGAATGAAAGCACACAGACCTTTCAACTGCAAGGCCATTCAATGCTGATCAATGTGGCCAGTGGAACAGTCATATATTCCAGTTCAAAGCAGAGATTGTGGGATTGTCTGCCTTGATATTCTGTATATTTATGCCTTGATCCATTCTATTTAAATAATATAATATGTAATTCATATTAATGCCCCTCCATCCATCCATCCCTCCCTCTCCCCTTATTTAAATAATATAATATTTAATTGTATATTTATGCAATGCCGGGGGCGGGGAGGGGGCGGAGCTGGGGGAGGGGAGGGGGCGGAGCCAGGGGAGGGGAGGGGGCAGAGCCAGGGGAGGGGCGGAGAGGTGGGGAGAACTGGAGGTGGTTAGAAAGCATCTTCTGAGCTCCCGATCCATGTGGCAATGGGGGGAACAGAGGAAAAACACGTGGGATAGGATCTTTCAAATTTGCCCATGTTGAATAGTAATGTCTAGTAGGTTTTGGACTTCTATGACTGAGAGTATGGAGATTGGGAGGGAAAGGAAATGAACTCATGCAAAGAAGTGATGCCTGTCTTAAGAATGATGCCTCCTGTCTTCTCTAATCAGATAGTAAAGAAGGAAGGAAGCAATCTTGTGTAACGGGGTAAGTAAATTCTCCATCTTCTTTAAAAATGGAATACCACACAAAGAAGACAATTCCATATGCAAAGAAGACGACTTCCCCTGTTTTCCCCCGTTTTCCCCATCTCCATCTGATGAAGTCCTAAGTGTGTATTAAATTTTGACAGCTTGTTTAGCTGCCAAATTTCTTCTGGCATCTAATTCCACAGTCTTCTCGGGTGGCTGATAAAAGGGCCTCTAGAGATGATAGTCATTAGTCAAGTTCTGCCTGGAAGCAGTAAAAGTCTGCTTGCTGAGGTGGTTGCCTCACTGTGCCTAAAAGTAGGGCTAGTCCTAAACCCACATGTTTTCTTAATATTTTTCATATATTTTCTCTTACCACAAAAACACAATTAAGGATTATATAGCATCTTAATACTCTCATCCCAACTGTACCAGACAGTTGGTTTCTGGCATTATATGAGCTTCACTGTGACCATTTCAAAGTATTAAAGCATTAATTAATTAATTAATTAATTTTAGATTTTGCACACCAGAAATTCAGAGCTGACTGGAGCCGTCTGAAGGCAATATTTGGCACTGGTGTCAATGTCATCGCCCTATATTTTTAGGAGTAAAGTTTTTTTGGGCAATCAACCTAAGCAAGAAGTGAAGGACCATCACCAGGGGCTTTGAGGGAAGGGGCAGTGTTTGTTTCTCCTGTTCCTTCTGGCTCAGTTTCTGTGGACTCACTCTTGGCAGAACCGAAGCCCTGACTCTGCATCTCAAGGCTAACAACAACACCTGCTTGCCCCAGAGGCTGGGGCATAAAAAGAACCACACCTGCAGAGCCTCAGGCCTAAGCAAGAAGTGAAGGACCATCACCAGGGGCTTTGAGGGAAGGGGCAGTATTTGTTTCTCCCGTTGCCTCTGGCTCAGTTTCCAGGGACTCACTCAGCTTCTGGGGACTGCTTGGTGCTGCCAGACTCTATCTTGACTGGCCTCCATTTCAGCATCCTTGGGTGAGCACAGAGATAACATTTGTTTCTTCCAGCCATGGCCCTTGATTTACCTGAGTCCTCTCTTGAATGAACACTGCCAGGCCAGGATTATCCATAAGGCCAACCTAGGCCATGGCCTAGGGGTGCAAGCCAAGGGGGAGGCGCAGATCACAGACCAAAATAATAATAATAATAATGTTGAAACAAATAAAAACGCAACGCGTATGGAGATGAGGAAGGAAGGATACCGGAGGTCTTCCTTTTCGGCGGCGCCCCTGCCCCTTCCTGAATACCAGCTCCTGCCTCTGCTATTGTTGTGCAAACGGCGTATGCGCAGGGGCTCTCGACACTGGTGTCAACGTCGACAGGAGGAACAATTAACTCCGACAGCATCCACTTGCTGGCTCCTTCAGTGCAAGTACAGGAAACTCCATTGCGCAGTCTACGCATGCCCTAACACCATGAAAGCTAGTATTCCTCCTCCAACACAAGAAGGAGACTCCTCCTTACTGGAGAGAGAAGCACAACTGCCGGATACAGCACATGCGCAAACCCCAGTACAGGAGAGAAGCCCAACGCGACAAGCCCCGGTATAGGGGAGAAGCACGGCATCGGTACAGCTGCTGACTACAATGCATGCACAATCGCCGATACCGGGTAGGTGTCGCCCCCTGGGGCCCTTGGGACCTGACCTTCTTGGATAGACCACACAACAGCTATGGTACAACGGGTTTTATTTAGAATAAGCAGGTATAGGAAAGACCCTGAGGCAATATAAGACCTCCAGGTAGAGGCAATCAGCAGGAACGGTGGTAAGAATATAATCCGCAGCAATAGGATCCCAAGCGGAGGAAAACAGGAACAAGCCGGATGCAATAGGAAGTCTCTTAAGGATCCCCACTGGATTATAGAGGCAGGGAGCGGCTTCTTGGTAGCAAGAAAGTTCTTTAGCATTAAAGTTTTTGCAGGAACCATTCAGGAACTGACCACGGACGTGGCAGTGAACAAGGAACAAGGCACAACGCGGGATCGAGTCAGCCCGGTGTTGGCTGTCTGGCACAAGCTTGCTGGAAGGCCCAAGGCGGCCCTTCTTCCAGTAGCATCTCCTTAGCGTGGTGTTGGTACAAGATGCCCGCAATGGGCATCCCTTGGCAATTATAGTGTTCACTGGCTTTGATCTATGTGCGTTGAGTGTCACTGTTCCATGATTGATGGTCATCTATATGTTATGATACCTCAGTCTTTCAGGAATGCGCTGCTCGTTAGCGGCTCACATCTGGACTGAAGAGAGGCAGACTCTTGGCTCCTTTGGAGCGCCTTGCTATCAGGGAGGCTGGATGGTACAACCTTGAGCTGCCTATGTTATGCATTCATCCCTGGCTTCTCACGGGAAAGGCCGAGAGGCCCAGGGCAAGGTTTGAGAGTATAACAAGCTGGCTTGGGTAGTTCTTTACTGCCATCATAGCTAAAGTCTCGCCCAAGCAAAAGTGATGCCTGAGGCCCTTGAGATGTGACAGTAGGGGCCAAGTGCCTCAAGCCCCGGCATCGGGGAGGAGGCTCCTCCCCCCCATGCCTGCATCCATAGTGCTTGCCAAGAGGGAAACTCCTGTGACGGACCTAATGGGGCCACACCAGGAGAGCTGGATGCGGGGTCCTAAGGGGGACAAGCGGATGAAAGGATGGGGGGGGGGTGTTAATCCAGGCCTGAACATGGCCACCCTGGTTTAGCATCTCATTCTTCCCTTGATGGAACATCTGCTCTGTTAAAACTATGTTTTATTGCATTTATAAGTTTTAATTATTTTATAATGTGATATGTTCTATGTTATATTTATTATTTGTTGTATGATGCGGCATTGAATGTTGCCATAATCTGTAAGCCGCTCTGAGTCCCCTTTGGGGTCGAGAAGCGCGGGGTATAAATACAGTGAATAAAAATAAACATTTGGCGATGATTCCAGAGTTAAATGATAGTAAGCCATTTATGGTTTTAATATTAAATAACAGTCTTGTGTTACAACCTCAGACCCCAAATCTAATAATCAGTCCACTAGAAATGTCCCTTCTGCCCCTTAGCACTTGGTCATGACTGGCCCACATCTCTTTCCCTGCAGAGTAAGAAATCTAACTGCATCCTGTATGCCATCATAAAAATCGTCATAGGAATTGGCCAGCTAGCTGCTGCGGCTGTTGCTGTTACTGGCAAATACCCAGCTGGTTCTGTAACTCAGTACTGCAAAGTCAGAGGCAGGTTGAGTAAAGCAGAAAGCAGCAAAGGGATGGAAGAGGGACAGAAGGGAAGGCTAGAGGCTGCCGGAGGGTAGCAAATAGAAGTGCAAGTCCATACAAATGCACTCAGAAGACAACAGCACCCTTTGGCAAGACAGAGAAGACATCTGAGCTCCTAGCACCAGCAGCACCAGCAGCAGGAATGACTGCAGAAAAAAGTGCCTCTCTGTTTGCACTGAGCAACCACACAATGATGCCTATTGGGGGAAGTGCATAACCGCAGACAGTCCTCCTCTTACAGAATCGGGGCTGGTATAGGGGAAAGCTCCTGCCAGATTGTAGGGAAGAAAGACACAAGGGGAAAATGGTAGGGCGCAAGGTTCAATGACCAGAACCAAGCAGAGTTGAGCCCAGTAAAACCTCTCCCCAAGCCCTCCATCTACCTGGCTAGCATCTATATAGTTCAGGTGGCTTATTGGATGGGACCTGGTGGTCCTGAAGAAAGTTGCATCCATGTCTAAGGGAGGGGAGGTTGCATATATCCCAGATGATTCTGATTTTAGCAGTTTCCGGCACCAGTGTGAGAGCCAGGAAGGTTGGAGCAGACAGTACAACAAAGGAGGAGTGACAGTATGGAGCCAGGTGCAGGAGGAAAATACAACTGTCCAGAAAATCAAGGTAAGGACCCTAGCCAGCATACTTGCTCGGATAACTAGGGCTGAAAACGCATGAATACTGTGCCCTGTGGCCTATCCTGTTGGCCCTATTAATTTTTCCCGGGGGTCTTTTTTTCCCCCACTCCTAGTCCCACATATGCTTGTCTATGAAGCAGAAAGATGCTGCCTACAATCTGTCTTTTGCTGCATTCAGTTCTGGAATTCTTGCTCCATCTAGGCAACAGAAGGTGCACTACTTCAACTCAGCTATTGTTTCAGTATTTGAGGAAGATGCTTGGGGCTTCCTAGGGGGGGAAATCCTCTTTTCCCATGATCTTATTATCTATGAGACATTTTTTAAGATGATAGCCTCCAAGCACCTTCTACAGTTTGTGCTATCTCTGCTCTTTCTAAAAATTCTTCCTGCTTCTTTGTACTTAAATTGAAACAGAGATGAAGAGAGCCGAGAGAAAGAATAAAGCTCATTCTCCATATTACTAAGTGCCTTGCCTGGGACCTATGACAATGCAGCTTTTACTGTTTATTCTGTAGCTATTAAAAAAAACATAACTTTAGAGTTGAACTGTGTCTTCTCAAAAATGTAGAATCGTTTCTGATTCCAAACCACTGAAATTAGATCTTGGGGGGGGGGGGGATTGGGACTAGTACATATTTGCAGTTAAAAGGCCAGGAGCCAAGAGAAAATGAAACCTTATTTAGCTATGCAAATAGGGATCTGAGTATGATAAATTAATTAACTCATCAAGGATTATGAAGAAGAGGTTGTTCTGATAATCAAGCATGGTCTCGTCCATGCTTGATCATAATTATTATTATTATTATTATTATTACTATTATTATTTTTAATAATAGGGACTCGGGGTGGCTTACATGAGGCCAAGCCCGTCAAATACAAATACAACAGTGCATCAACAAAACAAGCAAGCAA
This sequence comes from Anolis apletophallus, assembly GCA_030556195.1. Lineage (NCBI taxonomy): Eukaryota > Metazoa > Chordata > Lepidosauria > Squamata > Anolidae > Anolis > Anolis apletophallus. The sequence continues at coordinate 143,238,087 of JARBWK010000005.1, read as the reverse complement.
AAAACAATATAAATAATATAACTAAATAAAGCAATAACACAGAAGAGATTTTTAAAAACTTTGACAGGGCCAAATGTAATTTTTTTTAAAACAATGGGCATGTAGAGTCTAGTCATGTCTAGTCATGGGGGTTTTAGAGAGTGATGTAGGGAGATCAATCCAACGGATAGATAAAGATAGAGCCAAACGAGACCACATGGGCCATTCTGAATCCAGGCTGGGATCAACACCTTTTGGTGCCCTAGGCCACAGTTTGGAATTACGTCCCGTCCCCCCCCCCGCCCCGCCTGCATTAGAGAGGCCTATCCCCATTCCCCCTCGCTCCCCCTCAGGCCTTCCTCCTCTTCTCCCCTGACATCCATCCACTCACCGCTGAGGCTCCTCCCCACGCTGGGAACGCACGCTCGGTGATCCCAAAGAACTACGGGTCCCAGCTGGTGCCCCTGCCATATCCCGGCAGCCTCGCGCTCGAAGGTGGGTGCACGGCTGGGGCAGCGCTCTGCAGAGAGTCAGGGCCTTCCTCTGCCTCAGGAGCCAATCGCGAACAGCATGGGCTGAAGGAAGAGACCTCCTCGGAGTCTTTTCCTCGGAGGAGGCCTCTTCCTTCAGCCCATGCTGGTCGTGATGCTCCTCCTCTTCCTCCTCATGCTGCTGCTGCTGGCTCACGTGGTGTGCCCTCTGCCGGGTCACGTGGGGGCTGGCTCCTGGCTGTATTGTCTGCAGGGCACCGAGGAGGGAGCTCCTCCCCTCCTCTCTCCTGCCTTTTTTCCTTTTGAGTACCAGGCGGCAAGAGCCAATCGCGGCACGATTTTAAAAATTATTTTATAACAAATTTTTTGGGGCCGTGATCTGCGACCCCCTCGGCTCGCGCCCCTAGGCCATGGCCTTGTTGGCCCTATGGGTAATCCGGGCCTGTCTGAATCGTAGAGTCGGAAGAGACCACATGGGCCATCTAGTCCAACCCCCTACCATGCAGGAAAAGCACAAACAAAGTATCCCTGACAGATGGCCATCCAACCTCTATTTGGAAACCTCCAAAGAAAGAACTTCCACCAGACGCTGGGGGCCCTTCCACATATCCATATAGCCCAGAACATCAAGACAGAAAATACCACATCTGCTTTGAACTGGGATTTCTGAATCCACACTGCCATATATTCCAGTTAATAGCAGATCATGTGGGATATTATTCAGCTGTGTGGAGGGGACATGGGGCAGCAAGTTCCATTGTTGAACAGCTCTTCCAGTCGGGAAGTTTTTCCTGACAGGTTCAAATTACAGGAATCTCCTTTCCTGTAATTTGAACCTGTTACTCCAGAAAAGCCTGCTCCCTCATCTTTTATGACATCATTTTAAATATTTAAACATGGTGATCATGTCTCCTCTCAACCTTCTCTTTTGCAGGCTAAACATACCCAGCTCTTTAAGTTGCTCCTCATAGGGCATGATCTCCAGACCTTTGATCATTGTAGCCACCCACCTCTGGACACGTTCCAGCTTGTCAGTATCTCTCTTGAATTGTAGTGACCAGAATTGAACACAGTGTTATTCCAGGTGATGTCTGATCTAAGGAGAATAAAGAGGCACCATGACCTCCCTTGATATTTATTCCTTTTTGATGCAGCCCAACATCCCATTGGTTTTTCAGCTGCTTTTTTAGGGAAAATAATGCTGAGCTCCGCTTTGTAAACCTTATTTTATGGCCTCGCACGCTACCCATGAGTTGACGCAGGCCGTGGCCATGTCCCTTTCACAAAGCCCTGGTAGCGCAAGTAAAGGAAGTGAGGGCCTGCAGAAATTTAGACATAATAGGCAGCACCTGTGACATAGGTAAGCTTTGCGTTACTTTGCACCACAAAATCTTTGCCTAGATGAGGACTTGTGTGTTCAAAGTGTTTGGTACTGTTATGCTTGATTCTACTGTACAAAAAACTGTGTGGCCTCTCATACCTCTTATACTCAAGCTGATCATCTAGCTATTAATTCTACTCCTTGAACAAGAAGGTCAGCCTCAGTAAAACTACTGTGACTAAGATGTTTATCACCAGCATAAAGGTAGTGATGTAAACAGCTTTTTATGTCATGTGTTTGAAATAATCCATAGTTGGGTTACAATACATGGCGCAAAAGCTACAAAAGCTCCTTTATTGCTCAATGATCACATTCCTAACCACCCCTAAGCATTAAGGCCTGGTTCTCCTTGGACCATCCCAGGTGTCACTAAAACACAGCAGCAAATGTTACCAGCCATTGGTAAATCCTTGAGGAAACTTGACTTGAGCATCTCTACTAATAGCTCTACTGATTGAAATATTACTGTAAAAATGAATAGGGTCAAAAGAGGTCCCGGACTGATTTGCAGTCAGAAGAACTATGATGTAAAGATTTCTTAAAAGGTCATTCAGACTAAATCCAAACATGTATCTGTTCCAAACACACAGTTCACTCTTATTTATGTATTTATTCTGTTTGTGAATAAAGTTCCTAACATGAAAACTCAGTGATTTTTCCCAGTCACATTGGGGAGAAAGAACTTAAAGGGCCTTTATTTGTGCCAGAGGAGAAAAGTTCTGAAATTGAGAAGAGTCGTTTCCACTGAAAACCATATGTTTGATCAGATCGTCCAAAGACCATGTGAGGAATAGTAGCAAGAATAGAGGCCCAAGAGAGAAGAAAGACATAGAAGAGAATTTTTTCCCTGTGGGATGAGATCACTGAATGAGTAGCTTACGGCAGAATTACAGAAACCTAAGGTTTATCACTTGAGGGTTATCAAACATAGGTTCATTGGGAGGCACATACCCATCTGTGCCTATAATACATTAATATAGCAGTTTTAATTGCATTTGGGTGCCAGGCCAATACATTTCCCCAGCTCTATGTGAGAATCACATAATGGCTGAGATCATTATGGAAAAGGCACGATGAACAACATGTGGATGAAGAATGTCCCCACAGAACATGCTCTTCTTTGGCTTTTGTATCACACTAATCTTTCTCCTAGCTTAGTGGTTCCCAACTTGTGCTCCGTGGATCACCAGTGCTCCGCAAGAACTAAAATATGGTCTGTGGCTTCACCATTACTACACCATTGCAACAAGAGCAACTGGTCTTACAAAACCCTCTTATAATGCTGAGCATTAACAAAATCCATGGATAATAACACAGGCAGGCCAACCAACAATTTTTTTCTTGATGTCTTCATTTTTAGGCCTGTTTTGGGGGTTATTTGGGATGCTGATTCAGAAAATTGCATTGGATAGACCTCATCAGTTCTAGATTATTAAATATGATTTTCTGTGAGCAGATGGCGACTACTAGATGGCATATGTTCTGTACCAGTAGCTAGAGCTGCTGTGGTCTATCCAATGCAGTTTTCTGGATCAGTACTCCAAATAACCAAACCAAGTATAAAGTTCACCAAAAAACTGATTCATAAGCCTTTTGGTACTAATGTTAGAGAGTGGTCCCTGGTCAACAAAAGGCCTGGAAACACTGTTCTAGCTGAATCAGACAGCAAACAATCCCACTACTACTAGATGGCATATGTTCTGTATCAGGAACTAAAGCTCATGTGGTCTATCAAATGCAGTTTTCTGAATTGACACCCCAAATAACCAAACTGATTCCTAACCCTTTAGGTACTAATGTTGGAGAGTGGTCCCTGGTCAAAGTGGTCCATGGTTAAAAAAAAAGTTGGGAACCAGTGTTCTAGCTGAATCAGATAGCAAACAATCCAACCTTCTCTGTGTGAGAAATCTGCAGAAAATGTGAACCCTTTGGAAAGGGTTGGATTTGGATAAGATTATTTTTTAATTGTATGATTAGTGCCACTAAAATAATGAAATATGTAAGCAAAGCTACACTGGTCTTAATCCTTCGGAGCGCTGCTGCATTATGGATGAACCCACCTGCACTTACCTCAACACATTCCAATGGCAGTCGTGCCCCAGAGATTAGCTGCTCTTTTAGCTTTGTTGCATTTTTAATGAGGCACTCACCAGATCCCAAGTAATTAGAGAAATTTCATTTGCAAATTGGCTTTTCTCCACTTTTATACTTGTTCCCATTATGCCACTAGCTTTAAAGGGGGCTCATATTTTTCCATCTTCAGTCTGCACTAGGGTTGCCATTTTTTGATATAAGAAATAAGGGACATTTACGGGATTTTTCGCAAAAATAAGGGGCACTTCATTAAAATCTTGAAACTCAAACATTAGGTAGAAATAGTTTTATTAACAGAATAAGATAATGATTGAAACTCACTAAAAAAAACCCTGACTTATACCCTCTTAACAGTACATGGTATGTTTCTGCATGCTTTGTCATGCAGAAAAAACATTATTAGAAGTACCTAATTTCCTCCATCTGTATTTAGTACTTGACTTTGCTGACTTTAAAATTCCACTGTCTAAACATTAAAATAAAATAAATTTTATAAGACAGTACATCTTCATGATTATTATGTCAATAGTTAATGGTATAGTATAGTATGGGATACACAGCATTGTATAGTATTGGGATACACAGCTAGGCCTATTTTAAGAGTAACTCTCAAGCAACCAGAAACTGTCTTTATCCAACATGATCCAATATTCCCCTTGGGTAATGGTAAATTAGTCTACAGTACTTTGAAAAAGTCCTGTATTGCCTCTTCCTTCCAACGGGGATGCAGGCTGCCCTGGAAGTTGGAATCCCCGGGCAGGCATTGCCATGGAAACCACAGCACGCACCTTCCTCTGGTGAACCCCACCCAGTTCTGTCCTGCTAGTCAAAAATAAGGGACAGGGCCTGAAAATAAGGGACACAAATTTTAGGGCCAAAATAAGGGACGTCCCTTAGAATAAGGGACATATGGCAACCCTAGTCTGCACAGTTGTAAAAGTTGTTTTTGTTTGGAAATATGGATTTAATTTAGATGCATTATTATACTTACTCTCTAAACCCAAATATGTCAGATGCTTGGTATTGTCATCTGTGAAGCCAGGTCTGCTGCTACTTCTTTACACACAAATTCCAAAATGTCATCTTTCTCACCAGAAATAAGAGTGTTGTGGAACCCTACAGATGGCACCTTACAGATGTCACAACACTCATGTCTCTCATGAGAAACAAGAGTGCTGTGACATCCTAGTCTGTAAAACCGTCACACAGAACCTTGTTGTGGTTTATGTGTCACTGTTGACCTGCAATTCTTTTTCATAGCCAGACAGGCCCGCTTGACTCACAGGAAGTAATTGATGAAATGCATTCTCTATAATTGAACTCTGCTGGTGTTATACCATCATCATGTGCCCAGATCTTTAACCATTATGGCAGGGTTGTCAAATTAATTTTTAATTAGAGCTACATCAGACTCTTGGTTTCCTTCAAAGGACCACTGAATTTATGGATAAGAAATACATGGATGCAGAAGTCCAAGTATATATTTACATATTTATTTATTTATTTATTATTCGGGCTTCTATGCCGCCGACTCCCTGGGGCTCGCGGCGGCTTACAGGAGCCAAGAGGCGAGTAAAATACAGGCAATAAACAGTTAAAAACAATTAAAAACAACAGCAATACAGCAGATAATAACACAGTTAAAACAATGAACAGCACATCGTCCTAGGCAGAACGAACAGATGGCGGGGCATGAGCAGGACTTACTCACCAAAGGCCTGCTTAAACAGGTATGTTTTACAAGCCCATCTAAACGGGAGCAAGTCCTTCATAGCCCAAGTCCCGGCCGGGAGGGCGTTCCACAGCGAGGGCGCTATGACAGATAACGCCCTCCGGCGGGGAGATGTCAACCTTGCGAGTTTCGCCAAAGGTATCTCCAGGAGATTGGAGTCCTCAGACCGAAGTGATCTCGGAGGGCAGTATGGGGTGAGACGGTCCCTCAAATACGCTGGGCCCAGGCCGTGTAAGGCCTTAAAGGTGAGAACCAACACTTTGAAGGTGATCCGGTGATCAATTGGCAGCCAGTGCAGATCCTGCAAAACAGGTGTTATGTGGCCGCCTGTGTGTTCTGCACTAGCCTGAGCTTCCGGGTCACTGACAGAGGAAGGCCAACGTAGAGCGCGTTGCAGTAGTCCAGCCTTGAGATGACCGTGGCTTGGATCACCGTGGCCAGGTCATTCCGGGAGAGATAGGGAGCCAGCCTCCTTGCCTGTCGCAGGTGGAAAAAGGCGATCTTGCTGACCGCAGAGACCTGGGCCTCCATGGTCAGCTGGGAGTCCAAATGGACCCCCAGGCTCTTTACGGAAGATGATGGGCATAACGCCGCACCGTCCAGGCTCGGAAGCTGGACATCTACATCACCCGGGCGGCCCAGCCACAAGATCTCCGTCTTCGCCGGATTCACCCTCAACCTACTGGCTCGCAGCCATCCAGTAACGGCCTCGAGGCAGTGTTGGAAATTATCGGGGACGGAACCTGGCCTGCCCTCCATCCTCAGAATGAGCTGGGTGTCGTCAGCGTACTGGTGACACTCCAGCCCATAACTCCGCACCAGCTGTGCAAGCGGCTGCATGTAGATGTTAAATAACAGAGGGAGAGAATGGCCCCTGGGGACCCCACAAACTAATGGGGAACCTCGGAGACCACCTCGCCCCTCCTCACACGCTGAGACCGCTGGTGGAGGAAGGAGGTCAGCCATTTAAGGGCTGTCCCCCTCACTCCAGCCATGGCCAGGCGGTGGATCAATAGATTGTGGTCGACCGTGTCAAACGCTGCCATGAGGTCCAATAACACGAGCAGCGCAGACCCACCTTGGTCGAGCTGGCAGCGGAGTTGGTCTGTGATGGAGACCAGAACCGTCTCCGTCCCATGCCCCGAACGGAAGCCGGACTGGAAGGGGTCTAGCCATGTTGCATCATCTAAGAAGGACTGCAACTGCTCCATTACTGCCCTCTCAACTACATAGTGGTCAGTGCCCTTCCGTTTTTACCCAGGTTGGGTACATAGATGTTATTAAATGGCAACTTAGATCACTTTTCATGATCAGTCATGTGGACAGGACATAATGAGAAATGCAACCCAACAGCACTTGTGACTCTGAGGTCAGGAAAAGGCTAAGGGACATTTTCAAGCCAGACTTCCTGTCCACAAGCCTTGCATCTAAATTGAGATTGTGACTCAACAGAACAAATCGCAACCTTTCAAATGTTACTGCATCACAACTCTCATCAGCTCTTGCCATAATGTCTAATCATGAGGAATAGGGGAGTTGTAGACCAGCATCTGGAGCGCCATATAGAATGACATGATAGGCTGGGTTTGGTCTACAGGCCTTGAGTTTGACACATATGCATTATGGCCATCTTTATAACAATAATCATTTATCCAATCCTGTAATCTAACCACAATGAGAGCTTGCTGTGTGCCTGCCTTATTATGGATTGGGAAAGGGGATCTCTTCAACTGATGTTTTCTAAGGCTTCCTAAATCTTGAAGCACATTGTACATACTGCATTCATTATCTGATGATTACAGACCTGGTATAGCACATACATGTAGCTAGGTGTACTGTAGGCAATGGCATGGTTTCGAACCCAAAAATCGTGATTCTAAAATCGGGGGATTTTTTTGATTAGTAATAGAAAGACTTGCAAAAAAAATTCCAAAAATTTCTAAAATGTAACTTAATTACTAACGAAATTCTTTAGTAGTTCGTATGCCAGCGCATGCGCATTCCAGATGGTTTTGGCCTACAACTCCCAGAAATCCTAACAGCTGGTAAATTGGCTGGGATTTCTGGGAGTTGTAGGCCCAAACTTGAATAAATCACACTGAATTCTAGATGGGACTCTCCAAATAGGAAGGAGCCCGGGCTCAGAGAAGAGCCTTTTGCAGTTTGAGGAGGGACCAGTCAGAATACTTCGGTTTGAATTTTACCTCTTCTTATACCCATTGTTATTACTGCTGTATTATTGCATGTGCATGGAATGTAGGTATATGACCAGTTGGATTACTTATAATATTAGGCACTTACAGTAGCATTCATTCTATTATACATTAGGTTGGTTTCTCACCCCAATACTCTTTGATGCTTTAGATCCTGGCAGGCAGGAGAGGCAGGGAAGCCTGGAAAAAATGTAAACAGAGAGGTTTCCTCAAGTAAATCCACAAAGGAGGGCACTTCATCCCTCCTTTGCAGATTTACTTCTGAGTAATCCTCTCTGTTTACATTTTTCCAGGCTTCCAGCCGAAAGAAGGAGCGAGTTTAGGGCTTGCCTTGCCATAATACTTATTGGCAAGGGAGGCGGGAGGGTGGTGAGAGAGAAGGAGGGTGCCCCCATACGACCTAATAACGACACTTAAGAAAATTTTGGCCCCCGAAGTTCTATAAAGAAAGTCCACTTCCTGGTTGGCGTTCCAGATGCGGAAATACTCAAAAGTAGCATTTCTTACGAATTTCTTCCGAATCATTTCATTTTCATAACTTTTTTCTCATGCCTAGTGTACTGGCACATATACATGGTTAAAACTGGTTATCCATTAGTGGTTGTGATTTGGGGTGGGCAAGAGTTTATTGGATTATGCACTGAACAATTTCCCTATTTTTACATTGACCACAAGTGATACTCAAAAACACCCTGCCAACTCAAGGTGCTTCTGGGTAGGAGGAAAGGAAGGGAGATTTTGTGCCATCTCTTGGTGAATGTTTTTGCCCCCATACCTGATGATCCCAGACTTAAATACTCTTTGGTGCATAACCATGCTGACTACCCTACCATACAGATGCAGATCGCTTGCAAGGATGTAGCTCCTGAGACATTGTATGATGTTCTACATGATACCCATTACCGCAAGAAATGGGACTCCAATATGATTGAGACCTATGACATTGGACGCCTGAATGTCAACGCAGATGTGGGATACTACTCCTGTGAGTACTTATTTGCTTCTTGTATATTTGACTGACAGGAAGCTCTTTGTTTTTCCAGCATGCTTTTTACCTCCATACTTTTCAAGCACTATCCACAGCTTTTAATAAGTGTGTGTGTGTGTGTGTGTGTGTGTTGAAAACCATAGGGATAGTCAGACAAAGGAATTCATTAAATCGTTAGAGTCCTTTGCACCACAACATAAAATTGCCAGTGATTCTATAAGGAGCAAGTCCTCATTCTTCACTCATAATTTGTTCATTGATGAAAGTGAATATCCACTTAGTAAACATCAGTCTGAATGTAAAAAATGTTATTAACTTTTCTTTAAAATGTGGCATTTTGAAGTGGAAGTGAGACTGTGCATGGGAAACTATCATTGACATGAAGCACATTTCACATACATTCTATCCATAAGCTGTACTTTATAATCCTGTAATGTAGCCCAGTATTATATCCCTCAAATAGACAGTGGAAAGGGAAAGACAGAGGTTCAATGCTTTGGGTACAAAGCCAGTGGTAATTCCATCATAGAGCTAGGGACTTCATCAACTTCTTAAATCAATACATTAGCTCCATTTGAAGCCTTTTGATTAATCAGCTTATATCAAATAACTATGCATTTGTCTTGTGTTTGCTGCTTCCTGATATGTCTTAACTCAGTATGATGTACCTGTCAGAAAGATGAAATTGCTCTGGAAGGGAATTTTGGCGTGTTGTACCTGGGGGAAATTCATTTATTTACCCAGAAAGCAAATTAATTGCTCTGTGAAATGTATTTCTGTAAGTGTGACATTCATAACTGCACAGTTGATTTGTAATTTAATTAGTGATAAGCCTTCATGTATCCTGTCACATTTTAGTGTGTGTGTTTGTGTTTTACTTTTCTTCCCCACTCTTGAATTCATTTGTTTGGAAAGATGCTCTCTTCAAATATGGCATATGTATTTCGTATTGCTCGTGAACCCAACTCTTATTTCATACACAAAAGTTCAGTGGTAGAAGAAATGAACTGAGGAAGAAAAGACAGTCGCAGGAAATAGAAAGGGAAAAACGGGGAATGCAGTAAAAAAAAAACCAATGGCAGATCTATGAAAGTATTATTGTTGCGGACAGAGAGCCTTAAAGGAGCCAAGCCCAACATAAGTAAAAGTAAAGTTTATTTACAAAGTCCTACAAACACAAAAATGGGCAAAAGACCAACCACCCCCCTCCCCCACTTGAACTTCAGTGTGAGCACAACAGTAACACAAAATGCAAACCTACTGAGCTAAAAATAGTCCTAAACAAAAAAAACCCAGATTAAATCTCCACAAAATGCGCAATATGAGGAAACACAAAAGGGAAAAGCAAGCGTTGTCCCAAAGTTGATGTCATCCAAGGGGAAAGAGCCAGGCAGCACAGCAACGTCGACATGGTCTGTAGTTAATCCAGAGGGAAAGGCAGCAAAGCGAAGTAGATTATACTGGTCCAAAGTCACAATGGGAGAGCAGGAACAGCAGCAGCAGCAACTAGCATACAGGAAGTAAACTCGGTGTAGCAATACAAAGGAAACAAGATGCGGACCCCCAGCAGATACAATACCCATGTCAGTGGAGAAGTCCAAGGTCCAAACTCACATCCAAGAATCAGTCCACAGGAACGCAGCAACACAGCAAGGCAGCAAAGCAAGACAGGATACGGGCAGGAAAGCAACACTTTGCTAGCTGCAAGGGAATGGTTATTTCCCAGTCCCTCTAATTCACAAATCCTCCTCAGAACTTGATTGAGTCGACGTCCCATAATCAAGCCTTTCGGGTGCCACAACAGCTTCACATGCTGCCCTTTGTCTCTCATGCCAATCCCTTCTTCACCTGCCATGACTTACATCATCCCAAAGTAAAGACTGGTCATCTTCACTCCAATTTCCATCCCTGGTAAATCCCACAAACGAGTCACTGCTAGCTGGCCCTTCACAAACATCGCAAACTTGCTGCAGTGAATCACCATCCCCACTAGCCATGGATTGCTCCTCGCCCCCAGACCCATCATCCCCAGAGAACCCCGGGAAAGTATCTTCATCAGAGGATTCATTAAGTATTGGCCTAATCCTCTTTCTCTCGTGCTCCTTGTCAGACTCCTGCTCACGAGTAACTCGTTTCACACTCCTGGCACCAGGCTCCACTCTCTCAGCCTCACATTCAGGCGCAACCACAACAATTATAAATGTAATGTTGTCATTCTAGTTTCTCTGAATAGGACATTATTTTGCCCTGGAGTTTCTATTTAAGCATAGTCAACCAAAAGTCATCACATAATAGAGTAGTAGCTAGGTTTTCACTATACCCGATTAATTTTTAATGTACCATGCCATTGCTGACCATTGTTTTTGTCCTTATTCCTTCCTGCCTGTTTGTCTGTCTTGTCTGCCTTTACAGGGAGATGTCCAAGTCCTCTGAAGAATAGGGACTTTGTTACATTGCGCTCCTGGCTGCCTCTCGGCAATGACTACATGATCATCAACTACAGCGTCAAACATCCAGTGAGCCATATGTTCTTTGATCCTGGCAGCTGATCTTTTATTGCCCACAAGTCTTACTACAACTCAGTGGGAAGCAAGAATACTTATTGCCATTGGGGTGATACCTTGCTCGGGGGGGGGGGGTTGGAACAAGCCTGCAGCTTCTTTGGCAGAGATTTCTTGATCTCCTTTTCCTCCAGAGTTGTCTATCCATTGACCATAAGGAATCAGCTTCTCTATAGGGGTCTCTCCACACATAGGTTAGCCATCTTTCCTAGTTCCATCCGTAACCCTTTAAAATCTCGTGGGAAATTCATGAGATGGTTTCATGCCAATGAGTCAAGAGATTGATTTCAGGCTGCCACAGCAGGTGGGCGGGTCTCCCTTTTCCCGAGCACACCAAAGTGGGGAAATTGCTACTACTGCCTCCATAGTAGAATTGTTCTTTCCCAATTTACCCTCTCTCTGCTTAGCTCAATCCTGCCTTTCCCATACACATCCCATCATAGGCCCTCAAAGCTCAAAGGCTTCTGACAAATCAAGAGAGTCCTCTACACCCATGGTGCATGTTGAATTACTCCACAAATAAAATAACAACTTAGATTAATGCCTACAGGCAGGCATGTAGAGGGGGGGGGCTAAGGGGGCTTCAGCCCCCCCCCCGAAATTCTCAGGGTGGTCCGCGAAAAGGCCTTACTGGTACATTATTTAAACTGTTATGTTTATTCATATCATGATCTGATCACCATGCTCATTATATCCCACATTCATGGCGTTATTGGGATAACAATACAAAAGGTTTGCTAGGGTAGACCCTCTTCCACAGTCTCAGACTCAGCAGCCCCCCGAATCAAAATCCTGGCTACGGCCCTGCCTACAGGGCACCTCTGCTGGAAATTGCATGTCAGGACTAGGCCTTAGACTCTGGGATCTCTCTGCAGAAGCATCCACCCCGGAAGGACTTGGTGAGAGCCATATCCCTGCAGACAGGCTACCTGATCAAAGCAACAGGCAACAAGGGCTGTATTCTTTACTACCTTACTCAAGTGGACCCTCGAGGTTAGTATCAAGATGATGGTTGGGTAAAGGGATAGCATATTGCTGGGAGATGAATACTGGGTGCTGTAGGCTAAATTTCCTAGAGGAAAGAACTAACAAAGTCCCCTCCTTGCCTAAGGAAATCCATGAAATCCATGGGATCACCATAGATCAACATGCTACTTGAAAGCAGTCACACACACTGCTTTTATCAATTATAAAAGCCAAAGCTAAACCAGAAAGTGTAGAAAACCAGAAAGTACATTTAAGAAGGTGTGATATGATGCCAAAAACACAAAACCTGGCATAAAGATGATCCTACAGCGACATTTGAATTGTGAAATTAAATAGTAGAATTGGGGTACTATTAAGATTAACAGAAGGGGAAGCGCACCATCGTAGGGGCACAATTAACCAGCACAGTGTTTCCCAACCAGTGTGCCATAGCACACTAGTGTGGTGTGAGCTATCATCAAGTGTGCCGTGGAAAATTGGAACTTCCAATACCCTTTCTTCCCCCTCCTGCTGAACACTTTTTCTTCTCCACTCGGGCTCCCTTCTTCCCAGCCTCGCTCTATTCGTGCGGCCGCTACTGCGCAGACTCGCCCCATGTCTTGCTTCCTCCCCCTCCCCTCCTGAACATGGTCACGTTGCCCCCTCGGTTCAAAATGGCGGCAGAAGCGGCAGCGTGAGCAAAACGAGGCAAAGGGAGCAGAGCGAGGCTGGGAAGAAGTGAGCCCGAGTGGAGAATAAAAAGTAAGTGTTCGGCAGGAGGGGGAAGAAAGGGCGCAAAGGGGAAGGGGGAGGAAGAGGTCTCTGTCGAAAGCTGGCATGGGCAAACTTGGACCTTCCAGGTGTTTTGGACTCCAACTCTTACCATTCCTAGCAACCTCGGGCTCTTTTCCTCCCCCCCTCAGCCACTTAAGCCTCAGGCTGTTAGGAATGGTGAGAGTTGAAGTCCAAAGCACCCAGAGGGACGAAGTTTTCCCATGCCTGTTTTAGGGACCTTAAAGTGGTGAGCCTCCTTCCAACATTGTGATTCTGGATAGAAAACAAACAACAATATAACATAACATTGTTTGAGTCCACAGTGCTCTCTGGGTGTAGGTGAGCTACAACTTCCAAACTCAAGGTCAATTCCCAAGCAAACCCTTTCAGTACTTTCTGAGAGTTCAATATGCCAAGTTTGGTTCAATTCCGTTGTTGCAAGAGTTCAGGATGCTCTTTGATAACACACACTCAAAGAGCATCCTGAACTCTTGCAACAATGGAATTTAACTATAAATCCCAGAAACTGTAACTCCCAAATGTCAAGGTCTATTTTCCCCAAACTCCACCAGTGTTCACATTTCGGCATATTGAGTATTCATGCCAAGTTTGGTCCTGATCCAACATTGTTTGAGTCCACAGTGCTCTCTGGATTTTGGTTGGTGGTGTGCCCCAGGATTTTGTAAATGTAAAAAATGTGCCACGGCTCAAAAAAGGTTGAAAAACACTGAACTAGCATATTCTCATAATACAGCTCCTGATGAAAATGAGTGGAACCTGAGCAAAAACTAAACAGTTACCATGCAAGAGATGGTTACACAAACAAGATCTTAGTGACCGGAGAATCTGGCTTGCTTCTAGGTTCATTACCAAAGTGGGTGGTGAATAAAGTCTCGCAGTATGTGGCACCAAAGGTAAGCTACATATGGGACTTCATGCAATAGCAGGGTGGCAACAAAAGGGAGATAGTACAAAAGTAAGGAAAAACAGGTTTGCAAGGAATATTTGGTTATATCCATATTGTTTTACCTGTCAAGAACCACAGCTTTGCACAGCCTAAATATGGTTCCCTGCCCCTCCCAACTGTCCAGATGATCTGCATTGGCCCCGCTCTGCCTCTTCCAAAAACACGTTCCAGATTCCTTGTGTATTGCCACCCCATTCTGTGGAAGCTATGACCTAAGTTAATCTTCCTACTTTCATCTTACAGGCCATGAAGAAGATCTACAAGGCTGGGCTAAAGTACACAGAATGGAAACAGAAGCACGAACCTGACTTTAAGCCATGGGTGTATCCAGAACAGAATACTTTGCCCAACATCAGCTTAGCTGAGCTTTCCCTGCAGCGTGCTGACTCACTGGAAAACATTGATGAGAGTGGTGTGAGCGAGGACAGGACACGCATCAGTGATGAAGAGGCCTAAGACCACCTACCATTCTCTAGATGGGCAACTTATCCCCCTCCTGTGGTCTGGATCTGGTCCTTCCACCAGTCAAATCACAACAGTCCTCGCAGCAACGCATACAGCTCTCGACTCTCTTCTTATTCCAAGATAGACACACACATGTGTATACATATCAGGGTGCACTGTTGCTTGTAAGCAATACAATCTGTTCTGAGGGCTACAGATTAAAAGAAAAACATGTCTAAATTACTTCTGGTATAAAAGGTGCTCTTACTCATTTGTAAACCATATTGTTTGTGTGTTTAAGGCTTTGACCTTCAACAAAGAGAAACATTCCAACTGTGCATTGCTCTTTGCGTGTGCAAGGGTGACACGCCTCGCACCAAGAACAATAACACAGGCACAAGTGGTTGGATGAAAATGACCACAACTCATTTATTGAAAACAGGAACAAAGGGTTGGCGGCCCCGCATGGGTCCTCGATCAGGGTCGTACAGCCCCCACGAATGTCCAAAGGCGGATGCAAGCTTGGGGTGCAAGCGACCCAATGCCTGTCCACGGAAACTCGGCACCCCAGGGGGCCTGAGTGTTATCCCCCTTACAACCAAGGGGCAATAAGCCAGCCTGATCCAGGGGCCATGCCACACGCCAAACACGGAGTTGTGACAAAGAACAGAATAAGGCATAACCAGAAACAATGCAACAATGAAGTGAAATGGAAACAAAAAGGACACCAACAAACAATGCAAAATGTAGGGAGGGTGGGAGGGAAACACAGGACTGGCCCCATGTGTGACCTGGGCAGTCCCCAGGCAGCCTTAAGTACGCTGCCTGGGCGGAAATGCAGGCCAGCCAGCTACCAAGAGGGGCGGGGCAGGGCCAGCCCCGTCATTGGCCTGCTGGCGTTGGCGGGAACCTTCCCACCACCCCAGGGGCTTCTGGGGAGGAGAAGCCCCTTCCACCTCACAAGATGGCACGAGGGCAACCCTGCCCCGCAACCAGCTCGGCTAGTAAATCAGCCAAGCCCAATACCAAGCCCACACTTTTTCAGCATGCAAGCTATTTATAAAACAACCAAGTCAAAATGATCTACCTACCCACCACAAAAATGTAAAACATATAACTATTTTCAAATTTATTAAGGATTCTTTGTATGTATGGCCATCTAGCCATAATAATAATTACAATTACAATTACAATAATAACAACAACCATCTCTAGTCCAAGGACCTTCGACCTTCATGCAGCAAAATCACAATCAAAGCACCTCAGACAGATGGCCAACCAGCCTCTGTTTAAAAGCCTCCAAAGAAGGAGCCTCCACCATACTCTGAGGCAGAGAGTTCCACTCTCACAGGAAATTTTTCCTCATTTTCAGGGGAAATCTCCTTTCTTGTAGTTTGAAGCAATTGATTTTGTCATTTGGGAGTTATCGTTGCTGGGATTTCTAGTTAACCGACAATCAAAGAGCATCCTGAACTCCACCAATGATGTAATTTAACCAAACTTGGCACACTGAACTCCCGTGAGACCAACAGAAAGTCCTGGAAAGAGTTTGCTGGGCATTGACCTTGAGTTTGGGAGTTGTGGTTCCCCTACATCCAGAGAGCACTGTGGACTCAAATAATGATGGATCTCGATCAAACTTGGCATGAATCCTCAATATGCCCAAATGTGAACACTGGGGAAATTTGGGGAAAATAGACCAAGACATTTGGGAGTCGGAGTTGCTGGGATGTATAGTTCGCTTACCTTGTGGAGCAGAGTCACGCCGTGCCGGCTGGCAGCTAGGAGGGCGGCCAGGAAGCGCTCCAGGGCCTTCTCGCCCAGGCAGGGGCTTCGCAGCCTCCCTTCGCTGCCTCGCATTAGGGGCAGCGCAAAGCCCAGGCTCAATCCCCTCGCCTGCAAGCAATGGAAGCAGGCGAGGGGAGAAGTAGGAGGGCAGAGGGAAGGAGGGGGCGCCACGAGAGAAGGGGTGCCAGCCAGCCACGCCCCTCTCGTTCCCGCTAAAAGGTATGGAAAATGGGTGCGCGTGACATCACAGCGGCGGCGTGATGTCGCGCGCGCCATTTTCCCTACTCTTTTGGTGGGAACGAGAGGGGTGTGGCTGGCTAGCACTCCTCCTCTCATCCCCTCCTCCCTCTGCGCTCTGTCCTCCTCCTCCTCCCTGCTTCCTCCCTCCTCTAGGCTACACGATTGACCAGTTCCAGCTCCGCGATCAACTGGTTGATCACGATCGACCTAATGAGCAGCCCTGCTCTAAGGTTTTTGAGGTAGCCTCAAGCAGCATCCTAAACATGAGCAAAAAAACCCAGCCTAGTTGTAATATCATGGAAATTTTTGAAGTGCAGACACTCATCATGACAGTCTCACTAGACATGGCCCAAAGGAAAATCCAATATTTATGTATATGTGTTAATTTATTTTTTAAAATCTAGACGTTTTCATCTTTAATAAAACAGATCTTTTGCAAAGCTGATTGAAATCACAGCCCATCTAAAATATGCCTGAGATTACAACAATATCAGGTGAATGTGGTTGACATTACGATAGGGACATTTCTAGTAATATATTCATTTTCCTTCAGCTACTCTGAGGAGTGTCAATAACCTCAAAGTGAGCAAAATTTAGAGCCAAATAGTCAATCATATATTTTTATACCTGATAATCCAAAAACCTCATGTTCCTCTAACCACCACACTATACCATGGGGCTGTCCAACAGGCGGCCCCAGGGCCGTACACGGCCCCTTAGCCCCTTTCCTCTGGCCCCCTCAGCATTTTAATAAAAAATAAAAATAGAAAAATAAAATAAAATAATAATTAAAAAATTACCCACTTCTGGGTTTCGGAGCAAATATCGCGAGACTACGCGAGCCACATGGGATTTCGCTCTCAACGCGAGATCACGCCTGCGTTGAGAGCGAAATCCCGTGTGGCTCGCGTAGTCTCGTGATACTCCTCCTGTTGCCGAAATCTCGGCTACTGAATCCCTGCGGCCCACACAGACCTTCTTCGGTGCCTGGCTCGGTCGGTCGTGGCCTGTCTCGTGGATTGGCTTCTCCTGGATCCTGCGCGTTTGGGAAGGTAGGCTGAATCAGGGGGCTCCCCTTATGTTAATATCAAATATATGGAATGGTTTATGTATGCCCCCATTGTGTTCCATTCCCTCCCTCTCCCCTTATGTTAATATTAAATATATGGAATTGTTTATTTATGTCCCCATTGTGTTCCATTCTCTCCCTCTCCCCTTATGTTAATATTAAATATATGAAATTGTTTATGTATGCCCCCATTGTGTTCCATTCCCTCCCTCTCCCCTTATGTTAATATTAAATATATGGAATTGTTTATTTATGTCCCCATTGTGTTCCATTCTCTCCCTCTCCCCTTATGTTAATATTAAATATATGAAATTGTTTATGTATGCCCCCATTGGGGTGGATTCTCTCCTCTCCCCTTATGTTAAGGGGGGGGGGGGTGGGGGTGGAGCCGGGGTGGGGTTGGAGCCAGGGGCGGAGGCAGACCCTTCGCCCCCCCCCCCAGGTCATCAGTGACCGGAATTCCAGCCACAGGCCTGGTAGAAGTTGGACAGCCCTGCTATACCACATGGCTGATTATTTGTGGCAACCTTTCAAGAGCCCTTGGGGGGAAAATACAAAGCAGGTAGGCAATCTGCATTGGCCTTGGACTTGCACTTTGCTCTGGGGTTTTGGATCTGCTGACAAAAATTTGAGAGATTAGTTAGTGGAGTAACAAAAAACCCTCACATTTTGAAATGGGATTACACACATATATGTGTAGAGTGGGACATTTGTTATGGCTCATTCTGTTGTTCAGCTCTACCTCTTCACCCATGTCTCAGATTTCTTGCTTATCTTTGAGGTTCTTAATTCTCTGTTTAAATATGCAACAAAACTCACCATACAAAAACTAAAAAAAGAAAGTTTAAAAAAAATACAAGACAGATGGAAACATGAAGAAAACGATGACTTTCAATCTTCCTTCTGGCAGTTATGGATACATACAGTTTATGCATTGCTCTTCTCATAATCAAAACAACTGTCACTTTCTTCCAATACACTACAGCAGTGTTTTTCAACCTTTTATGAGTTGCGGTACATTTTTTACATTTACAAAATCCTGGGGCACACCACCAACCAAAATGACACAAAATGACACTCTAACACAGTAATACATATAGTTAATTTGTTTTTAAATGTATTTATACACTCAGTGTGAAACCTGGGCCTGTTTCGATGAACACAACATAGATATCCTGGGAGGAATGGCAGAAACACACACACGAAGGTCTTGCTCAACAGCTGGGAGTTATAGTTCACCCGCAATCAAAGAGCATTCTGAACTCCCCCCATGACGGAATGGAATCAAACTTCCTACACAGAACTACCATAACCAAGAAAAAAAATACTATAAGAGTTTGGGGGGGCATTGACCTTGAGTTTTGGAGTTGTAGTTCACCTATATCCAGAGAGCACTGTGGAGGGGGGGGAGGAAGACGTGGGGCGAGTCTGCGCAGTAGCACCCGCACGGGTCACATCTTCCTCCCTCTCCCCTCCCACAGAAGCGGCAGTGTGAGCAAAGCGAGGCAAAGCAATTAGAGCGAGGCTGGGAAGAAGGGAGCCCGAGTGGAGAAGAAAAAGTGATCAGCAGGAGGGGGAAGAAAGGGTATTGGAGGTTCCAATTTTCCACGGCACACCTGATGATCGCTCACGGCACACTAGTGTGCCACGGCACACTGGTTGGGAAACACTGGACTAGAGTACTTTCATTATCAACCTCAAAACCACTAGTTCTTTTCAGCTTTTTTACCAAACCTTAACAAAACCAACATCAACAAATTTTCTCTAATCAAGTCAATTAGCTTATTTATTTCTACTACATTTATAAACTTCAGTTGGCTTTCCCACAAACAACTGACTTCCCTTTACTTCCTTTACTACTTCTAAACAATGATTTCTTGATTTGTTCGAAAATAAACAATGCCCTGTTATCCAATTTAAAGTTACAAAATATTTTTTAAAATCTGTGACTGTGACTACACTTACACAATTAATCCGGGGTAAGCCACTCCAGAGTTGCCCAGTGTAACTATGGCGCATCCCTGGAGACTTTGGGCAGACTGGACTGCCACCACATCACTGACCATAAGCAGCTACCTGGCAGGGGCTTGATGACAACATCGCATTTCCTAGTCACATGACTGGGGCCTTGGTATGACTTCACCAGGAGCGATTGCAGAACTTAAAACCAGAGATCAATTTAGTCTCAGACCCCATCTACACTGCCATTACAATGCAAGCTGAACTGCATTTTATTGTCATATAATGCAGTTCAATGGATTTAAACTACATTCTGAAACTGCATTTATATGGCAGAGTAGTAGGCCTGTTTTATCATGGAAAAAATGGCTTCAAAACTCGCTTCGGATGTAGGGGGTGCTGGCGCCTCGTATCTGATAGACTTCCGAAGTTTTTGGCAGTTTTTTCTAAATTGATTCAGATGTAATTCCAAAATTCGGAATGGCTTTGTTAATGGCGTCCGCGATTGCGCAATGCGTGGAAACCTGCAGAAGGGACGGTCAAAACTTGGGGGATTCCCTTTCCCTCCATTTTTGACCGCTACTACTGACAAAACTAGCCACACTGGTACAAAATATTGAACACATTTAACACATTAATAAACATTTTAAACATTTTAAATGCAATGGGACCAAAATAGAGAAGGTCGGAAATGACATACGAGCTCTATCCGAATATGGCGACGGAGACTTCGAAATGGCGAATCCACTTCCTGTTTCCTTAACTCTCTTTGGAATTACTTTAGAAGTCAAAAACATCTGATTTACATCCGAGTTTCGGATGTATCTGACGTTCGAAAACAGGTCTACAGTGATGGCGCCTCAATAGCTCCAGCACCATCTAGTTATGTCTTGCAAAGTGAAATGGCAACCAATGCAGAATTGGCTTTGTCATATTTTACAAATGGCTGGCCTGGGGTACACACTAAAATGTACTAGGATGCCACATTATGATAGCACTAAGGTTAATCGTAAGGTATTTCGTGAAAGTAGAATTCTGTAGGAGCAAAACAAATTGAACCAATGTAAAATGAATATCAATTTGTTATGTAGGTATATTTTTATTATAAAGAAAAAGCACCACAGAGTCAATGGCCCTCCTCTAGAACAAAGTTGTTGTTTTTTTCAATGTGAGGGTCTCTTGTGCATTGATAAGAAAGCAAAGAGGAGCAAGAGCATATATGCGGATGACGGAGTCATACTACTAGGGATGCCTCTGTTTCTTTAGGTAGGCTCTAAAGGCACTTCCAGACAGTGCCAAAATGTGGGATTAATATATAGGATAAACAAACCCAGGACCGCATAGCAGATCCCCACATAGACCTGCCGGTCCCAGGCATTCTTCCCCTGCCGTCCTCACAGCCCTTCTGTGTCTCATGATAAAATAGAGGGCAGATAGAGGACCTCTGCCAGAAGTTTTTTAATCACCCAATTATGTGCTAATGCTTATTTGCACACATGCAAATATCTGCATACAAATATGTGCATATACATATTAGCCCATAATAGCAGGATTTTAAAAAATGTTGCAATAATTCCCTTTCCCCAATTGCTTATGTAACATTATAAAGTTTAAAATAAACACTTTCAGAGACGTCTAATGGCTCTTCTCCTCTTGAACCCAGTTGGAAATCAGCTGCGTCTCCATGGGAGCCTGGACAAAAGCTGGCATGGGTGAGAAGCAGTCTCCACACGGGGTAAAGAGGAAAATCCCAAACTTTACATGACTGCAGGGCCACAAGGTCATGGGAAAATCCACTTTTTTTGCCTGGAAACGGGATACAGAAAGACCTTTTTGAATTGGGGTTTCCCTCAGTTGCTGCGATTGAGCACACATTTAGCACAAATGTCATCTGGACACACACACCCTTTTAACCCATTATCTCCTGAATTATAGGTACTGTGTGGAAGGAATAATAATAATAATAATAATCTTTATTTATACCCTGCCACCATCTCCCCAAAGGGGACTTGAGGTGGCTAACATGAGGCCAAGCCCAGAATTACAGTACAACAAAATAAAATAAAATACAAACAGCAAATAATAACCTCATAAAATAAAATACATAAAATAATAGAAAATGAAATAAACACATGCAAAATAACATGAAGAAATAAAATAAAACACAGTGGGCGGGCAAAATGCACAGAATAAGATTGATAATAGCACCGGGAGTGTGGTGCAGCTGGTTGAGTGTCAGCTGCATAAGATCTCTCTGACCAGAAGGTCATGAGTTTGAGGCCTGCCCAGGTCGAGGTGGGCTCTCTAGCCGACCTTTTATTTATTTTATTTATTTAGCCTATTTTTCGACCTTTGCAACCTTACAAGTGTTAAAAAGACCATAAAATAAGACAGTTGCATCTAAAATTCAAGTAGGAAATTAAGGCACCACATAGTGGGTACAGGCAAAAGGTCTTACAAGCCTTGATTTTGCAGGCCATAGGAGTTGCATCTCTCTAGGAATGCACGCTGAGGAACGCTGAGGAAAGCACACTGAGGATGCTGAGAAATGAAGGAGTGCGACAGCTCCCCCTGGTGGCCAGATGTTTAAAAAATTGCCTCTATCTGTTTGTCTGTTGGTCCAAAAGGCATTAAATGCATGCCTATATGTGTTCATTGTAATGCGCCCTGAGTCCCTTGCGGGGTGAGAAGAACGGAATATAAATAAAGTAAATAAATAAATTGATAAAGCCCTGCGTGAGATAAGTAAATGGAGAAGTATGTGTCTGTGGGGGGAGTTCAGAAGAGGTGAACAAGGGGATTGAACCTTCATTAAAGACAAGGGAAAGTGCGTCATGAGGACAAAACTATAATTGGGATGAACGTGATGAGGCAAAGAAATCTTGAAAGCAGAACCTGGAAAAGATCCTTCTGGTTGGATTTGTGGCATACACTGGCACTGTTCTTATTGTTCCCAATGTGAATAATTCACAAAGTGTAGCAGGAATGAAAGCAGCATTCTGCAGAGTCTGCTTTCATTCCATAGGCAGAACCAAGAATGCTATATTTGCACTTTGTGATCATCACCCTCTAAATCCATACCCTTGTCTGTCTGCATCCCCCTCTTTCAACCACCCTCCCCACACATGCCTATGTATACAAAATTGTATGTGTATGCTACATTAATTAATCATAGCCGCTTTCTTAGACCACTCCCAAGCTTTTATCCTGTTGTAGTTATATTCAAAAAATATCCACAACATTGATATTATTGCGAACCACGTTTTGGGGCCTTCCCTTAAGGGAGAGAGCCCAGGCCACCCCTAAAAGCGAGGATCGAGGCCCAAAGTCTGGATGATCTTCCCAGAACTATAAATCCCAAAGAAACCCAGATCAATGCTCACCCAGACGGAAGTACGCCACTACCGAGAGAAGAATCTAATTCAGCTGAATAGGATGCAATGCCACAGCCAGGAATCCAAAGGCAAAAAGCATAGTCTTTAATGGAGAAGCAGTCCAATATATAGAAAAGCAGTCAAAAGCAGTCATTTACATTTGAATCGGGCGCCTTCCCCTTCCATGTGTAGCTTCAGCTGATTGGCCTGGCTGTCAAAGTCAGCTGAGCCAGGAGGAGACCGGCGCGCTTTGGCCAATAAGAGAAGCGCGCCAGAATTCAAACGAGCCTATCCTAGCTAGCTAGCAAGGCGGGAAAAGACACAAAGGGAGAAACGGCTGGGTGGAGGAAGTAACTTATGGCTGAGATACCTTGCGGCTGGAGGGCCTTCGATGTGAAAGCCCACCTTCCTGTTTATTGTTTGTCCTGAGTGCCTTAATGGGAATCTTTTGTCCTGGCTGAAACTCCTTTGTGTTGAGAGTTTCAGTCTAGCGGGAAGCATGGTTTCTCAGTTAAAAATGGTCAAAGCATAAGTTATTGCAGCTGGCAAGCGGGGTTCCGAAGCCCACTCAGGTCCAGCTATGGGGTGGTAGAGTGACTTGGGTTTGCTAGAGCCCATGATCCCTTTGGGGTCCAGCTCCGAGGCCAAGGGGGACACGAGCAGGGGATTCAGGCTCATAGTGGCGGAAATCTATGTTCCACAGAACACCTGACCTCCCTCCCATATTGGAGAAAAAAGCATCATTTGGCCAGAAAACGTATTGTTTGTTTGCCAGGGAACTCTCCGCGGATGGGAGCCCTGGCTGGGCTTGGAAGCATGGTTGCTTAGTTTAAAATAGTCCTGAGAGAGCTATTGGGGCTGGCTGCGAGGTTCAAGCTCGCATGAAGCAACCGTGTTTTGGGTCTGTTTACATGACCATTACATATTCCCTATTATTGGCCAAGCTCCGAGAATAATAGGGATATATGTGGGGGAAGTCTTGGGCATAGAGGTGATCCTCATCCCTCGAAGAAACCCAAAATCCCTCCCCAGATTATTATTTGTGCAAGGCAAAATGGATAGAAAAGTGGATCATTGTGCTGTTCATCCTTGGAACGCTCTGCTGAGGGCTTTTAGCTTAGAAGTTACATTGATACAAAAGGGAACACATGAGGGGTACAAAGTACAAGACAATACAATACAGAGATCCCCAGCAATCATCCCCAAATACATTCCCATGCAGCTGTTGCTCCCAGAGTAATGATCTTCAAAACAGGCACTTCCTGGGAGTTGTAGTCCTCCGTGGTCCTTGAGAACTGTAGAGCCTTTGGGGCTGGGGTGCCAAGCAGAGGCAAAGTCATTTGAGGGTCCATGATGTGAAAGGGGAAAGCAGGAAATGTCCAAAGGAAGGAATGTCCTTGTGGAAACTATAATTCTCAAAGGGGCAGAATGACTTCTGGAGTGCAGTAGAGTGGCAAAGAGTCACAAAGTCCATGTGGTCAGAGGGAAAGGGCTGGGAATGTTCAACTGTGGAGTGTCCTTGGTGAACTGCTTCTCCCAGAGCCCAAAAGACCTGGGTTCCCTTTCAGTCCCCTTGCAATCTGGGCAAAACCCCTCCGGAAAACATCGGACACGGCTTACCCAGAAAGGGGGTCTCTGTGGGTTCATGATCTATGAGATGTAGCAAGGCTCTGGCTGGAATCAGCTGGGGAGAGCAGTCCAGGAATAATCCGGGTTATGTAGCATGAAGAAAGGGCAAAATGGGCCAGTGTACTTGGGGAAACTATAAAGTCTGTGATCAGGGGAGAGAGAGTCTGAGGGTGGGGATCCTGGGTCAGCCCACATGGGGCTGAACTCAAAGCAGTGGGAAATGGCAGCAAGAAGAGTCCATGACCAGTGTCCTTGGGTGAACTTCAGGTCCCAGCTGGCATGGACCTGGGTGGGAGTCTTGGGCCCCCCTACTCGCATGGATCCCTTTTCCCACATCTCCTGGAGGCGATCCACCGAGGCAAAGGCATCTTTCCTTCCCCCATAGTCCATGGTTGTTCTCTTTGGTTCCCCCTGGCAGTTTCCAGCCAGGCAAAGGGACCTTCATTCGTTCAAGGAAGAAGTGGTCAAAAAGCAGAGAAAAGAGTTCTGGTGCTTGGGCTCCGTGCCTCCCGGTCGGCAAGAGGCTTGGGGTCCCATCCCCCTTCAGGATCCCAATAGTCCAAAACCGTTGACCCGCTGCCGGTTTTGGACTCGTTATTGCTGCTAGAGGCTATGGGACTCAATGCGAGAAAAAGGTGGGGCCGATTTGTCCTCGGGTGAACTGAGCGCTCAGCTGAGAGCCAGGCCGCTGATTGCGAGCGGCCGCTTTCGGGCTTCCCTCAGGCCAGGGAGGAAAAAGGGGAGAAGAAAGAGGCAGAGACAAGATGGGGGAAGGGGCAGAGTGCTTCGGGGACAACAGCGGGGCAAATCGGGGACACTTCCAAAGTGTGGATACTGAATCCACACTTCCTATGGCGATCTCACTTATCCGCGGATCGCTCCGCTCCTTGCCCCCACCCTCGGCAATGGCCCCCACTTTTCCAAGATGGCGTCTGGGGCGGGCGAGTCTGCAGAGGTGCGTCTCGCCCCGCGGCCCCCTAGAGGCCAGAAGTGTCGGACCGGTCGGAGAAGGATGGAAGATAAGGTAGGGACAAAGGGAAGGGTCTTGTTTATTGTTTTGTTTGTTTTTGAAGTGTTTGGGTTGTTTTGGGGTTTTTTCTTATAGCGGTTGGTGCAGGGACGGGCGTTTCGGCCCTTGTGGTGGGTGGTGGTACTGCAGCGGCCTTGCACAGGCCTGGGTGGAGAGTAGCCAGTCTGTTGTGGCTTAGTGGCATGGAAGAGAGTTTGTGATTTTGTGCAGGGGTTGGCTTATGGGATTGTGTGGGTTAATACAAAGTGTGAGACTGTGTGGACGCTGGGGGAAATGTTCTATTCTATTGTTTATGCAATGTTAGATGAAGTATTTCTGATGTATGCATTGGTGCTCTGGGAACTGAATGGGAGGGAAAATGTATTTTGGCTTTGGTCTTGCTGTGGTCTCTTTTATGGGGTTTAATGTGAGGTTGCCATGTGTGGGCTTTGGTGGTGCTGGGGTGGAGATGTCCTGGTTTTATTGCTATGCTGTGGGACTTGCTAAAATGTTCTTCATGTGCTATTGGCTGTGCAAATGTTGTGTAGTTGGGGTGAGGGGAAGCAATGGTGGCTGGGTGTACTGGGAGGGACGAAGTTGGTGTGGTGAACTTTGGAACTGGGTGGGGCAGAAGGAAAAAAAAGGGTCTGGTACTGGTGCAACTTAGGCCTTGGGCCAAAAGGAATACTGGGGACTCTCTGCGGGATTTGGGGCTTCCTGGTTCGGCCATAATATCAGGACAGTAAATTACCAGAGACAGGAATCAGAAAATGGGATGATATAGTGCTTATATGAGTCTTCCTTTCTTCTGGATAAGGGCAATGGAGTAAGCCCATCCATGCATGAGGAAATATTATATACAACAGTGAAATAGATGGCAATCCTAAAAGAGAGTTATGAAGAACATGAATAGTGACAGCAATAGAACCAGGTTCCTTGTAGAGATAAGGAAGTTAGTTTTCAAAGTCCCACTGTGTACATTTTAAAGTTTAATATGTCTGCACTGAAAAAGGCAAATTTATTTTACTGCTATTAATTCTAAATTGCTATTTAGATTTATGTTGCATCACTGCACTAAAAGGTTAGGACTTGGAAGAGCAACTATGAAGGAACTAGACAAGATACTCTAATGTAAAGATGTATAATAGGCATGGTTAGGTTTGATCGAAATCTTCGTAATTCGGAATAAATTTGGATCAAAATCTTTTTTGAAGCGATTTCGAACCGGAAGTATCATTGTCATTTCAAAGCATTTTCCACCATTTCCCTTACAAATCAGTAAGTGAGTCGGAAATTATTCAGCTTTTCAAACTAGTCTGGATAGATTCCCTTCAGTTCCCTTTCTCTCCCACGTCAGTCCTGGGCGAGAGCTGCTGTTTAATCCAGATTGGATGGCTTTCCTTTGTTTTCTTTTCTCTCCCGGATCAGTCCTGGGCGAGAGCCACTGTTTAACCCAGTGTGAATGGCTTTCCTTCGATTCCCTTTCTCTCCCGCATCAATCCTGGGTGAGAGCCTCTGTTTAACCCAGTTTGGATGGCTTTCCTTTGGTCTCTTTTCTCTCCCGTGTCAGTCCTGGACGGGAGCCACTGTTTAACACAGTTGGGATGGCTGTCCTTCGGTTCCCTTCGTCTCCCGCATCAGTCCTGGGCGAGAGCCACTGTTTAACCCAGTGTGGATGGCTTTCCTTTGGTTCCCTTTCTCTTCTGCGTCAGTCCTGAGCAAAAGCCGCTGTTTAACACAGTTTGGATGGCTTTCCTTCGGTTTCTTTTCTCTCCCGCATCACTCCTGGATGGGAGCCACTGTTTAACACAGTTTGGATGGCTTTCTTTTGGGTCCCTTTCTCTCCCGCATCAGTCCTGGATGAGAGCCACTGTTTAACACAGTTTGGATGGCTTTCCTTTGGTTCCCTTTCTCTCCCGCATCAGTCCTGGGCGAGAGCTGCTGTTTAACCCAGTTTGGATGGCTTTCCTTCGGTTTCTTTTCTCTCCCGCATCACTCCTGGACGGGAGCCACTGTTTAACACAGTTTGGATGGCTTTCCTTCGGTTCCTTTCATCTCCCCACATCAGTCCTGGGCAAGAGAACCAGTTTAACCCACTGTGGATGGATTTCTTCCCTTTGCTTCCACCCATCCTTTTCTGGAATAAAGCAACTACTTTCAAAGTAAAGACCACCCAATGAAACAGGAAATAACACTTTGAAACCATTAACGAAGGATTCGGAAGTCTCTGAACTTTTGAAAAGTTTTGAACTTCTTTTTCTGTAAAAATCGGAATTGACTTTAGATCCGAACCACCAGTGCCCCCTACATCTGAAACAAGTTTTGAACCATTTTTTTATCAAACAAGCCTAATGTATAATTGCATACCAGGGTCAGGACGGTATATGCCATCATACAAACAATGTCAGTGAAAAATCATTTATGTTCCAGGTTATGATAGTGGAACTATGTGAAGGTTATTTCATTTTCTGCGAGGCGACGTCTTTGAGCCTTTCTATCCTGGTCCAAAGACTGGAGCTCATTTCTTTTGTACTGTGCTCTGAGTTTAATAGAAACCAGTCTCGAATAATTGAGTTTGCCCTACTCCTTCAGTTGAATAGCTCAATTCTCACTTTAATGTCTTCATTAGGTGCTGCAAGAAGAAATAAGACGGAAGACAAATGATAGAAGACGGATAGATAGACAAACAACTTAATTGCATTTGTCTTTTCCTATTTACCAGTTTCTATTTTCTAAGCCCCCTTCCACACAGCTGTATAAAATCCACATTGAACTGGATTATATGGCAGTGTGCATTCAGATAACCCAGTTCAAAGCATATATTGTGGATTATCTGACTTGATATTCTGGATTATATGGCTATGTAGAAGAGCCCTAATATAGTTGGGAACTGCAACAATCATTAACAGGTGGAAGAAGAGAGCGTTTTTGGAAGATCTCCTACCGGAGCACCAAATTCCTGACTAATATAACCAGAAGAAAGAATTCCTCCATGTCTATAAGTGATAAATCTCATTTATTTATTTGTTTGTTCGATTTATTAGTCGCCCTTTCCCGTAGGCTCAGGGCGACTCACATTCATATACATATAAACCCATAAAACACATTAAAAGCAGTCCACATATTAAAATTGCAGCAACCAGGCATGCAAAAAACAGTTTACATGTTCACATATCTATGAACCCGAGGCATTCCACAAGTCCGGCGCAGCGGCACTGAATGCCCTCCTCCGCGTTGAACCCAGATGAATAGATTGGTGGCTAGGCACCACCAGGAGATTCTGGGATTCGGATCGCAGTGGTCGAAGAGGACTGTAATGGGAGAGGCGGTCCCTTAAGTACACTGGCCCCAGACCATTCAAGGCCTTAAAGGTCAGAACCAGCACCTTGAAGGTGATCCGGTGCTTCAATGGAAGCCAGTGCAGTTCGCGCAGCACAGGCGTGATGTGGCAGCGAGATGGAAGGCCTGCCACCAGCCGTGCTGCAGCGTTCTGCACCAGCTTAAGCTTCCGGATCACTGACAAGGGAAGGCCGATGTAGAGGGCATTACAGTAGTCCAGTCTTGAGATGACCGTGGCTTGGACCACTGTGGCTAGGTCATGATGGGACAGGTAGGGAGCCAGCCTCCTCGCCTGTCGGAGGTGGTAGAAGGCCACTCCACTGACAATGGAGATATGTTTCTCCATTGACAGCTCGGAGTCAAGCGTGACTCCCAAGTTTTTTACAGATGCAGCCGGTCGAAGTGTCTCCCCGTCCAGGGTTGGAAGCCGGATCTCTCCCGTACCCGGTCGGCCCAGCCACTTGATCTCCATCTTGGCGGGATTCACCTTCAACCTACTGACTCGCAGCCATCCAGTGATGGCTTCAAGGCAACGATGGAAATTATTGCGTACGGAATCAGGCTGGCCTTCCATCCCCAGAATGAGCTGGGTGTCATCCGCATATTGGTGACACTCCAGCCCGAAGCTGCGCGCCACCCGAACAAGTGGTCGGACATAGATGTTAAATAACAAAGGGGAGAGAATTGCCCCCTGAGACACCCCACAAGGAAGTGGGATGCCCTCAGAGACAACCTCACCCCTTCTCACTTGCTGAGACCGGTTCCGGAGGAAGGAGGACAGCCAACTTAGGGCTGACCCCCTCACCCCGGCCAGTCGGTGGGTCAAAAGATCATGATTGACAGTATCGAATGCTGCCGTGAGGTCCAATAACACGAGCAGCGCCGATCCACCTTGATCTAGTTGGCGACGCAGCTTATCTGTGATGGCGACCAGACCGTCTTCGTCCCATGCCCTGAACAGAAGCCGGACTGGAAGGGGTCAGTCTTATTATTAGTCTGGATTATTAGTCTTATTAGCAGAACAGCCTTTCCTCCCAGTACAACTGGGAGGAGAGGAATTTGCCTCTCTCTCTCGTGGAAAGAGGAGGGTTCTTCTGGAACCCTACAGAAGCAAAGGGGCGTGGCCTTCCTATTGGAAGGCCAGCCTCTCCAGGCTCAGTCTGTGTCTGGTCGTCTTCCCACCACTCCCGCCCATTAACAGTATTGTCATTGGTTGCCCATGGGAACTGGGTAGGAATTTTTCCCCCTTCACCCTACGTTCTGGGGAGGGAGGGGTGCCTACCCCTTTACTGTTTAGGGGCTAGATGGGGTGTTGGATCATTATAAATAGACCTTAGCGGAAAATAGATAGGGAAATCCCATAGTCGGTGTGCACCTAAGGCACACCCTTCAGGGGTGAAGGCCTTTAAGTTAAACACTCATCTTAAAGTTCAATTTGATGGGTGAGGTAAAGTTAAATGGCCCTAAAATGGGAAGAGGCTGATCTCAATATCTTGGGAATAGACCTCTCACTCATTTCCCTTAAAGGGTTGCCCTGGTTGGATAATCAGGCAATCCAGGTGTTTTGCCTTTAAATTACTTATATTAAGCCCGGGGGGGGGGGGGGTGCTACCTCAGCCTGGATACACCTTGATTCGTGACACCCCTTGAGTTAAGTTAAGGAAAGTTAAATAGGTAACAGTTAAATAAAAGTTGCCCAATTTGAACCCAAAGTATTGTGTGTTATCTCTTTATTTCGGGGGTTGGAAGGCAAAAGCATTTGCAATTGCTCATTTGAAGTAGAGATATAAAACTTTACTAGGCTAAAACTTAATTCACTTTTATTTTGTAAAATTTTTCTTTTTCGTTAATGTTATTGTGGAGGGAAGCATACTTGTTTGGTTTTTTAAAAAGAAAAACCAAATCAATATTTGAAGCGGGTGCTGCATCTATTCGAATGCATTCAACTACTGGTGAAAAGTAAAGTCAGAAAGAAAAAGAAAAAAACCCAACTAGAAATCAATAATCTCTGGATAACAAATCAACTTCATGATTTCTCATTCAAAAATTGAGATCTGACCCAAAGCACTGAGTTCTGTTTAAATCAGGGCCCTTCCCCACAGCCCTATATTCCAGAATATCAAGGCAGAAAATCCCACAATATCTGCTTTGAACTGGGTTATCTGAGTCCACGCTCAGGAAATGTGGGATTTTGTGCCTTGATATTCTAGGAAAGAGAGCTGTGTGGAAGGGCCCTGAGAATCGGTGCCCTCTGATAGAAAGAGAGGGTCTTTTTTCCAGAGCGTCAGTCAAGAGTCCATATCCAGGAAATGATGCAGCCTGTGAATATGGGAGGTTTCCACCTTTAGCCGGACAGGTTTCCTGTTTGGCTGGTGACACAGGGACCCTCCCAGTGTCCTGACATTGGCAAGGAAACAGGAAGCTGCTGCTAAGCCTGAGATTAGTTTCAGGCATACACCATTCCTTCTGATTCAAAGTCCAGTGTTATAGTCTCTATTCCAACAAAGGGCCAAGTTCCTGCTATTACTCAGGTCCTATTTTATTTCATTAGTTTTGTTGTCACATTTTTAAATGCACAAAACAGATGTGTGTGCAAGTCAATGGAAATGAGACTTCTGTGTGCAACTGAGCACTGGATTTAGGTGTGAAGGGGCTGACCCAAGGGATAATTTGCATGTGCGACACTGACACAAGGCCACATAATATACTATCTAACTCCTCTGGATTTTACTGCCGCAATGCTGCCAACACAAAGCCCCACTGAGCCCCGCCAGAAGTAGCCCTGTGTCATGTGATGGGCTCTGGAAGCCTCTGTGCTGGCAGCACAGGGAAGCAGGGATAAGATGTGTGACGGTGCGGTGAGCACCACCGGAATGGAAAACCTTGAATTCTAAAAGATTTGCACTGTTAAATTGTGTTTTTGCAGCCTACACAATTTGCTAAAGGTTTGGTTGCATTGATTGGTTCTTAGCACCTGCCAATCATCGTTTGCAGAGCCCAGTTGAGTTTGTTCCGCCCCTTTTCCCAGGGATATGGGTTTATGCCATTTTACATCAATAGGCTACCAGGACCTCTCCTGATAGGACATGTTTAGAGGGTTTGCCAGGCCAGGCCATCTTTCAACACCAGTCTGAACTTCCTTGGAATTCATTCAGAAGACTCAGCATATTGGAAGGCTGAGTAACTCTGGGGAGCTCCAAGTGCCTCCAAACCAGTCTTTTGGCATCAAGAGGAAGTCTTTGTGACTTCAAGTTTGACCATCTGATTGGGGCTGAGAGTGTTCCTACTCGAAGCCATTGGAAAATAAAGGACTCGGAGAGCTTTTCAGCTTCAGCTTCTTGAACCAATTCTGCAAGGGAACTTTAAAGTAAGAACTCTTCAGCATTATTTTTGGGAAACTAAGCAGTGTGCCTGAGTGAAGTTAACTCATGTTATGGACAATAAAGTGTTTGAGTTAACTAAAGCATCCAGTTTGGTCCTTGGAGCCCTGAGCCTTTAGAGAGAGGCAAGAAAGCAATCCCTCGGGATATATAGACCACGTCCTTGCCTTCTGACAAGGTATCCATATCCCGGGTGCGACAGCACAAGATGCTTCTCTGCTTCCATCTGATGAGGCCGTAATCTTTCACTCTCAATCTTATACAGCAATGTACTGTTTACAGTGAACTACACCGAAGGATATCTGTAACCAATTTTGTCCCTGTCTATGCCCCCTCCTCACCTGTGACAATGGACTGAATTGTTACTGCTATTTGTATATGGATATTTTTAATGCTTAGGTAATCAACAACAACAACAATTTTATTGATTAGCCAGAAGCCATATCAAATACACACAGAACACAGACACATTGCAATGATTCTAAAACAATCTGAGGAGAATTCTAGACCATTACATCAATTAAACCCCTGTTTTGCCCAGCAGGAGGGATTCTAAGGGAGGTGGTAACAATTCACAGGTCCTCATCTCCAACACAATTTATTCCAATTGCATCTATGTAATCAGATCTTAGTTTCATGGCTTTACAGAGAAAACGAGCAGTAGCATCTGTTATCAGCTTGTTGGAGCTGGCCAGCAGAAGTGAGACTTTTGCTAGAGGGTCCCAATGATTTTTTCCCACGAGAAATATCTCTAGCAGTTGTTTTCTCTCTATTTGATAGATTTTACAATAAAGCAGAAGATGAGTTAGATCTTCGATCTCAGGGGCACCACAAATACAGATACGCTCTTCATAGGGAATTTTCTTGAACCTCCCATATCTCACCATTGAATCTAATTGCTCAAACCTGGCTCTAGTGAAAATTTTCCTTAGGTGGTGTAACCTTCCTTGCTGTAAGTAAGTGGTTAATTGGAAGGATTTCTTAAAACCACTCAACCATCTCAGGGAAACAGTAGAACCCAAAGAGTCTATATCGGTTTGGGCTGCAATGTCATTAATTAGTTGGCGCACTTCTTTGAAGTGCTTACTTAACTCTTGACCAGATAGGTGGACTGGGAATATTACCTGAATGCCACACCTTCTGATGTAATCAAACAAATGGTCAGCCCCCGATTTATAAGAACTGCTAGATTGTTCCAGCAAACATAATTTTGGGAGGCGAGACGCCTCCATCTCCATGACCTTGAGCCAGTAGTTAAAGGCTCTGATCTTAGATTGTGTGCTAATAGAGAACATTCCCAACTCCGCCCTAACTGCCGCTGCTGGGGAGCTTCTATCGACCCCTAAAAACCACTTCAGATGTTGAGCTTGGGCCTTGTCCAAGAGAGGAGTATCATTTGCACCCAAGATTTCAGAACCATAAAGAAGCAGCGGGGAGATTTTGTGATTGTAAACTTTCAGAAGGGGAACGAGGGAGCCCGGTTGCCGTTGATTCAGCAGCTTTAAGAGTAAGCTCGTTCTGCCCTTGGCTTTAGTTGAACACCTGTGGAAATGATTATGCCATAGACCATTTTCTGCAAAGTCTAATCCTAGGTAAGTGAAGGATCTAACTTGTTCTAATTGTTCGCCTTCTATTTTCCATTTCATTTTGGAGGGGCGTTTACCAAAGATCATCATTTTTGATTTGGTTTTGTTTATCTTTAGTGCGTTTCTAAGGCAGTAGTCACTAAGTTTTCTTAATAACCTCCTCATCCCTATTTGGGTGTAGGAGAGTAGGATCATATCATCTGCATACAGAAGTGAGTTGATTTGCAAGTTAGCTACTTTAGGCATATGGACATCCGCCCCTCTAAGTGAATTTGGAAGGTCATTTACATACAGATTAAATAGCAGGGGGGCAAGAATACATCCTTGTCTGACCCCTTTGCCAGTGTTAATAGGGCCAGTTCGGTCACCAGCAGTACCAAATCTCACAGTCACCTGAGAATTATGATATAGGGCTTTGATCAGCAAAATCAATCTAGGGTCTGCATTCATACGTTGGAGTTTGTCCCAAAGGATTTCCCTATCAACAGAATCGAAGGCCGCTGACAGATCTATAAAAGCGGCGTATAGTCTATTACCCTTGGCTAGGTATTTGG
Organism: Anolis apletophallus; assembly: GCA_030556195.1. Lineage (NCBI taxonomy): Eukaryota > Metazoa > Chordata > Lepidosauria > Squamata > Anolidae > Anolis > Anolis apletophallus. Next base: position 143,203,570 of record JARBWK010000005.1, on the reverse strand, counting down.
AAATCAAGTGATTTAGGACAAAACAATTATCCATTGTTGATCTATTGTGTCTAAAGCCAGACTGCTCTTCCACCAAGATTCCATTTTCAGTTACCCACTCCTCCAGTCTACATAGAAGATACTTTGCATACATTTTGGCCACAATATTCAATAAACTGATAGGTCTGTAGTTGGCGGGATTTTTCTTATCTCCTTTTTTGTGAATGGGGATAATGATCGCCATATTCCAACCCTTTGGTATATATCCTGTATCATTTATATATGAAAATAAACCAGCTAAAACAGGGGCCCACCAGGCCTTGTAGGCTATAAACAACTCGAAGGCAGATAGTCATCTCCCGGGGCCTTGTTACGTTTCAGAGAAGTGATAATATTTAGAATTTCTTGTTCCGTGACCGGGGGCCAGAGAGGTAAATTAGTCAACCCATCCAATTCCTGGGTAGATTGCCTAGAAGGTAAGTTATGGGAGGAGAATAGCTGCCCATAATACTCTTCCCACACATTTGCTGGAATTGGGTTATCAAAATCAGCCTTCCTTTCTTTTAGGATGCCCGCAACCTTATGCAAAAAAAGCACTGAATTTTTACCAGCCGCTGCAAGCTCCAATCCTTTCCATAATTGTTCATTGTAGTTGTTCTTTTTCAGTCTAATTAATTTTTTATAATTTCGCCTTAGCAGCAGCATGTTGGCGTGGAAATGTGGGGCTGTATTCCTTTTCATTAGTCTTATAGCAGCCTTGAGCTGTTTTTTAACCTTATGACATTCCCTATCAAACCACAGAACAGAAGAACCCTTATTATCCCTACGTATAATTTTGGTAGACATAAGTTCTTTAAGTTTGCCACAGATGTTGGCGAATGCTCTGTCTATTGCAGGCCAGTCCTGGGAAGGAGTTTTAATGGTTATGGCCCATTTTGTAAAATTGTCAGAGTCGATAGATTTTTGGATATTGTCTAGGTTGACACAGGGCCATGCCAGACGTTTGTTTTTACAGAGCGTTGCCTGCGATAGCGGGCCTAAATCATTTGGAGGAATACAAGAAGGCAAGATTGCTAACTGAGTACTGGCCGGTTGGTGGTCAGAGTCCTCCATACTGTGCACTTTATGATGAGAAAAAAAGATTTACTTTATCGGAGGATACGCAGATGAAATCCAAGGAGCTGCTGTGAAGATTAGCGTGAAAAGTGAAGGGATAAGGAGATAAGACATTCGAACCACCTAATAGTCTCAGGTTGTTTTTACAGATTAAGGAAACTAATGAAGCACCGGCCTTGTTTGACTTCTGGTCCCTAGAAAACCAGTGGGGGTGGGAAGTTGCAAACCAGTCTGGAAGACCTTCCTTTTGAATAAAGGAATGTAAGGAGGGACCAAGCTTAGCATTAAAATCGCCCAAGAGGATAACAGTAGCATCCTTATATAGTAAGGAAAGGCCTTCTAACAGGATTTCCAATTGTAGCCATTGTACCGGATTGTAATAGGGGGAGTTTAGGGGGGGTATATACGCATTGATGATAATTAACTCAAGCCCCTCCAGTAGAGTTCTGACCACTAGGTAGTGGTGATCAGACATGCTGTCCTTGAGCAAGCAGGTATCACCAGCATAGAGGCCATGCTATTGAGTACACAGCTGCACTGGGCAGGGCACGTCTCTAGGATGGAGGACCACCACCTCTCAAAGATACTACTCTACGGTGAACTCGCCACGGGTCAGCGCAAAAGAGGTGCCCCAAAAAAGAGACATAAGGACTCCCTGAAACAACATCTGAGGCTTGGCCAGATTGTTCACCAACAATGGTCCACCCTGGCCTCACTACGGGAGGCATGGAGACGCACTATCCACAATGCTGCGGCCTCTTTTGAGAAGACACGCCAAACGGATCTCGAAGAGAAACGACAACGCAGAAAGAACCGCAACTTGGAAACAACATCACCCAAGGAGACTTTCTGCTGTGCTTTCTGCAACCAGACTAGCCTATCTCAGATTGGCCTTTTTAGTCATCAACGCGCTTGTAAAAAGCGTGGGATGAGTCCTTCCTAAGAATTTTTGTTCGCGAAGTAATGCCGAGAGAGTGCTATATAGGGTCCCCTGGTGGTGCGGTGGGTTAAACTGCTGAGCTGCTGAACTTGCTGACTGAAAGGTTGGTGGTTCAAATCTGGAGAGCAGGGTGAGTTCCTGTTATTAGCCCCATCTTCTGCTAACCTAGCAGTTCGAAAACATGCAAGTGTGGGTAGACCAATAGGTACTGCTTCTACAGGAAGGTAACAGAGCTCCATGCAGTCTTGCTGGCCACATGACCAAGGAGGCATCTAGAGACAATACTGGCTCGCCATGGGTCAGCACAAGAGAGGCACCCCAAAAAAGAGATATAAGGACTCCCTGAAACAGCATCTGAAGCTTGGCCAGATTGATCACCAACAATGGTCCACCCTGGCCTCACATTGGGAGGCATGGAGGTGCATTATCCACAATACTTCGGCCTCTTTTGAGAAGATACACCGAACGAGTCTCGAAGAGAAATGACAATGCAGAAAGAACTGCAACTTGAAAATAACATCACCCAAGGAGACTTTCTGCTGTGCTTTCTGCAACCGGACTTGACTATCTGGGTTAGGCCTTCTTAGTCATCAATGCGCTTGTTGAAAGCGTGGGATGAGTCCTTCCTGAATCTGAATCTTTGTTCGCGAAGAAAAGCCACTAACTAACTAATCAAACATTTAAATAGGCTGCATTAACAATGACCTTAGCTAGAAACTGCGAGAACTTTTTACTACTGCCTATATTTTCTAAATTACTGCTTCATGAAAATCTGAATCAATAGAAAAATCTATAAGCGCCTCACACTGCTTCTACCCAGAAGTGCATTTCAAAATTGGCTTCTGCCTTCTGAGCCTATGTACACAATAACATGCCGTTTTCCTATCACCGAAGCTTAAGAACTCCTGTAGTTTCGAATCTAGTTGTCAGAAGTATATCCATTACACATAGACATGTTTGCATCACACAGTAAAATGTTATAAAAATGTTGTAGCAGGGATTATTTCACTTTACATTTCATAGGTGTTCATGAGATTGAACTGAAGCCTAAAAGCGAACTGTGTGATGATTGGGAAAAGCTCTAATGACAGTGCTGCTGGGGCCGTGCCATCAACATAAAGGAGGCCTGCCAATTCAGACCAAAGGTTTGCAACTTTTCCTCATGATAACCAAGCAGGTGAAGTGTGCCAAGGCAGATGGCACCTCCCTGTTTTCTCTTACAGTTTATAATTTACATGAACCACTCGGAGTTCATTGGGGGTTTTTTTTAATGCCTATTTACTATAATGAAAAATATTGATTTATTTCACTCGGGTTTGCCATAGATGGATAACACTGATTATAGCTGAGAAGCAATTCAAACCTTTAAGAAGCTTTTTTACATCACATTAAACTCTAGATGGCAGTGACTGGTGGTGTACCAACATAGGATCTGATCAGTTTGTTTTGAAGCAGAGGACTGCCTCTTTTGACACTAGCTATCACTGAAGACAAATAAATGGCTATAACTTTTTTTTGCTAGAACTATTACAACAGGATTACTTCTGCATGATGGCAAAGGTTGGATCTACACCACCATATAATCCAGTTTCTGAATCCAGATTATAGTATGCCCTCACCTGTCATGGGTGTTGCATTCCAGGACCACCCACAAAAAGTGAAAATCCATGAAGTAGGGGCACTATATTTATTGTAATATTTACACATTATTTTAGTTATACACTATTTAAGTCTTTATAAAGCCTCCCCACACACTTATATACACTACATAACTCTCCTTGAACATGTTGTTCACGTAATCCTTGGCTCCGGCTTTATCCGCAGAGGCAGCCTCTCCATACAGACAAACACTCTTAATAATAAATCTTTTTTTTCCTTTTTTTTCTTTGTAGGACGTACAATTAACTTAGCTAAATGGGAAGAAGTATGGACAAAAAAACTTAAGTATGCATACGCCACTGAAATTAAAGAAAACTGGTGTAAGTTATTTTATATGTGGTACTTGATGCCAGAAAAATTGGCCAAATACAGCAAGGGAAAATTAAGTAAAAATGTTGGAAATGTGGGGAAAACACAGGAACGTTCTTTCACTTGTGGTGGGAATGTAAAATAATTTTAAAATTTTGGTGGGAAGTTATTAAAAAATGAAAGAAATTCTCCAACTAAACTTCGACTTTAAACCAGAATATTTTTTATTGGGGATCTTAGATTTCCAAATAGACAAAAATAATGATAAATTTTTCTTTTACCTTGCTACGGCCGCAAAAATAAACATAGCGGGAATGTGGAAATCAAAAGAAACAGCTACAATTTATGGATGGATAGAGAAGGCTCTCGATATTATGAACATGGATTTATTGACACACAAAATTGCCCAAAATAGGTCATCTTCAAATAAAACAAATTGGAATAATTTTATCGATTTCTTTTAAAAAAAATACACACACACACACATATATAATGGTATTAAAAATTTAAAGGAACAAATATAAACCATAGAGGTAAAATGAACTAAGATATGTCTAAGGAATGACAATAGCTATCACAAAGTGATCAGGAAGTCAAAAGAATTTTTTCTATGTTGGGTGGGGTGAGGATGTCTAGGGTTGTTTTTGTTTTGTTTTGTCTTAGTTGCCCAATTATCAATTGTGTACTATTTATAGTTATGTTCAATGTCATAGCTGTGTTTGTATGCTTGTAATTGTGTGTTGTTTTCAAAAATAAAAATCAAACAGGAAAAAAATTAATAATAATCTTTATTTATATCCTGCCACCATCTCCCCAATGGGGACTCGGAGAGGCTTACATGAGGCCAAGTCCAGCAACACAATACAATAAATAAAAACAAAACAGAAACAACAACAAAATCAATTACAAAAACATAAACTATAAAAATACAACAACCAATAAAATTACATTAATATCATTCGTAAAAACAGAACCATGAGTGGGCTGCATGTACAGATTAAAATAAAAAGATAGAACAGGGGGGTGAGATAGCTGTGGAGCGGATCATTTATAAGGGAAGAACTCTTCCAAGATGGAGTTGAAAGACGGGAGGGAGGGGTGCACTAAACACAACTATTGAGGGTTAATGGGAATATGAGCTTATATGGTTAATCTCCAAAAGCGCAGTGGAAAAGCCAGGTTTTGAGATTCTTAAATCCATAGTGCTTCTGAAATTTATCAAACCAGCCCTTGCTGGCAGTGAATTTGCCTGATTTGGTGGGAGAAGCAGTCGATGGTCAAGTACTGCAAAAACCCATGAAACAGCGAAAATACCATGATAAATATTTATTTTATTTATTTATTTACTCTACTTCTTAACCACCCCTCTCAGCCCGAAGGCGACTCGAGGCGGTGTACACATGGCAAGGACTGCCCAAGATCAATACATCAACAATTACTAACACAATTATATCATATAAAAATTAGCAATTAAAGTTAAAACACAATATCAGCGTCTCATTATTAAGTCAATTTCCAATTGTGGCGGCGGCGTTCCTTCAATTTAATAATCACACTACATCTGCAAATGCCTGGTCAAACAGCCAGGTCTTTTTTTTTGAAATAATTTTTATTAATAGGGTTTTTTCCAACAAAACATTATAATACATAACATTCTAACTAAGGCTTATAGGGAAGGAAAGATTGGGGTTGAATAGGGTATAGGAATAAGGGCTAGTGACTGGGATAGGTAAGAGTTAGGGAAACAAGGTAGGAGGGGGTTTCTGACTTCCAAATCTTCTTTTGCTGCTTATTGTTCATTTGTCCTTTCTTTTTCCATTTCTTTATTTCAGTGTCTCCTTCTGAACCAACACCTAATATTCATAGTCTTATAAGGGTCTTCTTTATATTTCATCTCCTTTTACTTATTATAATTTTCTTTGAATTCTTCGTATAATTTCCAATCTGTTTTCTTAATGGGTCTGCCATAAGAAATCTTCAAGGCAAAAGTTAGTTTGTCCTTGAAGATTTCTTATGGAAGACCCATTAAGATTTCTTATGGAAGACCCACGTTAGTTTAATCTCCTCAATCTTTCTAAACCAATCTTCTTCTGTGGGTAGTTCTTTTTGTTTCCAATTTTTCACATAGACTATTCTGGCAGCTGTAGTCAAGTATGTAAATAAAATGTCTTGGTTTATGCCCAGATTCATTTCTTCATCTCAAAATCCACTGTTCATAACATCCAACCTCCAGTTAGAATCCTGAAGGGCCGGCGCTTCCCAGTTCTCAATATTTGTTCCATCTTTAAAAGGTTTGCTTTAAGCCTATGCTTTAAGCCCACATTCTGTTTTCCATTCTTGATCTCAAAGTAAAATAACTGTTTTGGGGGGAGGGTGATCTGGCATTTGAACAACATGGCCAGTCCAGCAAATGTGATGATGGAGAATCATCACTTCAATGCTGGTGATCTTTGCTTCTTCCAAAATGCTGACACTTGTCTGTTGATCTGCCCAAGAGATTTGCAGGATTTTTCAGAGGTATCACTAATGGAATCGTTCCAGAAGTCGAGAGTGACATTTGTGTAGATTGCCCATGTTATGCAGGCGTACAATAGAGCAGGCCCGGATTACGCATAAGGCCACCCGAGGCCATGGCGGCTGCCCCCTCCCTTTGCTCTGCTCCCCAGGTCTGCTTTAGGAGGGAGGGAGGAAGGATCGGCTCCGCTCCTTACTCCGCCCCTCCCTGCCCCCCGGCTCCACCCCTCCCCGCCTCCTCGCCAGATTGAAGGAAGGAGGGTGGGGCAAGGAGGAGAAAGAGGCGCCCTCCCGCCGCGCGTCCTGTGCGCCGCCCACCCCTTTTCGGCGGGGCTGGCGCGACACACAAGGGAGGAGGGGCAGTGGCAGGACTCCTCTCTGCCTCCTCCCTGGCGTGGCGTTGCCAGGCAGGGAGGAGGAGGCGACACAAGGGAGGAGCGGCGGCGGCGCGGCTTCTCTCAGCCTCCCTGGCTTGGCATCGCCAGGCAGGGAGAAGGAGGCGGAGAGAAGTCACGCTGCCGGCCCTCCTAGCTTGCGTCATCATGCCACGCAAGGGAGGAGGAGCGGCGACGCGGCTTCGCTTCCTCCTCCCTGCCTGGCGACACCACACCATGCCACGCCAGGGAGGAAGCAGAGAGGAGTCGTGCCAGCCCCGCCGAAAAGGGGTGGGCAGCGCGTAGGACGCGCGGCGGGAGGGCGCCTCTTTCTCCTCCTCACCCCGCCCTCCTTCCTTCAATCCGGCGAGGAGGGGCGGAGCTGGGGGGCAAGAAGGGGCAGAGTCGGGGGCGGGGAGGGGCGGAGCCAGGGCGGGGAAGGGCGGAGGCAGACCCTTTGGCCCAGAGCGACAAAAGGGCCTGATCCGGGCCTGCAATAGAGTTTGGAGTATAACAGCTTTATAAGCAAGCATCTTAGTATCCCTACCAATATCCTGATCCTCGAACACTCTCTGTCTCATCCGAAAAAAATGCTGCACTCACAGAGCTCAGACTGTGTGGTATTTCAGTGTCACTGTAGACCTTTGTGGAGAGCGGGTTGCCTAGGTAGTGGAAACTTTTAATGTTAACTTTATATATGAATAGACTAACTGATCTGCAGGCTGATGTGCATGACTTCAATTATGTTAACTTTTGTCCTGTCATTTCCCCTCTACAATAAGTGTTAAAATTGAATTTGTTACCTTGCCATACCCAAAAGTTTTGAATTTGTGTTGCAATGAACAACAGTACAATCTATTCATTGGGCCTGGTTGATTTTTAAAAAATGGTTCAAAACTTGTTCTGGATGTAGGGGCGCTGGCGCTTCGAATCTGATTGCCTTCCAAAATTTTCTGGAAATACTTTGAAATTTATTCGGAAAAAATCTGAAATTTCGGAATGGCTTCGTTAATGGCAGACATACATGCACAGTAAGAAAGACACCCGGTTTGGACACCAATGGCTTTCCCTCCCTCCCATTAGATCTAACGCGGAGGGAGGGAAACACATCCGCATCCAAACTGGGTTAAAGACCAGGAGGGAAAGACAACCGCACATGGAAAGGAAGGCCAGGGAAGGGGAAACCCACCGATTACTTTCCAAAATTGGTGGTGGCGATTCGAAATGGAAAATTCACTTCCGGGTTGCTTACATCGCTTCAAAACGGCTTCAAAAGTAAATTTATTCCGAATTCATTCCGATTTTAAGAGCATTTTGACAAACCTAACCAGGCCTACTACTCATTCATCCCTCCAAAGGTCTATGCATTTCACTCTGCATATCTAATGAAAAAGTCTTTGGCCATATGAAAAAAGTATTCACCCAAAATCCAATGCTAGCAGTCATCACAATGCACAGTGACTTCCGGCAAGTATATTGAGTCTTTTTCCCTTTGCACTAAGGAAAGTCAGGGAATGCCCATGGAATCTACAGGAAGCACTGGAGTATCCATGGGCTTTGTGTCCATCTGGAGAGCTGGATCATGTTCATTTCAGGCCAGTCTGTTGTCCAAATGCACACTGTGGCCATGACTGCCATCATTCTAGTCCTGCACTGATCAAAATAGTTCCCCAGCTTTCACTGTTGCATCTGCTAAAGTCGCAATGGGGCATTTGCATAAAGAAAAAAGAAGAGAGGATTACTCAAGCTTCTCTTTGCAATCATACAGGCATCCACATATGACAAGGGGGAATGAATCAGCTGGACACCAATGCAGCATTACAAAGGGTTCAGCCAAGTGCATGTGGTCACCATCATGGTTGATCTCAAAACATAAAGCTATGAACAAAGTCCTGGATTTAGCAGCTGGTGTAAATAAATAAGGATGTAGTCTACTGAAGTTTATGCTACCAGCTTGAGTAACTGCATAATCATTCCGGGATACTAACAAAACAACACTGTTTTAAATACTGAAAAAAATATAAGCATATAGGATCAAGGTTGTATATTTAACAGAACAGATTCCTACAAAATTATGTGGTCTTTCATAACAATTTTATTTGGATTTTCCCCATGTTTTCATTTTACAGAGAGAATGTTTTACACCACATTTTCACCTTGCTCTTATTATTTCCTGTGGTTGTGACCTACTCAAATTTGAGTTTGGAGAATTTTCCACACAAGAATTATGAGAAGGAAATTTTGCATAGGACTTAATATTTCTATACTACTTGCCTGAAATATCTTACATTCTGACTAGTATTACCTACTTCTTGATATTATAATTTGTTAAAGTTGGAATCCAGGGGCAGGCATAACATAAATTCAATTAATGTTTTACTTGTCCCTTTTGGGTTAATTGCTGTGGTTGAGTTTCTATTGCCTTAGGCTGTAATTCTAAAAACACTTTCAAGGGAATGAGTCTACTGAAGATACTAAGACTTAATTTCTCTGTAAACTAGCATATGATTATCCTGTTAGCTGTTGTGCTGTCAGGCATTAATATGTATTCTGTTATTAATGAACATGTAGACCTCATTATATTTATACAAGTCCACTTGTAGACTTGACAGGTGACTGATCTTAAACCCATTTGCCATACAGGCATTTGTTTAATCATCTCTACCCACCACAGGATTTATTTTTGTCCATTACAATATAGATGGAGTATGGATTGGGGTGACTGAGATAGTGCTATCCCACAGAGTGTCCAAGGTCCCATTCTCTGTTCTTCTGGGGTTAGGCACTTGAATACATTAAAGCAGGGGTCTCCAAACTAAGGTCCGCAGACTGAATGTGGCTTTCCAATGTCATTATGTGGCCCCCAACTTAAACTGTAGATTTAGGGTCACCTTAAGTCTGAATCAACTTGAAGGCACACATAACAACAACAACAACCTGTTGTGTATCATGTTCTGCAGTTGATGGTGGTTGGTGGTGGTAGGCCTAGCAGTTGGTGATGAAAGGGATAATGTAAGTCTTAGTTCTAAAGCAGGCGTGGGCAATTACCCACCCGCCAGGTGTTTTGGACTTCAACTCCCAGAAATCCTAAGAGCTGGTAAACTGGCTAGGATTTCTGGTAGTTGAAGTCCAAAACACTCCTGTTCTAAAGGGTTGAGTAATCTGTAAGTAAGAGTTCATGGGTGAAAGTAAGTAAGGGTGGAGGTATGCAAGAGATAGGTTGCAGCTGGGTGTTTCTGGATATAATGAGCTAGCCTTAGGACTGATTTTCGGCAGAAAAGAATTTGTCTTGTTTTGGTGGTAGATGCTGCTGGTTTTTACCCAGGTTTGTGAATTTTCGGTGTCCTGACCTGTCTCCTGAACCTTTGGAATCCTGGAACCTTGAATCTTTGGACTGGCTTTTGACTACGGTATAGACTCTTGATCCCTGGACTTTGCTTATTGAACTCTTGGCGTTTGATCACTGGACTGGACCTTTTCACTACGGTGTTATCTTGAACCTGCAACAGTGTTTGCTGTCAGTTTTTGTTATATATTATGTGGCTGGGTACTATCTTTATGTTTTATGTTTTGGAGAATTAAAACAGCCAGACAGTTGCGTGTGCAAGCGTGACACACCTCGCGCCAAGAACACATGCGAACACAGTAGGTTGGATAAAAATGACTACAACTCATTTATTGAAAACAGGAACGAAGGGTTGGCAGCCACGCTTGGGTCCTGGATCAGGGTAGACAGCCCCCACGAATATCCGAAGGTGGTAGCAAGCCTGGGGTGCGAGCGGCCAATGCCTGTCCACGGAAACCCGGCACCCCAGGGGGCCTGGGCGTTATCCCCCTAACAACCAAGGGGCGATAAGCCAACCTGATCCAGGGGCCATGCCACACGCCACACGCCACACGCCGGGGTGCAAGTGACCAATGCCTGTCCACGGAGACTCAACAGTAAGTGAAAAGCAGGCTGTTCCACATATATAATACACAGTGGGAAAGACAGCGTGTAAGCTGAACAATGCGGATAAATGCACAATATACGGTGATATAAGCAATAGTGAAGTCTTCTTTAGTAAATAAGTCCAAAGTAATAAATAAATAAATAAATGCACATGTATATATTGTAATAGGAAATACAAGCATAGAATACATAATTGTCACAACTTAAATATCATCATAATGAATGTCCAAATAATAGCGGTGAATGGGCTCACACGGAGGTGAACCGAGACGCCCAGGCTCCGGAGAGGAATGTGGTAAAATAAGCTCAGGCACAGTCCCGGACGCCTTCCCAACCAAAAAGAGAATTCCAAATAGTGTTCAATACAAGTGAGTTTTCACAAATAATGGTGATAACTCACTTGTATTGAACACTATTTGGAATTATCTTTTTTAATTTTTAATTTTTACTTTTAATTATTGTGTTGTCATTTACATGCTGATTGCTGTCCTTAAATGTTTTATTGTGCCTTCCTGGCTCTTGTGAGCCGCCCCGAGGCCCCCCCCCCCCCCGGGAGTGGGGGCATAGAAGCCTGAATAAATAAATAAATATAGAATAAATAAATATTGCTTATATCACCGTATATTGTGCATTTATCCGCATTGTTCAGCTTACACGCTGTCTTTCCCACTGTGTCCACGGAGACTCAGCACCCCAGAGTAAGTGCTGCTTTAATTAAACTGTTTGATGCAAAATTAGTGTTTGTTTGGCTCACCTCTGCCTAAATACAGGCAGAGCCCTGGCATTGTGACAGAATCCTAACTTGACTATCTCATGCAATGAAATACTAGTAAGTTTATGTTGGTTAAAATTGTTTTTAATTTAAATATTGTATTGTTCTTTTGTGTTCTTGTACTACAAATAAGGCATGTGTAGTGTGCACAGGAATTTGTTCATTGTTTTCAAACTATAGTCGGCCCTCTCCCCCTTCCCATCACAAAAAAAAACGTCTGAAGGACCGTTAACTGCTTAAAACATTTCAGGACCCCTGCATTAAAGAATGACTCGTGTTTCTCTTCTTTCTGCTGGATTAGCCCATTTGGAACAACAAGCTCTTACTTTCCTGTCACCTTTGTTTACATTGAGTTACACTTAAAGCTTATGACTTTTGGCTGAGTCAGGGGACTCACTGTGACAAGGTTCACTCATCCCTACTTTCCCACATTTCCTTATTTGTAAACCTTGATATTACAGTGCATGTTGATCCATGTGACGTTCTGTCTCTATAAAACAATACCCTCTTGGGTCCCAGAAGGCTAGGAAAGACTTCTTCTCTTGGATATCAACTTTTCTTTGCTTCGGGACTTTTTGTTTATTGAGACGGGCATGTCGTGTGGACTCTCTTCTGCCATCTGAAACCTTACAGCCCAGGCACAGGTTTTCTGAGAATTTGGTCTTTTATAATCTGCTAAATGCACTCTTACATATTACATGAGCAAATTAGCCACAGACACAGTACTAACATATGTACACATATGCATTCTCAGTACTGGGCTGAATAATTCCTGTTTGTGGGGTGGGAAAGAGCAACAGGAAGGAAGTCTATGCTGAACAATGGGAGGAAGTGAGGGACTGGAAAAAAAGACCCAGCAGCAGCAAAGTGACTGCATATGGCTTAGCGTGGAGCAGCTTGATTCATGGGAAAACACCACCCTCAACTATTAAACAAATAAGACTGCTGTGGATATATTTTAGCCCTGCTGTGGTACCCGTGGCTGAATTCTAACATGAGCGAGGAGGAGGGTAAGGAAGGGTAAGCATTGTATGTGTTATAGTAGTATCCATATATCCAGGTGATCTGGAAGCTGATCAAAACTTCAGAGCTTTCCTAACACTGGGGTGTGTGCGGTAGAGAGGAGGGGTGCTACCAAAGGTACATTGTGGAAATGATCTAGTTGACAGATGTTACAGTTGACAGACTATCAGAAATATCTTGTCTTTGCTACAGTTCTACAAACCATATATAGTAGTTTCAGCCTTTAACTTGCAATAAGGGATAGTCATACTGACCTAAAAACAGGGCTGAATTGAAGGGGGGCAGATTGCGTGACTAAAAGAATAGTCTAATGTACTTTTAAAGCAGACCATGAAAGAATGAAGTAAGAAGATCTACTTTAGAACAAAGGAATTGCCTTGATTTCTGATTTCAGGTTTCCCTTTTCAAGAGTAAAGAGTCAGGAGCCTCTCATAAATTAACAAGCTGGCGATCATTCTCCATTGTTTGCGCCAACATCTGATATTTAATGAAGCACTGTAATTAATATAATAGCACATTTGGAAACCCATGGTTCTATTGTCTGTAAAATTTGGAGTAAAAATAGTAGGAAAAGGTTATGCACGCTATTCCCTTGCTTTTGCCTGTATCTCCTTTCCTTCCCTGTCTCTTTCCTGAAATTTCATTAGTATAGAGCAGTGTTTCCCAACCAATGTGCCGTGGCACACTAGTGTGCCGTGAGCGATCATCAGGTGTGCCGTGGGAAATTGGAGCCTCTTAAGTCTTGAATAAGCCATGCCCCTTTATTCCCCATGGGCCAATCCCGTCGCGGTGGCCTTGACCTCCTGCCCAGCACCAAGATGGCGGTGGCGCCAGTAGAGCAGAAATGCCTCGCCTGAGGCGATGTGGCAGCAGGTGTGCTGGTGGTGCTGGGCTTGGCGGCGGGCCTGGCGCTGGACTGGCCGGCCGGGGCAGTGGAGCCCTTGAACCTGAGCCTGGCCCTGGCCGGCACCGCTGACTCCGCGGACTTCCTCTCCTACCCGCAGCTCTACTGCCTCTTCGTCCACTGCTGCCATGACACGGGGAACAATGGGGCCCGCCTCCGGGCAGATACGTGAGCGGCCTACCAGGCCTCAGAGACTGTGACGTGACGTGGAAGGAGCCTCATGAGTTATATTATTATTATTATTATCATTATGAACTATGTATTAACATATTATTATTATTTTCGCTTAGTATATGCTATTGTATTATTATATTATCAGTATTTGTCATAGTCATGGTGTATATCATTATTGACTATGAGAGTAATGATAATATATTGTATGTACCTATAATATTTATATTATAATGTCATACAAGATAACACTTTTAAAAATAATATAATATTGAAATTATATATATTTATATTACTTGTAATAGTACTAATAATATTACAGTATAATGGCATAGTACAATATAGTAAGTTAGAGTGTCATTTTGTGTCATTTTGGTTGGTGGTGTGCCCCAGGGTTTTGTAAATGTAAAAAATGTGCCGCGGCTCAAAAAAGGTTGAAAAACACTGGTATAGAGAATTACGTTTTGATTTGTTGCTCCTGTTTTATATAAAGATTTTGATTAATATGGCAAAGCTGAGACTGCCTTAGGCAAAGGACCTGACAGTTTTAGATTTACAAATGTATAAAAATTAAAGCCATTGGGCTCCATCTAGCAGCAGAAAGCGTTTTTTTGGGAGGGTGGCAGAGCACAGGCAGGGGCTTTGTTGACAAAGCAGTACAAAAAATGAGGAGGGCTTTTCCATCCTGATTCACACGTCTAGCTAGCAGCTTGGATGCTGCATTACTTGCTGCCTGGGCTGTCTGTCTGTAGGAGGTTCTCGCTGTGGGTATGACTCACAGTTCACTGACCTCTCTCATGCCCTCCGCCAGCATAGCAGTACAGTAATGCAGAATACAGCTGTGCCTTTTCAGCCACAAGCTCCCCCACATATTGGTGACTGTCAGAATTCCTTGCCCTGGGAGAATTTTCCTCTCACTACAATATGATTGTTTCACTTCTTGCTTAGTCTGTATCTTTCTTCATAGAGGAGAGGGTGTTCTGAATGGCTAGCTTGAACTCCCATTGGGGAAAGAAAATGAGTGGGAGTTGATATCTTGGCCCAACAAAGATTGCAGTTGGTCCAGATAGATCGGTTTGATGACCGGACACAACACAGGGCTTGCCTTTGTGAGAATGGAAGGGTTTTCCTTAAGTCTGTTGTCAGTTCTCTCAGTCTGAGGAAGGGAAGTGTCTCTGCGAGTTCAGTACAGCTTTAATCGTTTCGTTTAAGCAGCTTCTGGCATGAATGATATGCTAGCAATGGGAGCTAGACTACAGGAAGGACAGCTTGAAAGGAGGCTGTGAGATTTTACCTTCACAAACCAGAGACATGCACAGGAAAGTATGAAGCAGAATAGGGAATTCAATAGGCTTCCTCTTCTCTTTTTTAAAATAATTTTTATTAGATTTTCAAATATATACAGACATGGGAAAGATGTGGGTGGGGGAAGAAGGGGGTGATGGGGGAGCGCGGTGGGGGGAAGGGGGGAGGTGAGGATTACATAGGGGTATAAAAGGTTGCTTCCCGAGAGGTTCCCCAAGCATAACATAATTCTTGTTTTTATTTTTTTGTTTTTGAGACATAAAGCTTTATGAGACTCGAGCTTAAATTTCATTTAGGTCCATCAGTATTTTGTGTCCATGTACTTAGCGAAGTCCGACCAATCAGTTTTTTCTTTCTTGTTGGTCAATTTTTGTGCTAATGAATCCATCTGTATCACGTCCCATGTTTTCAATATCCATTCATCCAAGTTTGGTGTTGATTTTTTTCTTCCAGTGTCTGGCCAGTGTTATTCTGGCACAGGCACTGAGGATGAAGAGCACTTCGTCTAGATTAGGGTTAAGCGCTTTGTTAGTAATCCCTAATAGATAATCCTGCGGGTCTAGTCTGAATTTAGTTTTTAGTATTTTTTGAGTTTCGGCATGTATGTTTCTCCAAAATTTATTCACTCGTTTACAATGCCACCATTGATGGATGAATGTACCTGGTTCCTTGCAGCATTTCCAGCATCTGTTGGATGCCTTTTTATCAAATTTTGCAATTTTTGCAGGGTAGAGATGCCAGCGGAACGGCATCTTTACCCAGTTTTCCGTTATTTCCGTAGTTGTTGTGTATTTCAGGGTTTGTTTGTTTTTGCCAAATCTCCTCCCATTGTTGCATTAAAATGGAGTGTCCCAGATCTTGGGCCCATCTGGTGTGGCAGTCTTTGACCTGTTCCTCTTCTGTACTCCATTTCAGCAGTAATTTGTATAGAATACTGATGTTCTTCTTTTTCTTCCTAACTGCTGGTTCCCAGATCTCATCCTCCATAAAACCTATCTTTTTATCCATCTTGTACCTTTCGTGAATCTGGTGGTATTGAAACCAAGTCAGCCTTGGATATTCCTTTCTTAGTACTTCTAAAGATTTTAAGTCCCAACTACTCATATTTGATTTTATTCGTAGCTGTTTGTATGTTAGCCTTAGGCTTCCTCTTCTCCATTGCTGCTGACTATCTCTACCAGATGTTTCACTGCTTTCTTTGCTTCCCACAGATGGTAAACTGAGACGGGTCCTTCCATCCCTGCCAAAGGGACATGCACCACCATTGCCATGTGGATTCTGAAATTGCACACTGGCTTTCTGTTATACATCTGGAGAGATATCAAGATACCTTCAAGCAACATGGATTTGACTCAGTCAGGGATGTGATCTCGCTCACTAAAGAGGACTTACAGAAGCTTGGCATCACTGCTACTGGTCATCGCAAAAGGATTCTGAATTTAGTCCAACAAACCCGGCAGTTGGTGAAGACCAAAGGTGAGCTCATGGCAGGAGATACTCACTACAGGTCTGGCAGATGTACAGATGCTCTCAACAGACCTAAAGCTGAAGAGAAGAATGATGTTGACAGAAACAGAGAAATCATAGCAGAAACTGTTTTTGGCCCTGGGATTCAACATGACTTAACAGATCAGAACCAAAACTCATCATCAAATAGGGAGCCAACTTCTCAAGTGGCCAAGCCAATACCCAAACCCAGAACAGTGTTTCCTCATGCACATCGTACAGCAAAACCAAAGCAGGCTCCATGGTTGAAACCGCAAACATCTGGACTTACTCATAAACCTACTTCTTTGCCCAAACAAACTCTAGGAACATCTTTTACCTCTGAGGAGTTTGAGCCAAGTAAAAGTGCCACAAATGCTGATAGCCTTGGGATTACAACAGATTCCCAGCCTGGGATGGGAAATAAAATCTCAAGCATCATCCTGCCAGCTCAATGTGGAGAAAGGATGAATGATTCAGAATCTGCTCTACAGTCTTTGATTTCTGTGAAAGAAATGAACAGTGAGGTCAAGAGTGTGGATGCAACCTCCTTGTACTCCAGTCCTACTTGTTGTGCATGTCAGAGCCATCCTGTGGACACCAATCCGTCAGAGTCCTTTTCAACTGTTTCCAAAGTACAGAGAGAGCCCTTGTCACCTTCGCCTGCCCTTAACAAGTCTTCCTCCTCGGAGGATAGGAATGAGATGGTATCAGATGTTGCTGCACTCTTGTCAGCTCCAACCAAAAGTTTGGATGTAAAGGGTACTCCAAGGCATCAGTCGAATACAGAGCCTTCTGGCCAAGCTGTGCAAAACGGGATTGTGACAATGGAGAAGGAAGCCAAGTGAGTATCTGTAGTCTTTCTAATAGTATGGTTTACCATCTTTCAGGAAGCCACTAGAGCAGTAGTTCTCAACCTGTGGGCCTCCAGGTGTTTTGGGCTTTGACTCCCCCAAATCCTAACAGCTGGTAAACTGGCTGGGATTTCTGGGAGTTGTAAGCCAAAACACCTGGGGACCCACAGGTTGAGAACCATTGCACTAGAGCAGGGGCCAGGAACCTATGGCTCGGGAGCCAGATGCGGCTCTTTTCATGATTGCATCTGGCTCTCCAGAGCAGCCAGGGCCTCGGTTTCCCAGCATGCAGCAGGGAGGAGTGACACAAATGTGCCGCAACGGCCGCTTCCACGCCACCATTGCTGCCTCTTCCTCATTCCCCGCTGCTCTCGGGGCCCTGCACCCTCTTCACCAGGGATGGCGGAGCCCGGTGGTGGTGCCTCGTTCTCGTCAGGGGAGGCGGCAGAGACGGGCCTGATCCTGGCACCACGGACCTGGCCTCGCTGCCCCTGGGAGACGCCCAACTCATCGCCCTCATCGTCAGGCAGCTCAAGAGTCGCTGCCTCTTCGACGCCTTCCAGAAGGACTGCCTCGCCGACGTCAACACCAAAGTCCGCCTTGGCCCCGCGCCCTCCTCCCCCTTCCTTCCTTTCTCTTCCTTTCTTTTTCCTTCTCTTTTTCTTTCATTCTTTTTCCTCACTCACTCTCTCCCTACCTTCTTTCCTCCCTCTTCATTCCTTTCTTCATTTTCCATTCTTTTATTCTCTCCTTCCTTTTCCCTCCCTCTCTCCCTCTCTTTCTTTCCTCCATTCTCCCTCCCTCTTCCTTCCTTCCTCTTCTATTCTTTTTCCCCAAGTCTTCCTTTCCTTCTCCTTCCTTTCTTTTCACTTCGCTCTCTCCCTTCTTTCTTTTTGTCTTTTCCCTTCATTATTTTCCTCCTCACTTCCTTTCCCCCCCCACCCTTTCCTTTCCTCCCTTCCCATTTCCTTTCTTTTCCCCTCCTTGCCTCTCTCCTGCTTTTCTTTTCTTCCTTTTCCATAGTTTTTTTCTTCTTTTCTTCTTGGTATTGTAGATGCCTAGCTGTGTAAGTCGCCCGGAGCACATTTGTGGAGGGCGACTCATAAATAATAAAATTAGTTAGTTAGTTAGTTAGTTTTCTTTCTTCCTCTTCCCCTCCCTCCTTTATTTCTTCTTTCTGTCTTTCTTTTCCCCTTCCTTCCATCTTCTCTTCCTTCCCAGAGTCCTGAGCATGCCTTTTGCAGAGCCAGGCCTGAAGTGTCCCATCATTCTGCTGGGGGAATCCTTTTCTCATAGTATGTACATATATACTCACATTTAATTGAATTCAGTCTTAAAATATATTATATATAATATATGGCTCTTGCTAAAATAAATTTCCAAATATTTTGCTTTCATGGCTCTCTGAGTCAAAAAGGTTCCCGACCCCTGAGGGAAGTTGGGTAGAACAGGAAATGGAGTCAGATAAGTATGGCAGCCAAGTACTCCGCTTTCTTAAGAATTACTGAATGAATCCCCTTTGTACCTTAACAGTCAGATAGTATGTCTCGGATATGTATGAGTTTAAGACAGGTGTGCAGAACATTTTTTGCCCTGGGGCAGCACTTTGTAATATCAAGACAGCTGTGCATGCAGACACAATTTATCCACACATCTAAGTGGGTCGCTTTTGTTACTAAAAAGAAACTGTCATCTTCTTATCTCTCAACAAGGGGAAAAACAATTCCCCCCTAGCGATCCCAATACAGATCACTCTTTCCTTGTTGCCAGCAGCAATCACTGTGGAGTTGTGAGAAGCATTCAGTGGCAAATAGGTCAAGAAACCTATGGGGGTTGGTTAGTATTGTTAATGATCAGTATTCCACAGTTGCATCAAAAGCTGCAGTCTCACCTCTTCCTGATAACTTTGGAAAGTGTGGCACCAGAAATACTTTGCATTCTGAGGGCAAGGGGGATTTGGTATCTTTCTAACTTGTTTGTTCTCAGAAAGAATCATGGTGTGCAAATTCTAGGGATCACATAGATATATTATGAAGGATGGAGTGGGAATCTAAATTTGACCTTTAGGACTTCTGCGACATGCTCACAATGCAAAAGTATAAGAATGTAAGGTGGTAGACTGCTTCTTAAAAGGGTGGATGCTCTGTTTAATTGCCTTTCTCTGAATCCTATTTACAAGTTCATTCTCTCTTTGTCTCATGTCAGCTTGCCAGATTTCGTTTTGCCTTTTCATGTCGAAATTCATATGGAACACTATTTATTTGTTTGCTTAATATACACATCTTGCTTGCATTTTTTCCCCATTGACCAACCATGTTTATGGACATTTTCTTCAAAAATACTTACAGTATATTTAGTTTTGTACTAGCTCTACCCGGCACGCGTTGCTGTGCCCTATTTAGGAGATGCAAGAAAGTCTGAGTATGTAAGGGTTGGAATTGTTGTTAGTTATGGTGTTGTTGGGGCCATGGCTGTGTTGTTGTGGGTTGTTCTGGTGGGTGGGATGTTGCAGTCCTGGGGAGTTGTTGGTGTGTGGTGTTGCTGGTGTTCTGCATAGCTTGTGGATATACAATGTTTTTTGTCTTTCCGTCTGCTGTGTTGATGCTTGTGTGGGTAGGGTACTTTGGAAGTGAGTGGAGATACTTGAAATCCCATTATCCATGGTGTGTCCTCCTCTGAACTGCAGTCGGATGGAGTGTGGGTCATGGGGGGCATTGTCTGCCAAGTTTGGTCTTTATCGGTCTTGGTCACAGTGGTCTGTGGGGAATGATGGGTTTTGAAGTAGTACAAATCCTATTATCCATGGAGGTACTTCAAGTCCCATAATCCATGGTCCACCCTCCTCCAAACTGTAGTAGAATGTAGCGTGGGTCATAGGGTCTCTGTGTGCCAAGGTAGGTTACTGTAAATTCAGGCCATACACAATGTCCAATGAGCTGAGGGCTAGTCAGGAGAATCAAGTTAATGAAGCCTTTCTGTCAATTCAGGCCATACACAGCATTCCATTGAGCTGAGGCCTAGTCAGGAGAATCAAGTTAATGAAGCCTTACTGTCAATTCAGAGCGTAAACAGCATTCCATTAAGTGAGGCCTAGTCAAGGAAATTAAGTTAATGAAGCCTTACTGTCAATTTTGGGCATGGTCTGTGATTTGTAGGGGTGTAAATTTTCTGGAGAATTAAGTTAATGAAGCCTTACTGTCAATTCAGAGCGTAAACAGCATTCCATTAAGTGAGGCCTAGTCAGGGAAATTAAGTTAATGAAGCCTTACTGTCAATTTTGGGTGTGGTCTGTGATTTGTAGGGGTGTAAATTTTCTGTGGGAAGTGAATTGGGTGTTTGTGTTTGTGCCTCAGCCCTTTGCCTTATCCTCCTCTGACAGTTTATTAGGGGTCGGAATGTTCATGTTGGCTGGCCAGTACAGGAGTTATGCAAATCCACCCTTATTGGCAGCCAATCATGTTGTCAGAATGTAGATGCTGGGAGTCGTTGGCAGCCCCAGAGGATGCTGGGAAATGTAGTTTTTTTACTCATTGTTTTGGGGGCCTTTTAGGTTTTGGGGGGGAAGTTTCTTTGCTACAAACGTACCTTGCTTGAGGCCTATTTCTGTTGGCAAGTTTGATGTTTCTGCGTTGTAAAGTTTCTTTGTTTGGGACAGTCGTTCCATGACGGGAACCCCTTTATATAATAGAATATACATTGAAAACAAAGGTTGGAGGCGAGGGAGATAAACCCTGATGCTTGTAATTTCTTGCCTATCACGAACAACAGAAGGAAAGGCACTTTCATTAATATACTCATAAACCATATGGATTGGAGATGTATGTATGCTGGTCCAGAACGCTGTAGCTCGGCTTGTGGCAGGCCTTCCATCTCGCTGCCACATTACGCCTGTTCTGCGCGAACTGCACTGGCTTCCAATAGAGTACCGGATCACCTTCAAGGTGTTGGTGTTAACCTTTAAGGCCTTGAATGGTCTGGGGCCAGTGTACTTAAGGGACTGCCTTTCCCAATATAGTCCCCCAAGACCACTGCGATCTGAGTCCTTGAACTACCTTGTGGTACCGAGCTGCCAATCCCTCCACCTGTCATCAAAATGGAGGAGGGCTTTTAGTGCCATCGCGCCAGCTCTGTGGAACGCCCTTCCCCCCACAATTCGAGCACAGTCCAATCTTTTAGCCTTCCGCAAGGCTTGTAAAACCCACCTATTTGTACAGGCGTTCGGCCGGTAAATAACTCCAGGCCACCCACTATGCTATGCAGGCCGTGAGAGTTATCTTGATATGTATGTGTTTGTATAATTTTAACCTGTGTAATTTTAATGTGTGGACACTGGTCCGTTGTTTTTATAGTGTTTTTATAGTTTTAGCACATGTAAGTCTCCCCGAGCCTATCGGAAGGGGCGACCAACAAATCAAAATAAATAAATAAATAAATAAATAAATAAATAAATGTATCAGTTACAAACATTTTTGCTGATCCTTAGAAGTGCCAGCCTCTACATATGGTACTTCACTGGGACCCTGGCCCAGCCCAGAATTTCAGAATGGGATCGCTATAAATTAAAAGGAATTCCTACTGAGCTGTTTGAGTTGTTTTGAACATAGCCAATTCTATGTAGTTGGAAATCCATAAACAGAGAAAAATGCCAGACAAATATATTCACATTTATTTGAGTGTATTTGTTTTTAATTTTTGTAATCTCTTTTGTGCAGCACAGAATGAATTCCAAACTATTGCCAAAAAAAGAAGAAATGTATCCCCAACAAAGAAAAAAAACACAAATTTGCATAATATTTCCATATGCTAATTTTTATATATAGCTGCAAATAAGGAAATGGCATGTGTGACAGTTTCTAAATATAAGCTAACTTGTCCAAAGTTTAAGATGAAAGGAAGGAAAGAAGCAACATGGGTAGTGATTCCAGGAATATGTGGCTTCCAAAATTTAGGCAACGTTCAAAAGCTGTCTGTAAAGTGCCATTTCTTTTAGAATGTTCTCTCTTTATTTTTGTAGTTCCATGAGACAACTCTGCCAGGATCTAGACCACACACCACAGGGATCAGACAACACTTCAGGTAAGAAAGAAGACTGCATTTTGGGGGGTGTCAATAGAGGAACAGGAGGAAATTGACCTGTTATTCGTTACTGAAAGGATGTCACATTGAGGATGAGACAAGCTTGTTTTCAGCTGCTCTAGAGACTAAGGATCCCATCCGTCAGGTCTTTTATTGTGTTTTATTGTAATTTTATGGACTGTACTGTTTTTAATGTGTTTTTATTGTGTTTTTATTGACTGCAATCGTTTGGGACTGTGTGTCGCCCCGAGCCACCTGGAAGGGGCGACCAAGAAATCCAAATAATAAACAAATAATAATAAAAATAAATAAGCAGAGGAATCTGTGGGGCAGTGGGGCAAATCCATGGGGCTGTAGGAGAAACCATTGGATGGCGCCTTGTATCATCCCACATCACTCCCTTACCATCCCACAGCATTCATCCTGTGCTGTACCCAGCTTAGTTTATGAGAACATGGGTAGTTACCCCGTGTTTTCAGGGCAGTCTTTCAATATGCTGTCAATACGCAGCCAGCCAATATGGAGCCGAGATGGAGACAGGACAGAGCCTCACTGGAAGTAGCCCTGTGTTATGTGATAGGCTCTGGCAGGCTTCATCCTGGCTGCAGCTTGGCAGTGTCTTAGAATGGAGGGAAAGCCCTGTCTGCTGAGGTCCTAGGACATGGAGCAATACATTCAGATTGCAGGAAAAGAGATGCCACTTAAACATTTGGAATAACTTCCTGACAGTAAGAGCTGTTCAGCTGTGAAAAGAGCTGCTTCAGAACATGGTGTAGTCTATCTCCTTCTCTGGAGGTTTTGAAGTAGAGGTTACATTGACATCTCTTGGTAATGTTCCTGGATGTCAGGGGCTTGGACTAGATGGCCCTTGTGGTGTCTTCCAGTTCTGTGATTCTGGAATGTAAGGGTGCTTTCAGTGTAGAATGCCTCTTTCCCCCAGTGCATACTGGGAGGAAAGAGTTTTGCCTCCCTCCCATGCTAAAGGGGGAGGTTCCTTAGGGAACCTTCCAGTAACTGGGGGTGTGGTCTCCTTCTTTGAAAGGCAGCCCCAGTTGCTAGGTCGGCGACTGGACTTTGACCCACCTCTCCCGCCCATCAACAGTATTGGCTTTGGTTGCCCATTGGAGCCGGGTAGGAACTTTTTCCCCTTTCACCCTACGATTTTATGGGAGAGGGGTTTTTTGCCTACCCTTTACTGTTTAGAGGCTAGATGGGGTGGTTAAATAAATAGGCCTTAGCAGAAAATTGATTGGGAAATCCCATAATTGGTGTGCACCTAAGGCACCCCCCTTTAGGGGTGAAGGCCATAAAATTAAAGACTCACCTTAAAGTTCAAGTTGATTGGTGAAGTTAAGTTAAAATGGCCCTGGAATGGGAAGAGACTGGTCTCAATATCTTGAGAATAGACCTCTCACTCATTTCCCTTGATGGGTTGCCCTGGTTGGATAATCAGGGAATCCAGGTGCTTTGCCCGTAAATTACTTACTTAAAGCTGGGTAGGGAGGCTACCTGGATTGGATACACCAAATTACTGGCACGCCTTAAGTTAAAGTTAAGGAAAGTTAAATAGATAACAATTTAAATAAAAGTTGCCCAATTTGAACCCAACGAAATGTTGTGTTGTCTTTTATTTCGAGGGTGGGCAGGCAAAGGACTGCCACTCGCCGTAGGGCTTTCTCGGTCATAGCACCGATATTGTGGAACGCCCTTCCGGCAGCTACACGGGCCATTCATGATTTACTCCCGTTTAGGCGGGCGTGTAAGACTCACCTCTTCCGGCTGGCTTTCCAGGTGTAGGCCCAGCGGGATCAATAGTGCCAGACTGCCCTAAGTACTGCAATGCCGTAGACCAGGGCTGTCCAACTTCTATCAGCCCAGGGGCCTGAATTCTGGTCACTGATGACCTGGGGGGCCGTAGGGTCTGCCCCGGCTCCGCCCCTCCCCCGGCTCCGCCCCTCCCCCGGCTCCGCCCCAGCTCCACCCCGCCCTCCCCGGCCCAATTTACTTACAATTCCTAGTTGCATTATTAATTATAAAATTAATATATTTTACTAACATTAAATGCAGGGGGGCATTCAAAAGGGGCATGCATACAATTAAATATAATATTTTACTAACATTAAATGCAGGGGGGGCATTCAAAAGGGCCATCCATACAATTAAATATAATATTTTACTAACATTAAATGCAGGGGGCATTCAAATACACAATTACATAATAATAACATGAAGGTTAGCCTACCTTCCCAAACGCCGCGAGGATCCAGGAGCAGCCGGACCACGAGCAGAGGTGATGACCGAGCAAGGCAGCAGCCGGGAAGGTACAAATCACGTCTGCGTGGGCCGCAGGGATTAAGTAGCCGAGATCGGCAACAGGAGTATCGCGAGACTACGGAAGCCACACGGGATTTCGCTCTCAACACAGGTGAGATTTCGCGTTGAGAGCGAAATCCGTGTGGCTTCCCGTAGTCTCGCGATACTTGCTCGAAACCCGGAAGTGGGTAATTTTTAAAAATATTTTAATTAATATTTTTTATTTTTTATTAAAAGCTTAGGGGGCGTAGGGAAGGGGCTGGGGGCCGCATACGGCCCCCGGGCCGCCAGTTGGACAGCCCTGCCGTAGACTGTGGTTTTAATGATGTTTTATCTTGTATTTTTATCTTGTATTCTATGCTGTATTTTAGATTGTTTTAGATTGTATTTTAGATTGTCTGTATATACTGTATACTGTTTGCTTTCTGGCTGTGAGCCGCCCCGAGCCTGTTTGGGAGTGGCGGCATAGAAGCCGAATGAATGAATGAATGAATGAAATGGTATAGAGATGGGTAGAGCTACATTTTGGACTCCATCTGACAGGATTCCCCCAACAAGCATGACAAAAGTACTGTGTGGGAGATTCTGGGTACATAATCCCAACATTAATGTTTCCAATTATATCTAACGCAGGAGCATATGGGGAGACAACAATATGACAAAGTTTTATGGATGTTCCAATTTAGAAGATGCATCTCCCAGGAGAGCCTCTGTAGATCTCCCTGTACAGCATAGCTACAATGTATGAATGAGATCGGGGCTGAAACATCATAGGAATTAAGTGTTGTTATGAATGACCCTGCAGAAGAAATGCCATGTAGGGACATTCTTACAATGGAGAATACTCAGAAGATCAAAGATCAGATTTTCAGCTATTTCCATTTTTACCAAGAAGCCTCTGTCACTGGAGTGTTCCTTACTGCCTTTCCATCTTTGGGTTACCTACAGGTCCAGCTGAAGAGTCCATTAGCCCTTACTGTGAGAGCATGTTTGGACAGTTCTGGTCTTCTCAGGTGAGAGTGACTGGCACCATTTTATTCACTATGCTGGTTCCTCTTTCTCCAACTACTCAACTACCAAGGTTTTCAGTCTCTCAGACAGCTTGTGTACACACAAACAAACAAACAAACAAGAGCAAAGCAAATTATAACTATGTATCAGTTTGTGGAATTTAAAGAAATTGTTACTGTCTCACAGAAAGAGAGCATGATGGTGTTGTAATAGTCCATAGAAAATGTGATTTCAAAGTTTGGGAGACCAACCACCTCACCACATTTATCTTGAGAAGTGTCTTACGATGCTTCCACTCAAGCTGGGCTCCTGTGGTCTGCCAACTGCACTTTGGAGCATGTTTACTACCTCCATTTTTTTGGCTTACACAGACGTTATTACCATTTTAAATTAGACAAGCTGATGTAATTTCCTGGTTTGATATAAATCTTGCATAGGCCAAAATAAGGTGAGGCCCCTGGAACACCTAAAAGGGTAACGAAATAACTCACTAATTTGTTGACTACTGTTGCCTATTTGGGGCAAAAATAATTCAGCCTTTCATATTTTGGAAGGTAATGACTAGGGCAGGGGTGCTCATTAGGTAGATCGTGATCTACTGGTAGATCACATAGGACATCCTGGTAGATCACAGGCAGGGCAGGAGGAAGGCTCAGTCCCACCCTGCAGGCTCCCGACACCGGCCAGGTGCTGCCAGCCAGTCAGTGTGGTGGCGGCGTGACCGGCGTCGCTATGGCCCATATGGGAGCAATTCCTTCCTTTCTTCCTCATCTCCTTTCTTCCTTTCCTTTCCTTTCTTCCTTTCCTTCCTTTCTCCCCTCCTTCTTGCCTTCTTTCCTTCCTGTTTCCTCCCTCGCTCATTCCTTCCTTCCTTTCCTTCCTCTCTGCCTTGTACATTTGCTGTTGTTTGTGGGGTTCTGTGTGAGAAGTTTGCCCCAATTCTGTTGATGGGGTTCAGAATGCTCTTTGATTGTAGGTGAACTAGAAATCCCAGCAACTACAACTCCCAAATGAGAAAATCAATTTTTTTTAGTGATGGCCACTCCTTGTAGGTGGCTTGCGACCAAATTTGGCAGCAATTCGTCCAGTAGTAAGAAATCAGTTTGTGTGTGTCAACTCTAAAATAGGATGTGTGGAAGGGCCCTGGGTTATCTGAGATCCTTTCCACACAGTTGAATAAAATCTCATGTTATCTGCTTTGAATCAGGTTATATGGCAGTGTGGACTCAGAAAACCCAGTTCAAAGCAGATATTGTGTTATATGTTTCACATTTTTGTAGTGGGTAGGTAGATCATTTTGACTTGGTTGTTTTAAAAGTAGCTCGCATGCTGAAAAAGTGTGAGCACCCCTGGACTAGGGGATAACAAAGGGAGCTTCAGAAAACTTCAGGATCCAATGGACGTCTAAGTAAAGTCCCATCCCTTTTCTAAAACTAATCTTATCTGGGGCCATGGATAAGGGAAGTAATCCAAGAGACTACTGCATCATTGTTGTTGGGCATGAATTGGGCCTTCATGCCCTCAGAGTGTGGCGTAGTCTCCTTCTCTGGAGGCTTTTAAGCAGGAGCTGGATGTCCATCTGTCAGGGATGCCTTAATTATGCATTCCTGCACGGCAGCCGGTTGGGCTGGATGGCCCAGGTGATCTCCTCCAACTCTATGAATCCATGCATTTCTGAACTATTGGCTGGTCACCTTTGGTAACATAAAGCTAGACTAAGCTGACTCCCACAAAGCAATTTAAGTAATTAGCATCCATTTCTGTACTATGCCTAAAGTGCTGTAGGTTGCTTAGCTGCTGATCACATGAGAACAGTCAATGCTACATCTCCTAAGCATTCTGTTAACATTCTTCCAGGGTGCAGCTTCCCTTGAATGTCAGGAATATGAAGAGGTGCCAGAATGTGCATCAAGCCGGAGAGAAGGGCTCATGTAAGTGATTTTAATTACTCTTCCATCTTTGCTTCTTTTCTCTAATGTACAAAATAAAAAGGCAGCTGAAGGGAAGGGTCTGAAAGTGTGGTTTCCTTCCTTGATATAGGCCAGGGCTGTCCAACTTCTTCCAGCCAAGGGCCGGAAGAAGTGTCACTGATCACCTGGGGGGCCGTAGGTGATCAGTTAGCGGGGGCGGGGCCGCTCGTGGGGGGTGGGGCGGGGCGGGGGCCGGGTCGCTCACTCACGTAGCCCCTCCTTCTTCTCCCCGGGCGCACCGCTGCTCGGATCCCAGGCGGCGCCCAGGGGAGAAGCAGGAGGGGCTACGGAGAAGAAGGCAGCCGGCTGCCTCCTTTCTCTGAAGCCTCTCCTCTTTCCTTCCGGGTGCACCGCTGCTCGGATCCCGGGCGGTGGCGCACCCGGGGAGAAGGAGGAGGGGCTACAGAGGAAGACGGCAGCCGGCTGCCTTCTTCCTCCGTAGCCCCTCCTCCTTCTCCCTGGGCACGCCACCAGGGCCTCTGACGCGCCGCCCTTGGCGCGGCCTACTGCTCCTTTTCGGTGGCTCCCCCTTCCTAGGAAGGGTGGCGCGGAGAGAGGGACGGAGGGGGTGGTGCAGGGAGGAGGAGCTGGCTCCCTTCCTTCTCCCTGCCCCGCCTCCCCCTCCCCCCCCGGCCGCCATTTTTTTTTAAAAAAATATTTTTTAAAAAAATCTTTCAGGGGGTAGCGGGGGCCATGTCCAACAGGCTGGGGGGGCGTGTACGGCCCGCAGGCCACCTGTTGGACAGCCTTGTCTATGAAGATGCTGCTCACAAAGCCAGGAGGAGGTGATGGTGTAGTTTAGCACTCATGGTGGAGGCTTGCCTTTGATTTAAAATGTAGGACAAATGTGGGACACATAGGACAAGAAATTGTTAGAGGTTATGATTTTTTTGCTGTAGTTCTCCATTTTTAAAAATATCCAAACATTCACCCAAACTATTTTCCAGCAATTCCCAATACCAATATTGTATTCCACAACCCAAGCAGGTTATTTTTAAATTCTAAGACATATCAAAGCAAAAACTAAAAACGATCTTCTTCCTTTCCCCCCCCCTCCTCCTCCTCCTTTTAAAAAAAACTACATTGACTTCTTTACAATTGTCAGTGAACTGACTGCTTTGTCTTCCAACCCCCCAAAATAGCGAGACAGACAACATAATATGGATTTAAAACTTGGGCAACTTTATTTACCTATTTAACTTTCAACTCGACTAACTTTAGGTGTCAGGTCAACTTGGTGTGGCAAAGCCGAGGTTGCATCTTATATAGTCTACCCCTCAGCTATTCAGGGCATAACACCTGGGTCCCCTGGAGATTTAAACCCGGGCAACCTGTAAGGGAAACAATCGGAGAAATCTCTCTCAATCATTGAGACCAGACTCTCCCCATTTCTGTGCCATTCTAATCACCTCACCCCCTAAGGTTAACCTCTAGGTGAGTGTTTACGTAATGGCCCACACCCTTAAGGGGTGCCTTAGGTATACACCTACCTTTGTATTTCTAATCTATTTACACTAAGTCTATTTATAAACCGACCATCCCAGCTAGCCCCTAATAACAGTATAGGGTAGGCAAAAAAACCCTCCCAGAACGTAAGAGGGGGAATATTCCTACCCGGTCCCGATGGGCGACCAATAACTATACTGTCAATGGGCGGGAGTGGTCTGTGATGCTCTAAAGCAGAATGAGGGAGAAGGGGCTGGCCTACAGTAATGACAGCCCCCATCCCCTTTTCTGGAAGGTTCCACGGAACCAACCAATCTCTTCTCCGGGGGAAGGAGACAAATTGCTCCACCCCCAATCTTTGTGGATGGTGAAGTGTATTGTTTTGTAGCATTATAACACTAGGAAAAATGAGAAGACAAAATTTGCTCCTTAGATCATAGGATCATTGCATCAAACCATATCAGAATTTATTTTTTTTAAATTCTACTGCCTATCCAAGAAATTAGTGCAAAAGAATAAAATGATCACATGCACAAGTGACAGCAATTTGTGAAACTGAAGGATGTACATTAGGCCTTCATATTCTGCAAGGAGTCTGTTCCAGGACCCTTCAAATAATACATTATTGAATAAAATCTATTTTTTCTTACCTGAAATGAATTATGACTGCAGCATACTAAAGAATCGAAGTATTCTCACTATAGGCCTCCAATGGGATTTTATGGCCAATTTTCAGCAATGCTTATGGTAAAACATAATAATAATAATAATAACAACAACAACAACTTTATTTTTATACCCCGCCACCATCTCCATGAAGGGACCCAGGGCGGCTTACATGGGGACCAAGCCCAGCATACAATAAAATATGCCAACAAAAAAACAGTTAAAAATATAATAACATATAACATGAACAATCTAATTAAAACAATCAGGAACAGCAAAAGATAAAACATTGTAAGAGTGTATCAAACTAACCTCAACAACCAGTAAACACGAATATGGTGAGCACGATCAGATTAGAGAGGGCAGGGCATGGGCTTGTGCAAAAAGCAAACTATAGGGCCGGGGTCTGGGGGTAAAGCTCTGAATACAACCTTATCCGTAAGATAGGGACTAATCACTGAAACATATAGGTTTTCAAATCCCTGCAGAAGGTGGACAGAGTGGGGGCTAGTAGAATCATGCCGGAGTCCAAGAGGGAACATTTCTCTGGGCATTCTAGATCCTCCAAGGCAATTCTATAGTACCCAAAGGTCTTTGAAGCTGCATTTAACAAGCTTGCATAATAAATGGGTAATATGTATATACTGTAAGAAATCATTCTTCTTTCAACTAGTATGAAAGTCCACTTAGAACAAGGGTGGACAACTGTGGGAGGCTAGGAGGCCACATTAGCCTTCAGAAGAACTTGGAGGGTCACTCTTACACCCACCCCTCACAGCCCAAAAGGTTTTTTAAAGGTTTTACTTCCCAATGCTGGTGTGTTTTAGCACCCCAACTCCCTGGTCATCTTAAATCTAGGAAAAGCTTATTTGGGGACAAAAAATTGAAATATTATTTCTATGGAACTTTGGGAACTGCAAAAATGGCTATGGAGGGCTGCATTTTTGCCATTCCTGCCATAGAGGCAGAGCAAGACTTGTAACACCAGTCCAGAGGCGGCCCAAGGTTATTTTAAATGGTAGGCGAAAATTATTTTGGTGCCCCCCCCCCCCAAACCTGGGAGAATAACAACAACAAGCGACGGCCTTGTGGTTTTCTTTTTAAAAAAAAAAAATATTTTTATTGTTTTATCATTATCAACACAATATTATACAATGTCTATTTACAGCAGATTCATGTTATTCATTTCTAGGTACAATACTTCAATCTTTAGCATCTGCCATTATGTTTTTCTTATACATTTTTGTATCCCTCACCACTGTGCTCCCCGCCCCCTCCCCCAAGCCATTGCTTTTTACATATCATTCGTCCAAAATTTCATTTTTTCTTGTGGAGGTAACCTTCCTTCTTCCTTTTCTAATCCTTTTTCAATAAATTTTCTCCATACCTCATAAAAATCACTTTGTTTCCATATACCTCTTTTTACTTTTAATATACATGTTAACTTGTCATTTATTGCCAGTTTCCATACTTCCTTGTACCATTCCTCTATTTGTATATTTATTTCTTTTTTTCCAATTCCTTGCTATAAGCAGTCTTGCTATTGTTAATAGGTTTGTTATCGCATCTTTATCCTTTTTTTCCAATTGTATACTATTATATAATGATAATAAAGCTATACTAGGACTTCTTTCTATTTTAATATTCATTATATCTTCTATTTCTTTAAATACTTTCGCCCAAAATTTGCTTACATATTTACATTGCCACCACATATGTATGTATGTTCCTGTTTCTTGGCATCCTCTCCAACAGTTTTTCGAGTAGTTTTTATTTATATTTGCCATTCTTACTGGTGTAAGGTACCATTTCCATATTAATTTATAATAATTTTCTTTAATCCTTATTGATAAATTTTAAGATGTCTTTGTCTCCACAATTGTTGCCACTCTGTTTCCTTTATTTTTATCCCTAAGTCTTCTTCCCAGACCTCCTTAAGGGTGTTATTTTTTGTTTTTCCTTCCTTTATTTCAATTATTATCTTATATAGTTCACTAGTTATTCCTTTCAAGTTTTCGTGCTCTTCTACATCCCTCCCATTTTGTATTATTTGTTCAAATTGGTTAACCTTACTTCCTTTTTTATTGTTTTTAGCCAGTTTTTAAACCATTGTTCTAATTGTATACAATGGAACCATGTCAATTTTATTTCTCTAAATTCTTCCATAATCATTTCCTTCTTCGTTCCTACTTTTATCCAATCCCCATTTTATCTAAAAAAATTCCCTTAACTTTTTATCCATTATTTGTTTTAAATTCTTTGGAAATTTCTTTTCCATTACAATTGGGGTTATTACTGATCCATCCGTTATTAACATTCTCCTGTATTTATTCCATACTTCTAATATATTACTCAACATTGGATTTCTCATTTCCCTAATTTCTTTCCTCGTGAATTGTTTAAAAAATATAGCCTTGTGGTTTTCAATGCCTCTCTCACACACCTCTACTCAGTCGCCTGGAGAGGAGCCCACACACGTGCTGAAATACGCATGTGTGTAGCCGGAGTTTCCAGAATGCGTGGAGCCTCCGCATGCTGTAAACTCCACCTCCGTGCGGGCTGGTAACTCCGCCTCCCGAAGTTACCAGCAAGCGCGGAGGCGGAGTTTACAGCCGGCGGTGGTGCGCCCCTGTGGATCTGGCGCTCTCGGCAGGCGGCTACTCCGCCGACTGCGTTAATCCGCCTCTGCACCAGTCATAGCTGACTGTTTGGTGTGGAAAGGAAAAGATGTTAGAATAAAAAAATAAAGAGAGCAAGAGACAAAGCTTTCCAATGGAGGGAGAATTGGGCTGCAGCCTTTTCGTGGTCCTTTCCCCTCCTTTATCTGTAGCCATCTAAGGAACAGATAAAGGAGGGGAAGAAGTGAAAATGGCTATTTTACTGGGAAGCACCTTTGCTGTCCAGGAGGATGAGTGACTTTCTGGTTGCACTGAGGAGGAGAATGGTTTGGTTTTTCTTTTGATGGGCTCATGTGTGCTTCATGAAATATGGGTAGGTCTTGTTATTCTAGGAGCACCAGGACAGAAGAAAAGAGCCCATCTGCTAAGAAGGAAACTGCTCTCAACAGCTGCATTGCCCAGAAAGAGAATGAGGGTTACTCCACAGTGGAGGCTCCATGGGCCCAAGGCTCTCCATTCAGGCTCTCCGATCACCTGTATCCAGACGAAGTTTTAGATGACTTGACCATCTCCCCCTATGCCAGCTATACCTCATTGTCGGAGCGGCCGTCCACTGTGCTCATTGGCTGGCTAGACAAGCTCTCTCCACAGGGGTAAGTGGCTAGCTGGAAAGGAGTGACGTATGAACATCTAGGTTCTGAGAAAAAATGTGTGAATTGTTCACTTGCAATTGATACCATTAAAACAGTGTTTCCCAACCAGTGTGCCATGGCACACTAGTGTGTCGTGAGCAATCCTCAGATGTTTGCATGTTTTAATTGGGGGGGTTTAAATTTGTTTTATTGCATTTTATGTGTTTTATGTGTTTTAACCCTGTGAACCGCTCTGGGCGCCAGAGAGAGCGGTATATTAAATTGAATTGATAAATAAATAAATAAAGATGTGCCGTGGGAAATTGGAACCTCCAATACCCTTTCTTCCCTCTCCTGCCGAACACTTCTCCTTCTCCACTCAAGCTCCCTTCTTCCCAGCCCCGCTCTGCTTGCTTTGCCTCGCTTTGCTCATGCTGCCACTTCTGTGGGAGGGGGGGGGGGAGGGAGAAAGATGTGACTCACCCCACATCTTCTCCCTCCCCTCCACATTGCTTTCTGGATATAGGTGAACTACAACTCCAAAACTCAAGGTCAATTCCCACCAAACTCTTATAGTATTTTTCTTGGTTATGGTAGTTCTGTGTGGGAACAGGCATGTAGCCAGGGGGGGGCTAAGGGGGCTTCAGCCCCGAAATTCTCAGGGTGGTCGCGAAAAGGCCTTACTGGTACAGTATTTAAACTGTTATGTTTATTCATATCATGATCTGATCACCATGCTCATTATATCCCACATTAATGGGGTTATTGGGATAACAATACAAAAGGTTTGCTAGGGTAGACCCTCTTCCACCCAGTCTCAGCCCCCGAACCAAACTCAGCCCCGAATCAAAATCCTGGCTACGGCCCTGTGTGGGAAGTTTGATTCCATTCCATCATTGGTGGAGTTCAGAGTGCTCTTTGATTGCGGGTGAACTATAACTCCCAGCTGTTGAGCAAGACCTTCATGTGTGTCTTTCTGCCATTCCTGCCAGGATATCTATGTTGTGTTCATCGAAACAGGCCCAGGTTTCACACTGAGTGTATAAATACATTTAAAAACATATGAACTATATGTATTACTGTGTTAGAGTGTCATTTTGGTTGGTGGTGTGCCCCAGGATTTTGTAAATGTAAAAAATGTGCCACGGCTCAAAAAAGGTCGAAAAACACTGCATTAAAATATCGATGAAAACGTTGGAAATCAGACAAGGTAAAATCACTTTTAATATTGAAATAGGAACAGCAGCAGAAAGTTGATACTTCTGCTTTTTAGCACATGGTAAATGAAACATTCTTGGTTAGCAATTCCAGACCCACACACTCACACCAGATTGGTTTATTTTTAGAAGAATAAATTCAGAGGTTCACACATGCCTAGGAGCTGGGATTTCAGGTCAGAAGCCCTCCCTGCTGTGAGCACAGGCTGTGGTCCCTTTTGTGAAAGAATTGTGCACAGTACATAATTAAAGCATAGCAGCACAGGTTAATCATTAAATTAATTCACTCAAGTGTCCGTGGAATTATTAATAAGAGTAAATTTCAGCTAGGTGTTAGAAACACAACTTATTTACTTTTTGGATATATTTTAGATCTCATGTAGAAGAAATTATGTTTAAAGCTACCCTTTCCTCCATATAGGAAGAGCTGTTGCTATTGTTGTAGTAGTAGTAGTAATAATAATAATACTGTATTTATACCCCACCTCCATCTCCCCAAGGAGACTCGGGGCAGCTAGCATGAGGCCAAGCCCAACAGTTACAACAAGGCAAAACAAATGCAACATACAATCATAAAATAAAACATTAAATAAAATATGTGAAAAGAAAATGATACAGAATAAACATTGGTATAACATAAATAACAAAAACATTGAGCCGAGTGGGTAGGGCCAAGTACAATAGATAGGGTTGTAAAACCCTGGGGGAGATGGACCAGGCTTTTGGACAACAGACAGAGATAGCACTTTGGACATGGAATTGGATATGGAATAGACTGGAATGGTGATATGGCTATGAATACTGTTTTTTACTGTTTTAATTAATGTTTTACTTGTTGTTTTAATTGTTATTATATTGCTTTGTTGTATGTAGTGGCTAGGCTTGGGTTAGAATCTAAAATCGCAATTCTAAAATCAAATGGGGGGATTATTTTTTTTGATTAGTATATTAAAGACTTACAAAAATTTTGCAAAAGTGCTAAATGTAACTTAAGTACTAACGAAATTCTAAAGTGGTTCTAAAGTAGGAAAAGCAGGGAAACAGTTAAAAATCAAGGGGGAACATTCCCTTCACCTCTGCAGTGCAATTAAGTGGAGCTGTAGATGTATAACATAAATATAAGAGGTAGTAGCTACTAGCTCTCAGGACAACCAGAAAGTGAAGTACGATTCTCCCCCTTATTATTTCCCTTTCTCTCCGTTCTTCCTTCTCTACCCTCTTCTTTCATTCCTTCCTGTGCTCTTTGGTTTCCCATCCCTTCTTTTCTCTTCTTCGCCCCTCTTTCCCCCCCACGCTCCGGCGCCTCGCTCACCCCTCGCCTCTCTCTAGCCTCGATCCATGGATCAAGGCTAGAGAGAGGCAGAGGCATGTGAGGCCCCTTTCCCACTAAAATATAAGCCGGCCCAAGCCTGGGCCGGCATATTTTAGCTGGAAAGGGCCTCAATCGGGAATTTCCTCCTGTTTCCCAGGCTGTCCCTCCGCTTCTGAGGGACAGCCTGGGAAACAGGAGGAAATTCCTCCGATTGAGAACTCGCAGGGGTTAAGGGAGGCAGATGCTCCCTTAACCCCTGAAACAGGGTTCCTCATCGGAGTAATTTCCTCCTATTTCCCAGGCTGTCCCTCAGAAGCGGAGGGACAGCCTGGGAAACAGGAGGAAATTCCTCCGATTGAGGCCCTTTCCAGCTAAAATATAAGCCGGCCCAGGCTTGGGCCGGCTTATATTTTAGTGGGAAAAGGGGCCCAGCAGCCTCTGCCTCTCTCTAGTTTCGATCCATGGATCAAGGCTAGAGAGTGGCAGAGGCGCGCGGGGGCCTTTCCAGCTAAAATATAAGCCGACCCAGGCTTGGGCCGGCTTATATTTTAGTGGGAAAGGGGCCCCGCGCGCCTCTCTGCTCTCTCTAGCCCCGATGCATGGATTGAGGCTAGAGAGAGGCAGAGAAGGGCGCGGGGGGCCTTTCTCCTCCTCTCTCGCAGGCCTGTCATTGGCGAGAGAGGAGGAGGAGGCCCTCGCTCACCCCATCCTCTGATTGGCTAAAGGAAAGGTGGAGTGAAGGGGAGGGTATGTCCACCTGGTATCCATCAGCCAATGACAAAACACGCTTACTAAGGGCAAAGAAACCATACGAATGCTTTACGACCCAGATACAAAAATGGCGCCCCGAAGTGCCGTAAAGAAAGTCTACTTCCTGGTTCGCGACAGCGATACGTAAAACATCAAAAGTCCCATTACACACGAATCTCTAACGAATCCATTTAATTTCCGTTTCATTTTTCCCATGCCTAGTAGTGGCATCGAATTGCTGCCAAATATAAGCCGTCCTGAGTCCTCCTTCGGGGGTTGAGAAGGAACGGGATAGATATACCAGAAATAAATGGATAAGTAGGGTAGTGTATCTGGTGGGACGTTGTTGTTATTGATGTTGTTGTTGCTAAAATTCATGTTATATGTAAATATATTCAATGAATTTCCAGCTTAACATTTACTCCCAGCAGAGGGGGCCATCTGGTATGGAGAAGCTACAAAGAATACAATACTTTCCCTGCCTACTATTCCCTATAACAATACTTTACTCCAAATTGCTCTCACCTTTGATTAAGAAGAGTGACTATTATATGTATTTCCAAGTAACACATACATAGGTGCTCAGGCTGTAATTTCTAACTTTAAAATATCGAACATAATTAGATTTAATATTTTCATTTATTTCGATTGTCTTTTTATTGAAGAATTCACTGGTCAAACTTGTCTGATCAAAGAAGTAATTAATCTAGTGTTAACTGTGAGTAGAGAAGTTAAATATGTCAGTTCTGCTTTCTTACATGTCATCATTTTTAAAATTGTGTTAAATTCTGATCCAAATCAGACTTACTTTCATTCACCTCTACTTGCAAGACACTCTATTCCAGGGGTGGGCAATTACCGGCCCTCCAGGTGTTTTGGACTTCAACTCCCAGAAATCCTAGCCAGTTTACCAGCTGTTAGGATTTCTGGGAGTTGAAGTCCAAAACACCTGGAGGGCCGGTAATTGCCCACCCCTGCTCTATTCTAAGGACTTCATCATATGAGGCTTGGGCTCTGTCCTAGGATGCTTCCAGGACAGATCCAAGATGGAGCCCGGCAGAGCCCATCACATGATGCAGGGCCATGGATTCACCATGCTGCCTGGCAAATCCTCCCACTGTCACCCGCGTTTGGGAACTCAATGTGATGAGGTCCCGGGTCTGAAACTCTTCGAAAGATAAGTCACTTTAGAGATGATTTCCTGGACTGAATGTTCCGATTGTCCTTTCATGAGCCCCTTTTGGGCAGAGTGGAGGGATCTGAACTTAATGGACTCCCCTTTCATCCTCGATAGGAATTACGTCTTCCAGCGACGCTTTGTCAGATTTGATGGAAAAAACATCATGTATTTTAACAATGAGAAGGTAAGAGCAGAATTCTTGCTGAACACTGTATTTTGAAGTGCCGGGAGCTAAAGAGATAGAAGAAAAGGCTCTAGGAAAGCAGTGTGGGGTCTGAATTAATTAAAGAAAAGGAGAGCCTACCTAGCATGGGGAAAAGGCATGATAATGGAGGGAAAGCCTCAGCTTTATGCCTCCAAGCATGCCTTGAGTGCATGATCCTCTGTGTATGAGAGCTTTGGTCACCCCACCCTCAAAAGAAAAGAGTTAAAGATAGATTATCAATTTATCAGTTCTGTCTCAAAATTCAGTGTGGAAATGTCAAAGTTCCTCTCCTTTTTTGCTTGGCTTCTTTCAGGAGCCATATTCTAAAGGAATGATCCCTCTCTCCATCATTGATATGGTGCGTTTCACCAAGGACAGCAAATTCCAGGTGGTCACAAAGCACAGGATCTTTGTTTTCCGGGCTGAAAGTGAAGGTGAGAATCAGTTGATCCTTCCCTCTTCATTAATCCAGCCATTACTCCTTTTCTCTCTTTTCTTGACCACCATTCTGTCTTTTATTTGTGTTCCTTTTTTTGTCATGTTCTCCCTATGCAGATGTGAGAAACAAGGAGAAATCACTTTTCCTTGTGAATCTAACCATGTTGTTTCTGCCACATCCAGTCAAAAATAATGGTCTAAAGCAGGGGTAGGGAACCTATGGCTCGGTAGCCAGATGTGGCTATTTTCATGATTGCATATGGCTCTCCAGAGCAGCCCGGGCCTCTGTTTCCCAGTATGCAGCGGGGAGGAGTGACGCAAATGCGCTGCGACTGCTGCTTCCACACCACCATCGCCACCTCTTCCTCATCCCCCGCTGCTCTCGGGGCCCTGCGCCCTCTTCATCCTCCACCACAGGCCTCTTTGTTCCTTCCTTCTTCTTCCATTCTTTCCTTCTCTCCTTCCTTTTCCCCCCTTCTCCCCTTCCTTCTTTCCTCCATTATCCCTCTTGCTTCCTTCCTCTTCCTTCCTTCCTTTCTCCCCTTCATCCTTTCCTTCTCCTTCTCTCTTTCCTTTTCCCTCTCTCTCTCCCCTTCCTTCTTTCCTCCATTCTCCCTCTTCCTTCCTTTCTTCCTCTTCCATACGTTCCTTCTCTCCTTCCTTTTCCCTCCTTCTCCCCTTCCTTCTTTCCTCCATTCTCCCTCTTCCTTCCTTTCTTCCTCTTCCTCTTCCATTCCCTCCTTCTCCCCTTCCTTCTTTTCTCCATTCTCCCTCTTCCTTCCTTCCTTTTCCTTCCTTCCTTTCTCTCCTTCACCCTTTCCTTCTCCTTCTCTCTTTCCTTTTCCCTCTCTCTCTCCCCTTCCTTCTTTTCTCCATTCTCCCTCTTCCTTCCTTCCTTTTCCTTCCTTCCTTTCTCCCCTTCACCCTTTCCTTCTCCTTCTCTCTTTCCTTTTCCCTCTCTCTCTCTCCCCTTCCTTCTTTCCTCCATTCTCCCTCCCTCTTCCTTCCTTCCTTCCTCTTGTATTATTTTCCCACAAGTCTTCCTTTCCTTCTCTTTCCTTTCTTTTCACTTCCCTCTCCCCTTCTATCTTTCCTTCTTTTCCCTTCATTATTTTACTTTTTCCTCACTCCCTTTCCTTTCTTTTCCCCACCCTTTCCTTTCCTCCCTTCCCATTTCCTTCTTTCTTTTCCCCTCCTTGTCTCTCTCCTGCTTTTCTTTTCTTTTTTTTCCATAGTTCGTTCTTCTTTTCTTTCTTCCTCTCTCCCTCCCTCCTTTCTTTTCTCTTTCTTTCTTTCCCCTTCCATCTTCTCTTCCTTCCCAGAGTCCTGAATATGCCTTTTGCAGAGCCAAGTCAGAAGTGTCCCGTCATTCTGCCGGGGGAATCCTTTTCTCATAGTATATATGTATATACTCACATTTAGTTGAACTAACTCTTAAAATATATTATATATATTATATGGCTCTCACTGAAATAAATTTCCAAATATTTTGCTTTCATGGCTCTCTGAGTCACAAAGGTTCCCGACCCCTGGTCTAAAGTGTCTTTCAGCCCTCTGACCTTTTGTTATTACCCCCTGCAGCACAGCGGGACGAGTGGTGCAACACCCTTCAGCAGAAGGTGACTGAGCAGCGAATGCTTTGTTCCCGGCCATGCCTTAGTGGCAGTAACAGCCGCTTTCAGAAGTTTGGCTACCTGGAATTGAAAGGCTACAAGTCCAAGGTTTTTGTGGTGCTCATCCTGGCAGAGATGTGGCTGTACAAAAGTGAGCAGGTGAATGCCAGAGCTTTTCAGCACTTCTTTCTCCCTTTTCAGAAATGCACACTTGGCACTGAGACTTTAAAAAGATGACTGTGATTCTCCGACTTCTCAAATTCATAGAAAGCCAAGTTAGTGACTTTTTTTGCATTGAGATTTCTTTGTGGACAGAATCAGAGACAGACCAACTTTCCATTGCTCTAGGAGAAACAACACTGTATGTGGCACTGTATGTCAGCACTGGCCTGAAGACAAACTGATCATTTGTAGTCGCTATATGCCTGCAAGATCACAGCCAGTAGTAAATATTGATTCTTTTTACTGTTTCTCCTAATTCTTGCATCTTCCTCTATTTCCTAGTAGAAAAGTACAGAGAAAATTTGTATTTTTGCAATGTTTTTCTGAGAGATTTTGGTCAGGGATTCCATGTCTAATGGGAATATCATTGTAGTTATGAGTTGAAATTGAATAATCCTTGTCCATCTATGTCCTTCAGTTCTTTAAGATGGGTGTTGCCATCTGCCTGATTGAGATGCATAGCACCACCATTCGAGAAGCCAAAGGCCGTAGCTTTGAGCTCATCACCCCATTCAAGATCTTCAGGTAATACTCCAGAGTGTACAAGGAAGGAGTGCATTTACATTGAGTGCTATTGGATGCAGGACAGGACCATCACCAAGGGTAGGCATAGGAATCCTTGACCCCTAGCCCAAGAAGCCCAAGAAGCTGGGCCAGTTTCCTATTTTCAGATGAGAGAAGTTCCTGGGAAGCATGGAAGACACAATCCAAGGAACCCAGATATAGGAGATCTTGGTACTGATGCATCAAGCTTCCACTCCCAGCGGTGAAGGCTCTTAGAAAGAGCTAAATGGCAACTTGCTGAGGCTCCTTGATGGGGAAGAGAATTTCTGCTCCAATCACTCTTCCCATTGGGGAATGAGAACTTGTGTCGAAGGCTCCTTGGGCCTTTGGACCACAGAGACTTTAGCTTGCGGGGCTTCCACTCCCCTGGGGTGGCAAGACGGCTTCCTGCCATCCATGCCGGCTGGCCAATGAGGAGGCTGGCTCCGCCCCGCCCCCTCCCTGCTTCCGTCCGGCACTCACTTCCGCTCGGGCAGCTTACTTAAGGCTGCCCGGGGACTGCCTCGCCACGTGCGGAGGCAGTCTCGTTTTTCCTCCCACCCTCCCTACTCATTGCATTGCTTGTTGGTTAATTTTGTTTCTCTGCAGTTTATTGTTGCTCTGTTCTTGGTTTTACATTCTGTTATGTTCTGTCGCAACTCTGTTTGGCGTGCGGCGTGCGGCATGGCCCCTGGACCTGGCTGGCTTATTGCCCCTTGGTTGTATGGGGGATAATGCCCAGGCCCCCTGGGGTGCTGAGTTTCCATGGATGGCATTGGGCCGCTCGCACCCCAGGCTTGCAAACTACTGTGGACCTTTCGTGGGGGCTGTCCTAACCTGATCCAGGATACATGCGTGGCCACCAACCCTATGTTCCTGTTTTCAATAAATTGAGTTGTGGCCATTTTTATCCAACCAATTGTGTCTGCATGTTATTCTTGGCGTGAGGTGTGTCACGCTTGCGCACGCAATAAAATGCGTTTGCTGTTTGTATTCCCTCAGTTTCGTTGCCGAATCTGAACGAGAGAAGAGAGAGTGGATGGAGGCCCTACAGAACTCCATTGCAGAAACACTCTATGACTATGAAGTAGCTGAGAAGATCTGGTCTAACAAAGCAAACCGGTTCTGTGCTGACTGTCATGCCCCGAGTCCCGACTGGGCTTCTGTCAACCTGTGTGTGGTGATCTGCAAGCATTGTGCAGGCAAGTGCCTTCATGTGCTGTTAGGCAAGAATGAAGGTGATATGGATGAGGGCAGTGGCTGGTGGGTCAATGCTAAGTATTTTGAAACTGGAAACAGACCCTAAATATCAGACCACAAACAAACTTTGGGATCTTCTATCAGACCTAGTTGAGTTCCTCTGACTGGAACAGACATGTACTCTAGAGATTCCCATTTTTTATTCTGATGTAAATGAGTAGCTGTGAATTAAGAGCTCAAGAGCTGTTTCCATGACTGCTGCAGAAGTCTGGAGGCAGCTGAAGCATTCATCTTTCACATGAAGTTTATACTCACAGCCTCACTCCTTTCACAGGTCAGCACCGAAGTCTAGGCTCCAGTATTTCTAAAGTACAGAGTCTGAAGCTGGACACAAGTATCTGGAGCAATGAAATGGTTCAGGTATGAAGCCTGTCTCCAAGGGGATTTGGGTGAAATGGGCCCCATGTCAAAAGCTGTAGAAATTCAACAGGTATGGAAAGCAGGGGCTGGAGTGACCAATTTCACTATGTAACACGATTTTTGTCCTTGGGTTATAAATGTCGTTTCCTTTTTTTAAAAAAAATGGAAAACATTTATTTAACTGCAAAAACAATTTTTGTGGAAAATCCTGCAGCACATTTTGCTATAGTTTTTCAATGAAATATCTCATAGAGTCTCAACCAATCCAACATAATTTCTGGCAGTCACAAAAATGACATTTCTGGAGTATAACAACTACTTTCAAAATAAGTCCCACACAATTAAACAGGAAATAACCTTTTTCAAACCAGGAACAGAATTTTTTCAAAATTTGTTACATTGTGTTTTGAATTCGGATCTTGGGGGGGGGGGGGGTAAGATCACTTCTCTATATTGACCTGTTCTGATGCTTTGGAGAGGGGTCTTCTTCTAAAGATCACAAGAGCTCCAACAAAGGATCGTATGGCCCATTAAAAACAAAGGACTTTCTTCTCCCAACAAGGTTGGGTGAAGAGAGCAGTTTGCCTCCCCCCACCGAATGAGAGAATGGATGGTTCCAAATGGAACCATCCAGAGAAGGGGGTGTGGCCAGCGCAGGGCTGGCCAGCCCCTTAGGTCCTCATTTGGACCTGAGCTTCAGCCCGCCACACCCGCCCATTAACAGTATAGTATGGTTGCCGGTCGGAGCCGGTTAGGAATTTTCCCCTTCTCATGTTCTGGGAAGGTTTTTTGCCTAACCCTATACTGTTTAGGGATTAGATCGTGTGGTGGGTTTATATAAATAGGCTTTAGCGGAAAATAGATAGGAAAATACAAAGTTGGTGTTCACAGAAGCCCCCCACCTTTTAGAAGGGTGGGTCATTTGCAAAAACAGTCACCGGAAAGTTAGTTAACCGGTGAGGTAAGATTTGATGGCCCTGGAATGGAAGAGTCTGATATTGACATGTTCGAAAAGACTTCTGTCCATTTCCCTTAACAGTTGCCCGGTTTTTGGGTACCAGGGAAGCTAGGTTTTCGCCCCAGTTAGCTGAGGGGTATAGCCAGATGGGATACCTCCTCGGCTTTGTTCACCAGGTTCTTGACACCTATTAGTTTAGGTTAAGGCATAAAGTAAATAGGTAACATTTAAATAAAAGTTGCTCAACAATTTGAACCCAAACTTATTTGTGTGTTGTCTTGTTAATTCGGGGATGGGTAGGCAAACAGTTTTTATTTTCATAAGCTTCCATGAACTCCCATTCACTTCATCAAATGCTGGTTACCATATCTCTTAGGAACATTGCCAAGTCACTCCATCTCTCTCCTACAGTTGTTCATCATGCTGGGGAATGAACAAGTGAACACATTTTGGGAAGCACACCTCCCACTTTCTGAGGCCTTATACCCAGATGCCAATGCTGAGCAGAGAAGAAATTTCATCACTTGCAAGTACCGCTATGGACGTTACTGTAAGCCACATCCACACTACAGCAGCCAGGAAGACATTTTGCAGGTATGTTTGTGATGTAGTTCTTTATGAACGGAATAATCAGGAGGCACTATAATTAAATTAACTGATTCCCAAATGTGCATCATGTACAATGTCTGCCTCCTTAACCTTGCACCTGCACAAGCAGGAGTGTAGAGGCCATTCCTAATTCTGTGACTACACTGTTGCTAGTTAAGCAGTATGTGGAGGTTGTTTGGCATAACTTTCCAGCCATCTCTTTCTTAGGCATTGTGTTCAGCTGTGTCTG
Organism: Anolis apletophallus; assembly: GCA_030556195.1. Lineage (NCBI taxonomy): Eukaryota > Metazoa > Chordata > Lepidosauria > Squamata > Anolidae > Anolis > Anolis apletophallus. The sequence goes on along the minus strand of JARBWK010000005.1, from coordinate 143,159,585 downwards.
GCCCTGGACTGCTGAAGACAATGTTGCTGTTCTTTGCATCCGCCATGGAAACAGAGGTGGGACCTTGTGGCAACACTGTGGAAGCCAAGCCATTGTGCAACAATGACCAAGGTCAACAAAGGAATTCCCCAGGTAACTGTCTCTTTCTCTGTTTATCTCTCTCTCTTTATTTATGAGAGAGGATAATAACTCTTTCCTTGACCACACACTTTTAATTGTATCCTATTTTTTCTGATTAATATTCCAACACATTGTTACCGTAGAGTGTCTTCTGACATCTGCTTGAATCAGCCAGAAATCTTGTAAGTCCCAAATGAGCCTCTGTGTTTTGAATTTACATTAATTTTCATTCCCATACAACATTGGCCTCATTTATTAGTCTCTTGTTAAAGTCATTATTCTCTGGACCTAGGTTGTCATCTGTGAGGATTCTCTATCTTTCACCTACAACTGTGGCAGGGTAGTTTTCTTATTCCACCCTGACCACCAATTTATATAAAGACTTCTTTTTATTTCCACTTGCTGCCACCATATAATGTAATAAGTATTCACACAGGTCAGCTTTTCCACTGACCTTTTGATTACTGTGTCAGGGCAGGGTATCCCTCTAATCCAAACTCCCACTGACACTATATGTTAACTTTAGCTGCTACTATTCACTATACTTGGCTACCTACTAGGAAGAATTTGTTTTCGAAGCTTGAGTGTGAAGTAACTACGCAGGGAGATATCTTTGTTAAAGAACTGCAAAGTTTATTCAAACAATGTTCTAAGCGTGGAGGTTTCAGAGTTCAGAGCTTAGGTGGTTACAGTATCTTCTTAGAAGCACATATCTTAATGTTACAATACACTAACTATGGAGATGGTATAACCGTATCCCAGAATCAATAGCTCAGCAGGCAGCGCCGCTTGGCCGGTTGTTGTCCTAATAGTCTTCTTAATCTGCTTTGAACAACCGCCCCTTTACAGAACCCCTTTCCTGAACTTTTATGGATGGTCATGAGGAAGGAGGGGCACAGCAGGGGCGGGCCAGGGAGGGCTTTTGCGAACCCTTTAGTCTATCTTTGCCTACTTTGGATTAGGACCTATTAAACCATTTTCCTTCAACAGAGTGATACTAGACCCCCTTAGCTCAGCAGTCTTTACACTAACTGTTTGTCCTTTAAACCCAACTGCTTTCCTAGCTGTTCAAACACAGCTTTTCTTCTACTCTCTCACAGAGTAGAGTCCTCTTTAAAACCGGCTGACAGCTGGCTAAAATGGACTCTCTAACTCTCCACACACCCTCTCTCCTTCAACTTTCACTACCAACTGCCAAAGTTTTAATTAGAAGATTCTAAGTCAGTTGCAGGCTCCGCCTCCTGTTTCCATGGTAACGGAAACCCCTTGGAGGTTCTGCACACTAATATCTCTGAGTCTTTGTTACTAAATGGTCCCTGTAGTCTCTTCCAAGTCAGTAACTGTTTTTGTCCAAAGTATGAGGATTAGGAGACAGAAAGCTAATGAACTCTGTTGGCTAAACTGGGTTTTTGACTAGTCAATACACTGTTTTTCACTGAGATTGAGGATGGTGCATCCTTGTTTCAGAGCCAGTGCGGCTAAAGTCATGGAGTGAGAATCCAGGAGGCAAGATTTGAATACCTAACCAGCTATGGAAAGTCACTGGATGACCTTAGGCAAGTCCCATTTCCTCCGTTTTGGGGGAAAGCAATGAATCATAGAATCATAGAGTTGGAAGAGACCTCATGGGCCATCCAGTCCAACCCCCCCTGCCAAGAAGCAGGAATCACCATCAAAGTGCCCCCGATAGATGGCCATCCAGCCTCTGTTTAAAAACATCCAAAGTAGGAGCTTCCACCATACTCCAAGGCAGAGTTCTACTGCTGAACAACTCTCACAGTTAGGAAGTTCTTCCCAGTGTTCAGGTGGAATCTCCGTGGGACTTCCGTCCGCCTCCTCCACCCGTGACCAGAAATAGGACGCGAGGAAGAGGCGGACGGAAGCCACACGGCAGCAGCCCCGGCCATGGGGCTTCTGTCCGCCTCCTCCACTCACGACCGGAAAGAGGACGCAAGGAGGAGGCGGACGGAAGCCGCACGGCCGGGGACGCTGTCGCACATGCGCCCTGGGGGCAGAACTTCCCTTCCTCCTCCTCCTACCCGTGACCAACTTCCGGTCGCGGGAGGAGGCGGACGGAAGCTCCAGGGGTGGCCTGGCTTCTTTTGGCCTAGGGCGCCAAAAGAAGTTAATCCGGACCTGTCCCTCCTCTCTATCACATATTTATTTATACATGGCCCTTGTCATGTCTCCTCTCAGCCTTCTCTTCTGCAGGCTAAACATACCCAGCTCTTTCAGCCACTCCTCACAGGGCTTGTTCTTCAATCCTTGATCATTTTAGTCATCCTGCTTGTCAACATCTCCCTTAAATTGTGATGCCCAGAATTGGACACAGTGGTAAACCTCCTCTGGTAAACATCCTCTGAATAAATATTGCCAAGAGAACACAAGCATCATGTTTTTGGACCTGAATATTTTATAGAATAACACAATTTATGCAGCACCCTGAACATGAATGCATGGCATTTGTGCATTTGACAGGCAATCTTGGGGTGGAGGAACTGAGCCCAGAAGGAGTCTACAATGAGGTCACACAATCCATTGCCCATTCTGGCTATCTATACAAAGCTCCGGCCATGTCAAAACTCACAGTGATCAAGAAGAGCAGAGAGGGTAAGTACCAGGTATGAATAAGACTCACTACCTATGAGTAATGCTGAATCTGGTTGATGGCCCTTCTCTCTTTTGCTGTCATGTAGAATTTCAGAGAGTCTGGTGCTCACTGGAGAAGTCTTTTCTCTTCTATGAGACTGATAAGAGCTCCGAACCACTGGCAAAGATAGAAATGGTTGACGTGATTTCACTTGGTGTGAACAAAACAGATGTGCAGGCTAATCCTGGGTCCTCAGACAGGTAGGTACATGACATGATCAGTCTTCTTCCCCCCACTTTCCCCCCTTTAAATGGATTTCTGCTGAAATAAGGTCACCTTTACAAGCCTGCTTATTCCCAAATTTCCCATGAGAGAAACATGTGTCCATACCATAAGCTTCAAAAATTTCAAAACCTTTTTACTTTTTATATGTTGTAAGTATATCTTTAATATCTCACCTGAGAGCAGTGAACTGAGGTATAGACTTGCCAGGTACCAAGCTCACCTTGGGGATGCACTGATTGTTGAGTCTAATGTTGGATCTGTGTGAGTAGGGCATTGGTTTTATTTTTTATAGTGTTCCCTCGCTATTTTGCGGTTCGCTTTTTGCCAACTTGCTGTTTCACGGATTTTTGAAAATATTAATAAAAAATATATAATAGTAGCTGTATCCTGCCACACATTGCTGTGGCCTATAGTAAGAATTTTCAAAGTAGAGGTAGATATCTGGACTATTATGAAAGAGACGTACCTTCCTATTCCTTCCCCCCTTTTTCTTCTCCTTCCCTTTTCTCTCCTTTCTTCCTTCTCTACTCTTTCTTTTATTCCTTCTTTCATTCTTCGGTTTCATCCTTCCTTCTCTCCCCCTTCTCTACTTTTTCATCTCCTTTCTTCCCTCCCTGTTTCCTTCCTTCTTTCGTTTTTTATTTCCTTTTCTCCTCCCTTCCTTCTTTACCTCTTTCCTGCCTTTCCTTTTGTCTTTCTTTCCTTTCTACTTTCTCTTCTTCCTTCCTTTGGTACCTCTTTCCTTCCTTCCCTCTTTTTCTTTCGCTCCCTCCTTCTCTCTTTCCTTCCTTCCTTCCTGTCTTTTCTCCCCTAATACCATGGTAGAGTCCCTTCTAACTCTATTCTATGAGTGTATTTAATATAGTAATATATAGTAGTAACATTATATTATGTCTGTATGTATGTATGTGTGCGGAGGGCAGATATGTGGCAGCTTTCTGATTGGTTTCCACTGTGGTACTATTTGCATTTGGCTTCTGATTGGCCAGCTTCAACGTTCTAAGATTATGAAGTGACAGAGAGGGGAAAGGCAAGGGCCTGAGGCTGTCAGAAATGGTGATTGGTTGCCACTGTGGTATTATTTGCATATGGGTTCTGATTGGTCCACCTTAGCATTCTAACATTCTGAAGTGGCTGAGAGTGGAAAGGCAAGGGCCTTAGTGGCATCTTCTCCTGTTTTAGGATTTAGGATTTGTAAGTTATTTCTAGGGTTTTTTTAGTTTTTTATTTTTGTTGGTCACACCTTGCGTTGTGAGAGGTTTTGCTACCAAATTTGGTGTGATTCCATTCAGTGGTTCTTTTGTTTTCTTCAGCCTCATTACAGACAGAGCATATATATGTGTGTGTGTGTGTATACACTGTGTGTGTGTGTGTGTATATATATACACACACACACAGTATACTGTATATATCCAGTGGAGGACAGGGACCCCGGAAGTGGGGCAGCCTGAGGCACGGCAGGGAAAGCCTATCTCCCTGATCTCCATAGATCCCGGAAATGCGGCAGCCTGAGGCGTGGTGGTAAAGGCCTGCCTCTCTGGCCTGCTGCTGCCTGTGTGGCTCCGGAGGCTCTGTGGAGGCCATGGAGGAAGGCAGGTGCCCTTAAGATGGGCTAGGAAGCAGGTAAGGAAGTGCAGGTAAGAAAATAATATATATAATATATAATATAATGTATAAATATTAAAATTAATATGGCATCTCTACTTTGCAGATTTTCAGTTATTGCGGGGGGTCCTGGAACAGAACCCGCACAATAAGTGAGGGAACACTGTATATGTTTTATGAGTTGATTGGGTACTAATTACATAAATTGAAAATGTTCAGTTTGATATCAATTATTTGAGATAAAAAACCAGAAGTGCTACAAGTTCTGTATAAACAGAGAGCAATGAAACTAATCAGGGTGGTGAGAGAAGAGAAAACCAGCAGTGCGGGGTGAGCGAGTGTGGTCTCAAGGTTGCCAATCCAGAAATAACTTATTTTGAAACATGCACACTTCCAATCCAAAATTCTTTCTTGGACGAGAAACAAAAGAAAAATTGTCCCATAAATGTGTGGGAGAGGCCTTTGAAAATCAATTTATGAAGTACATAAAGTGAAAAGAGTTAATGTTTTAGAAGATTTTGGACCACTTTTACAGTTAAAGAGGCAACCATCCTCAATTAAGAAAATACCCATGAAAGACTGGACATTATTGCATGGTGAGGTATGGCATCTTAGAAGACTTGTATCTCCTGTTCTAATTGTGAAAGAAAGAAGTTTAAGACCTAAATGCAATTATTCATTCCAACTAGAATGCATCTATTACAACAATGATTAAATGGATTAACTTTGCCTGAGATGAACAAATGGATGTAGGCTTTACGGTTTATCTTCCTGTTTATTTTATGTTTATTTTTAAACATAAAATAAACAGGAAGAGCCAGCTAATTGGTATAGACGTCTGTTATTTCATGTGTGAAACCAGGAAGAAGCTGGGCACACCCTCAAGCTGAGGAATGCTCAATGAGTGCTCTCCACATCTATCTTCACTTTTAATAGTTTCTTTTATTTTTATCCCTAATCCTGATACAAGAAAGAGATTATCAGGGCAGCATACTTGGAATATACTTCATTGACAGCCCCCCACCCCTCCCGAAATTCTCAGGGTGGTCCATGAGAATGCCTTACTGGTACAACTGTTACAACTGTTACGTTTCTTCATATCATGATCTGATCACCATGCTCAATATATCCCATATGCATGGGGGTATTGGGATAACGACACAAAAGGTTTGCTAGGGCAGACCCTCTCTCACTCAGACTCAGACCCCCCGAATCAAACTCAGACCCCCTCGGCGGTGTCCGGGAGAGCTTTTGCACAGTTACAGCTTGTGCGCCAGCTGCGCCCGTACCTTGGGAAGTCTGACTTGGCCACGGTGGACCATGCTCTGGTTACATCCCGAATAGACTACTGCAACGCTCTCTACGTGGGGTTGCCTCTGAAGACTGCTTGGAAGCTGCAATTAGTCCAACATTCGGCAGCCAGGATACTAACAGGAGCGGGGCACAGGGAGCACACAACTCCCTTGCTGCGCCAGCTCCACTGGCTGCCAATTAGCTTCCGGGCACAATTCAAAGTGCTGGTTTTAACCTACAAAACCCTATACGGTTCTGGCCCAGCTTACCTGTCCGAACGGATTCCCCCCTACGAACCATCAAGAACATTAAGATCCTCCAGAGAGGCCCTGTGCTCGGTCCCACCGGCTTCGCAAGCGCGGCTGGTGGGGACGAGAGACAGGGCCTTCTCTGTGGTCGACCCTCGGCTGTGGAACTCTCTACCAAGTGAAGCTAGATTTGCCCCCTCTCTGCTGTCCTTCAGGAGGCTGGTGAAGACCTGGATGTGGAACCAAGCCTTCCCAGAATAGACTGAGATTGGCTATTGTCTGAATGTATGACCACGTTTACAGATTGAGTTAATTGTTTTAATGGCGATGTGGTTTTATGCTGGGTTTTTATGTATTTTAATATGTTGTAGTTGTTTTTAAATTGTATAGCATTGAATTTTTGCTGTTATGCTGGTCTGAGTCCCTCGATCGAGGTGAGAAGGTCGGGGTACAAAGGTTTTAAATAAATATATATTTAATAATTGATGTGACCCTGTGAGGGAGGCTAAGATTATAGTGGCTATCCAGTGAGATCCAGAGGCCCCTTCCATACAGCTGTATGAAATCTGGATTATATATAATTTATTTATTTATTATTTCACATTTGTCTGTCGCCCCCCCACCCCCACCCCAAATGGCTCGGGGCGACTTACAACAGTTCGTAAAATACAATTGTCAGATAACTCATAATAACTCACAGTAATACCATTAAGATGGAATTACAATTAGAACAGTTGAAACAGCAAATGGAGTCGACGTGGGCTGCCAGCTAGGCGGTGTGAGCCTAAGTTTAGCTAACTCCGGAGGCTTGTTGGAACAACAATGTCTTAACTGCTCTCCTGAACGGGAGGAGGCCCTGGGTGGCACGGATGCCGGCGGGCAGTGCGTTCCACATGGTAGGGGCTGCAACAGAGAAAGCCCGGCGGCGGGTTGCGAACAGATGGTAGGTCCTCACATTTGGGATGACCAGGAGGTTTAGCTCTTCGGAGCGCAGTGATCTGGTGGGATGATAGGGGACAAGGCGGTCCCGCAGGTACACTGGCCCCAGACTATGTAAGGCCTTAAAAGTCAGGACTAACACTTTGAAGGCAATCCGGCATTCAATTGGGAGCCAGTGCAGTTCGCGCAGGATTGGCGTGATGTGGTGGCCAATCGGGACCCCTGCCAGGAGTCGCGCTGCAGCGTTCTGCACCAGCTTGAGTCTCCGGATTACCGACAGAGGAAGGCCAATGTAAAGAGCGTTACAGTAGTCCAGCCTCGAGATGACCGTGGCTTGGATCACTGTGGCTAAGTCGCGCCGGGACAAATAGGGGGCCAGCTTCCTCGCCTGGCGAAGATGGAAAAATGCTACCCTGCTGACGCTGGAGACGTGGGCCTCCATCGACAACAGGGGGTCCAAGGTTACTCCTAAGCTCTTAACAGAGGGCGACGGACATAATGTCACGCCGTCCAGGGTTGGAAGCTGAACATCCCTACAGCCCGGAGGACCCAGCCACAGGATCTCCGTCTTTGCCGGATTCACCTTCAACCTACTGGCTCGCAGCCATCCAGTGACGGCCTCAAGGCAACGATGGAAATTATCGGGTACGGATTCGAGGCTGCCCTCCATCTTCAAGATAAGCTGGGTGTCATCAGCGTACTGATGGCACACCAGCCCAAAACTACGCACCAGCTGGGCAAGTGGTCGCATATAGATGTTAAATAAGAGGGGGGAGAATAGCCCCCTGAGGAACCCCGCAAAGAAGCGGGGAACCCCCAGAGACATCCTTGCCCCTCCTCACTCGTTGTAGCCAGTTCCGGAGGAACATAGCCGTGTGGACTCAGATATTCCAATTCAAAACAGATATTGTGGATTACCTGCCTTATATGGCTGTGTGGAAGGGCCCAGAGAGCCTCACACATCAGAGGAAAACTGAAGTCAGATCTTTCTGCTTCATATTTTTCACTACTGACACTACACTACTGTAACCAATGTGCCATTTCCCCAAATGCTCTTTTGCATAAATGTAACTTATGGGAATTTTATGAGTTATTAATATTCATTGAGAAAGGTTGCTTTTCACTTTAATTAAATCCCACAAGATTCCTGTTTGATTGTGTTCCAGTTTAATTTTAAGAAGTAATTAACGGGACTAGTGAATTAATTTGAAGTGTATTGTCCACAGTAAAGTAGATTAGTAAATTAGCAAATCAGCAGGTTGATTTCACCTTTAGAAGTGTTTAGGGTCAACAGGAGACCCTTTCCTTCATAATATGTTTGTAAACTTCTGGTGGGTTGCTGCAGGAATCAGGTTGTTGTGGTAGATTGACCAGAGCTCTTTCCAATGTTTTCTGTTCTCCCTTCTGTCCATGACTCCACAATACACCTAAAGACCAAACTGAGCATGATGCAGGAACAATGTGGTTGCATCTCTTTTCTCCAGATATCCCAGCGAGGATGCAGTGGAATTGGGTCTGGGGCCATGGTGCTGTGTGGCAGATGTTTCCTCTTAAGCCTGCTCAATTTCCCCAGTCTAAATTATTCCATAAAACTGGTATTTGCCTTACAAGGGAGAATTGTGACCAGCAGAAATAGTACTGACTAAGGGACATTTTTATTGGGAAATAATGTAAGATAGGAGAGAGAGATGGAAAGCGGGGGTCTCATGTCTTGTCTGTGTAAAAGTATTGCCCTTACTTCATTAAGACACCCACTCTCCATAAGCCCTTTCTTGACCCTGGATGAGGAGGCAGATCTGGCATGCATCACCAAGGTTGGATGAGTTGGGGCGGGGTGAACCTCTGTCCACCGGGTTTCGGGGTGCATCAGCAGGCTAGGTCTGAGGGGCGGGGAGGAGGGGTTGCGGTGATCTTTCGGCAGTCCATCACCCCGATCAGATGTACCGTTCCACAATCTCCAGTGTGTCTACCTGAAGGTGGGAGTTTGAGACAGCCTGGGGATCCTGCTGGTGTACCGTCCACCCCATGACCCTATCCGAGCTAGCAGAAGTAGTCTCCAATTCGGCCCTAGCCTCCCAACAACTTTTAGTTTTGGGAGGCTTTAACATCCATGCTGAGACCACTTTGACAGGTGCAGCTCAGGATTTCATGGTTACCATGACGACCATGGGGCTGACTCAAGTGATATCTAGCCCCGCTCATCAGCCGGGTCACACTTTGGACCTTGTTTTTATTGTGGACGGTGGAAAAGTCAGAGTGGAAGAGCAAATTATTCTTCCATTGCCATGGTCTGACCACCATCTGATCAGTTTAAGATTAACCGTGCCCTCTAACCTCCGCAGGGGTGGTGGGCCTATTAAGATGGTCTGCCCCAGGAGGCTTGTGGACCCAGAAGGACTCCTGAGATCTCTTGGGGATCTTCCTGTCCTGGAGACTGACGATCCTGTTGACACCCTGGTTGAGCGCTATAATAGCAAGTTGGCCAGGGCGATTGACGTGATCGCCCCCGAACGTCCCCTCTCCTTGCGTAGAGTCACTCCAACTCCCTGGTTCACCGAGGAGCTGGCTGTGATGAAGCGCTGGAGGAGAGGTCTAGAGTGCATCTGGAGGAAGTCTCGGGACATGTCTGATCAAGCACGGGCTAAAGCCGCTATTAAGGCTTACTCCGTGGCTTTGTGGGCAGCCGAGAGAGCGTTCTCAACTGCCCGCATAGCGTCTGCTGCCAATAGGCCTTCGGAGCTGTTTCGAGTTGTGGGGGAGCTCCTCCGGCCTCCCGAGGCCAGGGGGGGCCACGACTCGGCAGCTCGGTGCAGCGATTTCGCGCACCATTTCGCAGAAAAAGTTGCTCAGATAGGTCTTGAGCTGGACTCCAGTTTCATCGCAGGGCCAGATGAGGTACCTGGGGCATCTGTCTGTTCCATCTTCTGGGATTCTTTCCGGCTTGTTCTTCCTGATGACATGGAGGGGATCCTTAGGACTGTGAGGGCGACCACTTGCACTCTGGATCCTTGCCCCCCCTGGCTGGTGAAGCTGGCTAGGGAGGGGTTGTTGGAGTGGTTTGTTGCGATAATAAATGCCTCACTGAGCCAGGGGATTTTCCCATCCTGCCTTAAACAGGCAGTGGTGAGGCCTTTGTTAAAGATGACCTTTTTTGATCCAACAAACTGTAATAACTATAGACCTATCTCCAACCTCCCCTTTCTGGGCAAGGTTTTGGAGCGGGTGGTCGCCTCGCAGCTCCAGGGTTTCCTCGATGACGCCGATTATCTGGACCGTTCGCAGTCTGGCTTCAGGCCTGGGCACAGTACCGAGACGGCTTTGGTTGCCTTGGGGGATGACCTCCGCAGAGAGCTTGACAGGGGGAGTGTGACTAAGCCTCTCTGAGTCCCCTTCGGGGAGCTGGATGCGGGTTAGAAATAAAGTTTTATTATTGTTATTATTTCTTCTATAAGCAGGATCCACTTCACATTGGAGTTGTACCTGAGCAATGAACGAGTACAACAGCTGGAAGCTGATGGTCCAGATAGTCTACAGTCCTGGGCCAGTGCCATTGGAAAGGTAATAATGGGGAAGAACAGCCCTCTGTTACTAATCTACAAGCACTGAGTAATTTGTGTGCTTTGAGATTATAAGCATCACTGCTCCATCTGTACTTTTACTGACATCTAGAAGTCTCATTCATCGATTCTGATTTTTAGATTTTTGCTTACATGCTGGAAGAGATGGGAAGAATATTCTACATAGTTTGTTCCTGAAAAACTAGTTGTGAAACTCCAGAAGGAAGATTTTTTTTCTCCATTAGGGAAATGTGCACAATACCATTTGACTGCCAACTCCACGAAATAAAGAGACAACACAACATTTTCTTGGGTTCAAATTGGGCAACTTTTATTTAAATGTTACCTATTTAACTTTCCTTAACTTAACTCAAGGGGTGTCAGGAATATGGTGTATCCAAGCCAGTTAGCATCCCTACCCAGCTTTAAGTAAGTAATTTACGGGCAAAGCACATGGATTCCCTGATTATCCAACCAGGGCAACCCTTTAGGGAAATGAGTGAGAGTCTATTCTCAAGATATTGAGATCAGCCTCTTCCCATTCCAGGGCCATTTAACTTTACCTCACACATCAAATTGAACTTCTTTTTTTTTCAAACTTGTATACCGCCACTCCCCAGAGGCTCAGAGCGGTTTACAGAAGTTTGAGTGCCCAACGGCCACATCAAAACAACAGCAATATACAATAGACATGGGAAAAACAAGAGGATAGGGAAGGGGGAGGAGGGGAGGGAGAGGAGTCAGCAGCGGTGACCACTAAGGCACTACCCCGCCATCAAAAGAAGGCAGGTGGGGGCTAGCAAGAGCGCTGGTACTGAGGCGCAGACGGAAGGCGGGGACCGTCGTCTCCCACGCGGAAATCCGCATTGGGGGTCCCGGGCCATTTGCGCGGTGTCCTCGTCAGCTTTCACGATGATCCGGTGGGCCAAATTGAACTTTAAGATGAGTGTTTAACTTAATGGCCTTCACCCCTGAAGGGGATGCCTAAGGTGCACACCAACTTTGGAATTTCCCTAGGTATTTTCCACTAAGGCCTATTTATGAAAATTCACCACCCCATCTAGCCCCTAAACAATAAAGGGGTAGGCAACCCACCCACCCTCCAAAAGTAGGGTGAAGAATTCCTACCCGGTTCCAATGGGCAACCAAAGTCAAAACTGTTAATGGGTGGAAGTAGCGGGCCGATGTCCAGGCACAGACTAGTAAGGCCATGCCCTCAGATTCTGGAAGGTTCTAGCAGAACCCTCCTTTTCTCCGTGAGAGGGAGGCAAATTCCTCTCCTCCCAGTTGCACTGGGAGGAAAGAGTAGAAATTTAGTAAAATAATTGTTTTGTGAACTAAACTGAGGAAAGCTGTACCAAAAACAGTTTTCTGTTTTAAAAAATGTGTTGCCTGTGGAAGAAACACTTTCCTATACAGAAAACCGTTCCCATACAGAAAACAACTTCCTTTTGTTAAAACAAACAAAAGGCACACACCCCAAAACAGGTGATAGTTCACAAGTTAAATTCTCTGCGACACCCCATTTATTTATTTATTTATTTATTACTCAGGCTTCTATGCCACCACTCCCGGGTGGGGGGGCTCGGGGTGGCTCACAAGAGCCGTGCAAGGCACAATAAAAACACAACAGTAGTTAAAAAGAACAGCAGATCAGCATATAAAACAACACAATAGTTAAGAATCTGTGGTGCAACACATCACCACTGGTAGCAATTAAAACAGGTGGGCTACACAGGGGCAAGACCTACAGGTCAAAAGCCTGCCGAAAGAGGTAGGTCTTGCAAGCCCGTCTGAAGGGGAGCAAGTCCTGGATAGCGCGAGTTTCCGCCGGGAAGGCGTTCCACAGTGTGGGCGCAATGACGGAAAACGCCCTCCTGTGGGTTGCTGTCAAACGCACGAGCCTCGCCGAGGAGACGTCTAAGAGGTTGGCACCCTCCGACCGCAGTGATGTCTGTATACAGAAAAAATATTGAAGAAAATGGGAAACTATTTAGTTTTAGTTTTAATAGATTTGTTAATTATTTGTTCTCTTCTATTATGCCTATTTATCCTGTGTTGTGATTGGGAATCAGGTAATACATGTGCCTTATGCACCACAATTACTCTATTAATTTGTGTGGTTGCCCGTGTACCTTCTAGGCTCCCGTATTGCACCTCTGTTTTTCAAAAAAGCAAACTTCACCTGCAGAAATCACCAAGGAGCACAAATTGTTTGCAACACAAACTCACTCCTTCTTGTTTAAATATTTAAAAACAACATAATGCAAGTCCACAAAACTCCATAAGTTATATTCTGGACATTCTAGTTTCACCAGAAGAAAGTGACACAGCCTGTAGGAACTCTGTATGTGTGGGAAATGGTTCCCAGCCCCTCAACCGTATACTGTTATAGATTCCTCATGGGTTCATGGCCCGTTAATCCTATATGTGAGTTTCCTGGAACCCTATGTCACTATATGTATTTCTGTACAATATCACATCTTTTTGTCCTATCTATGCATTCTCTTGTCACCAAAAATAAGCCCCATACATGACAGTGGTTGAAATGCAGTGTTCCACTGGGCAACGTTACAAAATATTCTGCATTTAGTTATTCTCTGAGCTGATTTTAAAAGCTGTTTATACTACTGCTACATCTGTTCTAGTATTCATTTTTTCCCTCTAGGGTTTTCTGTTCAGAATTTGAAAGTGTTTTAGATTGCTGCTTTAATTATGCAATATTAAAATGCTGCATTTAAAACTTATTTATATTTTAATATTCTGTTTGAGCCACCTTGGACAGCCTTTATATCCAAAAATGTGGCATAAAAATGTAGCTAACAACCAACAATCCCTCATTCCATCAATATACTTGTGCCTTGCTTAAATGTTTTGGCCAGCTTAAATGTTTTGGCCAGCCTTCGTGTCCATTTCAAGTGCCTCTCCAGATCTGACACTTCCTTCTGTTGCAGTGGTTCACCCCTCTCAGTTGCCATTGCCTGTTGGGCTACGAATTCCAGAGGGTGGGCAGGCTCTGCTATAAGTCCATGTTGAATCCCAATCAGTGGTTGCAAGGTTTCTTCATCCTCCAGAAATCTCACCTTTTCATCTGCCCAGGGGAAGAGGGGGCAACGGAGGACAGCATCAACCTGCGGCAACTTCAGGAGCTCAGTAAGTTTGGTCTCTATCCTTACAAATTAAATAAAGGTTATGCCCACATCCATGGGGATGCAAAGGCTATATTAGTCTTGTTCTCACTGCTTTCATTGATTCAGCTTGAGACCCCCATCTGGGCTTGCACAAAGCTTATATCCAGCTTCTTCATCTTCTTTTCTGTAGGTGTTGTTCCTCTTCCTGAAGGTACAGAGAAAAAAGAGATGCTGGTCCTGGTGGAGATGGGGAGGTGAGATGTATTCATTCATTCATTCACTTTATTATTTCACTAGCTTGGGGACCCGGCAGTGCCCGGGTCATTTGAGAAGTGCAGCAGGATGTAGAGTGGGTCATGGGGGCTCTGTGTGGCAAGTTTGGTCTTGATCCATCATTATTGGGAGTTGCAGTGGTATCATGAAATTACTGAAGGTAGTGGAAGTCCCATCATCTCTGGTCCACCCTCCCCCAAAGTGTAGTAGGATGTAGATTGGGTCATGGGGGCTCTGTGTGCTAATTTTGGTCTGTATTGGTGAATGGATGAGGGTTACATTGTTTTTAGGAAGTGAGTGAAGGTACTTCAAGTCCCATCATCCGTGGTCCGTCTCACACAAAACAGCACCAGGATGTAGAGTGGGTCATGAGGGCTCTGTGTGCCAGGTTTGGTGTTGATCAGTCATTGGATTAGGTTTGTAGCAGGCTTGGAAAGTGAGGGAAGGTACTGCAAGTCCCATCATCCATGTTCTGGCCCCCTCCAAAGTTCAGTAGGATGTAGAGTGGGTCATGAGGGCTCTGTGTGCCAGGTTTGGTGTTGATCAGTCATTGGATTAGGTTTGTAGCAGGCTTGGAAAGTGAGGGAAGGTACTGCAAGTCCCATCATCCATGTTCTGGCCCCTCCAAAGTTCAGTAGGATGTAGAGTGGGTCATGAGGGCTCTGTGTGCCAGGTTTGGTGTTGATCAGTCATTGGATTAGGTTTGTAGCAGGCTTGGAAAGTGAGGGAAGGTACTGCAAGTCCCATCATCCATGTTCTGGCCCCCTCCAAAGTTCAGTAGGATGTAGAGTGGGTCACTGGGGCTCTGTGTGCCAAGTGTGGTCTTTCTCAGTGTTTGTTGGTGGCCACAGTTGTCTGTGGGAACAGAGGGGTGTGAAGGTACTACAAATGCCATCATCCATTGTCAGTCCTCCCCCTAACCTCACCAGGACATGAAGGCAGTCATGGGCGTTATGTGTGCCAAGTGTGGTCTCAATCAGTAATTGGATGAGGGTCGCAGCGGACTTGGGAAGTGAGTAGTGTAACGACTCCACAATACACGGTAGGGACACACGTAGACGTCTTCTTGGTCCAACACGATTTTATTGAAGGTACGCCACCCGTAAAGCTAAAGCGCCGGCCCGCCACCCAAACACACCTTAAATACCCCGGTAGCCCCTCCCTACCCAATGCAACGTCCAAGCAGGGTGTCATCATGCTCCGATGAATCAGCAATCCCAGTAGTCCATAGGGGCATGACCCCAGGGTCACATAAGTGACGTCATGAGTCCAAATGTCCAATGTCCATGCCAGGAGGAGTTACCTCACTTCCCTCTCTGGCACCAGGAAGTTACTCCACTCCCAGGCTGATTCAGCAATTCTGAGCACACATGGCCAAGGTCACTCCAGGAACTGGGCTAAAGGTCGTTGCAGTTTCATGACAGGTTGGGAACATGATCTCCTCAAAGCTCAGGTTCCCAAACCTGACATAACGGTCTCCTCCACTTCATCCTCCCTGAGGGAAACAAAACATCATTCAATCCCGTGGAGGAAATGGGCACACATATTTCTTCAAATAACTGCAATGAAAAGTTGGGTGTACTTTCCCTAAACTCTTGGGCAACAGGAGAGTATATGACACCTTATTTACAACCCTGTCAACCTTAAAAGGTCCTATGAATTTCGGACTTAATTTCTTCGACTTGTATCCCAATTTTAAATTCTCCGTTGACAGACCCACCAAATCACCCTCTGCATACTCCTCACCCTCTAGCAGCTAGTGATCTCCAAACAGCTTATACGAGCGCTATGCTTTCCTCAACGCCTCCGTCACTTCTCCACACTCCTTCAGCTCGCTCCCCCCTCCATTCCCCCTTGCCTTCTCCCCCTCTATCTCCACCAGCTGCGGCAAGGGCCACCTCTTGCCCATACACAAGTTATATTCTAGGACATTCTAGTTTCACCAGAAGAAAGTGACACAGCCTGTAGGAACTCTGTATGTGTGGAAATGGTTCCCAACCCCTCAACCGTATACTGTTATAGATTCCTCATGGGTTCATGGCCGTTAATCCCTATATGTGAGTTTCCTGAACCCTATGTCACTATATGTATTTCTGTACAATATCACATCTTTTTGTCCTATCTATGCATTCTCTTGTCACCCAAAATAAGCCCCATACATGACAGTGTTGAAATGCAGTGTTCCACTGGGCAACGTTACAAAATATTCTGCATTTAGTTATTCTCTGAGCTGATTTTTAAAAGCTGTTTATACTACTGCTACATCTGTTCTAGTATTCATTTTTTCCCTCTAGGGTTTTCTGTTCAGAATTTGAAAGTGTTTTAGATTGCTGCTTTAATTATGCAATATTAAAATGCTGCATTTAAAACTTTTATTTATATTTTAATATTCTGTTTGAGCCACCTTGGACAGCCTTTATATCCAAAAATGTGGCATAAAAATGTAGCTAACAACCAACAATCCCTCATTCCATCAATATACTTGTGCCTTGCTTAAATGTTTTGGCCAGCCTTCGTGTCCATTTCAAGTGCCTCTCCAGATCTGACACTTCCTTCTGTTGCAGTGGTTTACCCCTCTCAGTTGCCATTGCCTGCTGGGCTACGAATTCCAGAGGGTGGGCAGGCTCTGCTATAAGTCCATGTTGAATCCTTAATCAGTGGTTGCAAGGTTTCTTCATCCTCCAGAAATCTCACCTTTTCATCTGCCCAGGGAAGGGGGCAACGGAGGACAGCATCAACCTGCGGCAACTTCAGGAGCTCAGTAAGTTTGGTCTCTATCCTTACAAATTAAATAAAGGTTATACCCACATCCATGGGGATGCAAAGGCTATATTAGTCTTGTTCTCACTGCTTTCATTGATTCAGCTTGAGACCCCATCTGGGCTTTGTACAAAGCTTATATCCAGCTTCTCTTCATCTTCTTTTCTGTAGGTGTTCTCTTCCTGAAGGTACAGAGAAAAAGAGATGCTGGTCCTGGTGGAGATGGGGAGGTGAGATGTATTCATTCATTCATTCACTTTATTTATTTCACTAGCTTGGGACCCGGCAGTGCCCGGGTCATTTGGAGAAGTGCAGCAGGATGTAGAGTGGGTCATGGGGCTCTGTGTGGCAAGTTTGGTCTTGATCCATCATTATTGGGAGCTGCAGTGGTATCATGAAATTACTGAAGAGTAAATCCCATCATCTCTGGTCCACCTCCCCAAAGTGTAGTAGGATGTAGATTGGGTCATGGGGGCTCTGTGTGCTAATTTTGGTCTGTATTGGTGAATGGATGAGGTTACATTGTTTTTAGGAAGTGAGTGAAGGTACTTCAAGTCCCATCATCCGTGGTCCGTCTCACACAAAACAGCACCAGGATGTAGAGTGGGTCATGAGGGGGCTCTGTGTGCCAGGTTTGGTGTTGATCAGTCATTGGATTAGGTTTGTAGCAGGCTTGGAAAGTGAGGGAAGGTACTGCAAGTCCCATCATCCATGTTCTGGCCCCCTCCCAGTTCAGTAGGATGTAGAGTGGGTCATGAGGGCTCTGTGTGCCAGGTTTGGTGTTGATCAGTCATTGGATTAGGTTTGTAGCAGATTTGGAAAGTGAGGAAGGTACTGCAAGTCCCATCATCCATGTTCTGGCCCCTCCAAAGTTCAGTAGGATGTAGAGTGGGTCATGAGGGCTCTGTGTGCCAGGTTTGGTGTTGATCAGTCATTGGATTAGGTTTGTAGCAGGCTTGGAAAGTGAGGGAAGGTACTGCAAGTCCCATCATCCATGTTCTGGCCCCTCCAAAGGTCAGTAGGATGTAGAGTGGGTCACTGGGGCTCTGTGTGCCAAGTGTGGTCTTTCTCAGTGTTTGTTGGTGACCACAGTTGTCTGTGGAACAGAGGGGTGTGAAAGTACTACAAATGCCATCATCCATTGTCAGTCCTCCCTAACCTCACCAGGACATGAAGGCAGTCATGGGCGTTATGTGTGCCAAGTGTGGTCTCAATCAGTACTGGATGAGGGTCGAAAGGACTTGGGAAGTGAGTAGTGCAACGACTCCACAATACACGGTAGGGACACACGTAGAGCGTCTTCTTGGTCCAACACGATTTTATTGAAGGTACGCCACCCGTAAAGCTAAAGCGCCGGCCCGCCACCCAAACACACCTTAAATACCCCGGTAGCCCCTCCCTACCCAATGCAACGTCAAGCAGGTGTCATCATGCTCCGATGAATCAGCAATCCCAGTAGTCCATAGGGGCATGACCCCAGGGTCACATGAGTGACGTCATGAGTCCAAATGTCGAATGTCCTTGCCAGGAGGAGTTACCTCACTTCCCTCTCTGTCACCAGGTATTTACTCCACTCCCAGGCTGATTCAGCAATTTGAGCACACATGGCCAAAGGTCACTCCAGGAACTGGGCTAAAGGTCGTTGCAGTTTCATGACAGGTTGGGAACATGATCTCCCTCAAAGCTCAGGTTCCCCAAACCTGACATAACGTCTCTCCACTTCATCCTCCCCTGAGGGAAACAAAACATCATTCAACCCGTGGAGGAAATGGGCACACATATTTCTTCAAATAACTGCAATGAAAAGTTGGGTGTACTTTCCCTAAACTCTGGGCAACAGGAGAGTATATGACACCTTATTTACAACCCTGTCAACCTTAAAGGTCCTATGAATTGGACTTAATTTCTTCGACTTGTATCCCAATTTTAAATTCTCCGTGTACAGCCACACCAAATCCCCCTCTGCATACTCCTCCCCTCTTGCCGCCAGATCTCCAAACAGCTTATACGAGCGCTGTGCTTTCCTCAACGCCTCCGTCACTTCTCTCCACACTCCTTCAGCTCTCCCCCTCCATTCCCCCTTGCCTCTCCCCCTCTATCTCCACCAGCTGCGGCAAAGGGGCCACCTCTTGCCCATACACAATCTCAAGGGCGATTTCCGGTCGAAGAATGGATGGAACTGTTGTAGGCTACCTCAGCATAAGGAAGGAGATCTGACCAATTATTTTGTTCCTGATTACTGAAAATCCTTAAAAATAGGTCCCCAAAGACTTCTGTACTCTCTCCGCAGCACCATTACAGCAAGGATGATAACCAGACGTCAGTTTTCTTTGCGCCCTAACTCTTCCAAAAATCTGCCCTAAAACCGAGCAGTAAACTGGACACCTCGATCCGCTCAACACTTGTTCTGGGCAACCATGTAACCTATAAACATGCTGCACATACAACTCTGCCAATCGCTCCGCCGATGGCAACCCCCTCAACGGAATAAAATGAGCCTGTTTAGAAAACATATCTATAACAGTCCAAATATACCGATATCCTCTACTTGCGGTAACTCTCCTACAAAATCGGTACTAACATGTGTCCATGGCCTTATTGGATCAGCAACCACCTGTATCAACCCCTGCGGTCGGGCAGAGGAACCTTATTCTTAGCACACACTTCACAACTTGCTACATGGTGCCTAATCCACTTTCATACCTGGCCACCAGTACCTCTTCTTAATAGCCAACATGGTCTTAGTGACTTCAATGTCCAGCAGTCTTATAATCATGATGCATTTCCAACACCTTTCTTCTCAACGTCTGAGGCACATACACCTTACCACCTACCATCCACAACCCTTTCAATTTCACACACTCCTTCTCATGTTCCATCAACCACAAGTCCCCTGCATATCTTTCTTGTAATTCTAGACTCCATCCATCCACTGCTTTCCCTTCTTCCTTAACTTCTAACCCCTTCTGGGACCGGGTTTGCACTGCACAACCCCACTGCTCTTTGAAAAACCTCTCCTTCTTTATGCAGCCCCTCTGCTCCTACACTTTCGGATACCTAGACAAAGCATCTGCCACCACATTTTCCTTCCCTTGATATGCTTCAACTTAAAATTGAACCTGTTGAAAAATTGCGACCACCTTACTAACTTTGGAGATAACTTCTGAGGGTTACGTAAATAACCCAAATTCTGATGGTCCGTCATAACCACAAATGGGAACGCTGCCCCTTCCAAAAAACTGACGCCAGGTCACCAGCGCGTTCTTCACTGCAAATGCCTCTTTCTCCCACACAGGCCATTTACGCTCATGCTCGCCAAACTTTTTTGAAAAGTAAGCACAAGGTCGCTTAATTTCCCTTGACCATCCTCCTGCAACAGAGCACCCCCATAAGCCCAAGCGGAGCGTCACATTGAACTACAAAAGGTCGATTCACATCTGGATGTAGCAATAAAGGAAAAATTTGCTAACCCTAGAAAAGCTTGCAATTGCCGGCGTGTGCGCGGAGCTTCCCAGCTCAACACGTCCTCCACCTTTGCCGGATCCATAGACACTCCATTCTCTCCAATCCTGTACCCTAAAAAATCAATCCGACTCTTACTAAATTCACATTTACTCAACTTAACAAATAACTACGCTCGCATCAACCGCTCTAATACCTCGCGCAAGACAAACACCCCTTTATACAAAAAGGGGGTGCAACACCTCGTTAATTAACTGCATAAACAGACCCGGAGACCCGGCCAAACCGAATGGCATGACGAGCCATTCGAACAACCCTAGGGGGCACGAAAATGCGGTCTTCCATTGGTCACTTTCTTTCACCCTAATCATATGGAACGCATCAATTAAATCCAGTTTTGTACAAAACTTACAGCCTCCCAACAATCCTAACAGATCCTTTATCAACGGCAAGGGGTAGCAGTTTGTTGTACTAACAGCATTTAACCCCCGGTAGTCAATGCACAACCTCAGTTTCCCATCTTTCTTTCTCTCTGAACAGCGCTGGCGCAGCCAAAGGGGATTCTGAACGCCTGATAAACCCTTTCCTCAAATAATCGTCAATTTGCTCCCTTAATGCCACTTTCTCCCTGACCGTCATTGCATAGATCTTCGGCTTAGGTAAAACTGCTCCCTCCTTCACTTCAATGCTACATTGCACATTCCTCATAGGTGGGAGTCTCTGGGCTAACTTAGGATTAAATACGTCAGCGTAATCCCAATATTCTTGGGGCACCCCTTTCACTTCTTTGCAAATGCCCTTCTCTACCTTCGGGATACATTGCACAGTCCCAGCTCTCCAGTCGATCTTGGGGTTCACCTTCTCTAACCAGGGCATGCCCAACACCACCTCATGGCCTTGTATGGGAGCCATAACAAAATTAATCTCCCCTCCCATGATCCTCCTTTCCCTGTTCACCCCTTCGTCCCCACAGAGAAAGGACCTCCCTTCAATTGTAGTCCCATCTAATTGTTTAAAGGTGACTGAGTTTCTAGCGGTTCTGTGTCACCACCCAATTCCTCCACTAATTGCGGAGACATAATATTCTCTGAACATCCACAATCTACTAGTGCTTTCTTTTTTACAATAAGATCCCCTTTGATCAATCCCAAATCACATTGGATACTACTTCTCACCCCAATGTTTTGGTTTTCAACATTGTCCACCATTGCAGCCTTTGCGGCAGCCATTCTCACTGCAAGCTTCTGAGGGCATTGATACGCATAATGTCCGGACTGGTTACAAGCATAACAGCGGACTCGGCTTAATGCAGGCTTCTTGCTGCCACTGGGACGGCTGTCGCTGACCCGCTTAACGTCCATATTTCTGGGTTTGTTTTCACTCCAAGCACGACCCACGCCTCGCGACCTCATCGGTTGGCCTCGCCGCCTCTGCACCTGTGCCAGGATCCCTTCTACATTGCCAGCCAGTTGAACCCATCCGTCCATGTCTCCTGGGTCATCTCGGTGAAGACACCACTCCAGAACCTCTTTGCGCAGCCCATCTTTGAACAGTTCTAGCAAGGTAGCTTGCGACCATTCAGCCACTTTTCCAGCAAGACCCATAAATTCTTCAGCATACTCAGTCACTGACTTGGCACCTTGGGTCAAGCACCTTAACGCCTCCTTCGCTTTGATCCTTTCCAAAGGATCACGAAATCTGTTCTTGATGGCATGCAGGAACCTCCTCACCGAGCCCAGGCAAGGATCTCGTCGATCGTGGCACTGCACATACCACTCAGCAGCCCTACTCTTAAACACAGCCCCAATAGCTCTAACTTGGCTGCTTAAAAAAGGCCACTTTGGATGCCTCTCCCTCAAATTCCACACGCAATGGCTCCTTTTTCATCCGGCTTCCAAACTCTTGAGAAGCCACTCTCGGCCCAGGCAAACTTCTCGGCCTAGTAATACCTCTTCCCAACCCTGCTGGTTGGACTCTAGGACCCCTCTCCGGACTCCTCTGGCACTCCTCTCCCATCATCCTCACTCTCGACGGAGATCTAGGACACTCCGGGATCAGATTCTCTCGGTTTCGGCTTTGGTTCCTCACTCCCGAAGGAGATCTAGGACGCTCACTGAAAGCCCCGTCCATCCAGGAGTAATAGGTGAAGTCTCCACCTCCCGGGGCCTGCCACATCGTCTCTCTCTGGTCCCTCTCATCCAATCTCTGGGTCACCCGGCTTACCATCTGCACCATTGCTTCCACTTTGCAGTTCAACACATCCATCTCAGATGGTGGCTCGGTTCCGTGGTCTCACTACCACCTCCTGTTGCCAGGTTCAACAGCTCTCTCTGAGACCGCTTCTCACGATCTTCCTGGATCCCTTCCAGACGAGCGCCTTTGCACTCCACCGCCTGGTCTTCCGAGCGAGCCTCTCGGTGCTCCGCCGCTTGGACAGCGCTCCTGCGCACCTCCAACTTCCAAGCCTCACCCCTCTCCTTCGCTCGGCTCGCCATCATTTCATCCACCCGAGTTTGCCACAGTTGCTCTCCTTCACGGAGTCTCCTCTCCTGGGCCGTCATCTCAGGGGATTCATCTGGACTTCCCACACGGTCAAGAGTGGTCCACTCCCACTCCTGAGTTCTCCGGATTTCTTCATTATCCTCCAAAATCCAGCTGTCCAGATACTTTTCTTCGTTCCACGCCAACCTCGCCATCGCTGGGATAGTTGGTCCGGGGCTTTAGCTTCTGTAACGACTCCACAATACACGGTAGGGACACACGTAGACGTCTTCTTGGTCCAACACGATTTTATTGAAGGTACGCCACCCGTAAAGCTAAAGCGCCGGCCCGCCACCCAAACACACCTTAAATACCCCGGTAGCCCCTCCCCTACCCAATGCAATGTCCAAGCAGGGTGTCATCATGCTCCGATGAATCAGCAATCCCAGTAGTCCATAGGGGCATGACCCCAGGGTCACATAAGTGACGTCATGAGTCCAAATGTCCAATGTCCATGCCAGGAGGAGTTACCTCACTTCCCTCTCTGGCACCAGGAAGTTACTCCACTCCCAGGCTGATTCAGCAATTCTGAGCACACATGGCCAAGGTCACTCCAGGAACTGGGCTAAAGGTCGTTGCAGTTTCATGACAGGTTGGGAACATGATCTCCCTCAAAGCTCAGGTTCCCCAAACCTGACAAGTAGAGGTACTTCAAGTCCCATCATCCATGGTCCACCCTCCTCCGATCTGCACCAGGATGTAGAGTGGGTCATGAGGGTTATGTGTACCAAGTTTGGTGCAGGTCCATCACCCGTTTCGTGTTGATCAGTCATAGGATTAGGTTTGTAGCAGTCTTGGAAAGTGAGGGAAGGTACTGCAAGTCCCATAACCCATGCTGGCCCCCTCCAAACTTCAGTAGTATGTAGAGTGGGTCACTGGGGCTCTGTGTGCCAAGTGTGGTATTTATCAGTGTTTGTTGGGGGCCACAGTGGTCTGTGGGAACAGAGGGATGTGAAAGTACTACAAATCCCATCATCCATTGTCAGTCCTCCCCCAAACCTCACCTGGGTGTGAAGGCAGTCATAGGGGTTATGTATGCCAAGTTTGGTCTCGATCAGTGATTGGATGAGGGTTGCAGCGGACTTGGGAAGTGAGTAGAGGTACTTCAAGTCCCATCATCCATGGTCCACCCTCCACCAAACTGCACCAGGACGTAGAGTGGGTCATGGGGGCTGTGTGTGCTAAGTGTGGTCTGTATTGGTCCTTTTGGTGGCCTCAGTGGTCTGTGGGAACCAAAGTCTTGGAAAGTACTACAAATCCCATAATCCATGGGTCATGTCCCCCGAACCAACCCCAAAGGGGGTTAGGGGGGTTATGTGTACCAAGTTTGGTGCAGGTCCATCACCCGCGCTGGTCGCTGTGGCCTGTGAAAGTGGCTGCCACATATCCGCCCTTCTGCCCTTCCGCCCTCCCGCCCTTCCGCCCTCCGCATACACACATACATACAAACATTCTGCTTTATAAAGGTATACAGAAGGTATACAGATTAGTCGCCCTCCACCGAAGTGCTCTGGGCAACTTACATAGGACAAAATAAGCAAAACATTACAACAATACAACAATGACAACAATGCCATGCTCTACCAAAGAGCCAAGTCTTGAGTGCTTGCATAAAGGACCGCAAGTCAGGCATGGCTCTAACATATGGTGGTAGTGAATTCCACAAAGTTGGGGCAGAGATTGAAAAGGCCCTACGCCTTGTGGATTCTAAGCGTACCTCTCTAGGGCCCTGTATGTAAAGAAGATTTTCTTGGGTGGGTCGTAGTGACCGCTGGTGATGAATGGGGGAAAGGCAGTCCCTAAGGTATGAAGGTCCCTGACCATAGAGGGCTTTAAAGGTCAGGACCAGTATCCTATAAGAGACCCAATGTTCAATTGGCAGCCAATGTAGACACTAGGCATGAGAAAAAGTTATGAAAATGAAATGATTCGTAAGAAATTCGTAAGAAATGCTACTTTTGAGTATTTCCACACCTGGAACGCCAACCAGGAAGTGGACTTTCTTTATAGAACTCGGGGCCAGGATTTTCTTAAGTGTCGTTATTAGGTCGTAAGGGGGCACCCTCCTTCTCTCTCACCACCCTCCGCCTCCCTTGCCAATAAGTATTATGGCAAGGCAAGCCCTAAACTCGCTCCTTCTTTCGGCTGGAAGCCGGAAAAATGTAAACAGAGAGGATTACTCAAGTAAATCTGCAAAGGAGGCACTTTGGATGAAGTGCCCTCCTTTGTGGATTTACTTCTGAGTAAACCTCTCTGTTTACATTTTTCCAGGCTTCCCTGCCTCTCCTGCCTGCCAGGATCTAAAGCATCAAAGAGTATTGGGGTGAGAAACCAACCTAATGTATAATAGAATGAATGCTACTGTAAGTGCCTAATATTATAAGTAATCCAACTGGTCATATACCTACATTCCATGCACATGCAATAATACAGCAGTAATAACAATGGGTATAAGAAGAGGTAAAATTCAAACCGAAGTATTCTGACTGTGCTCCCTCCTCAAACTGCAAAAGGCTCTTCTCTGAGCCGGGAAAGGCAAAACCCTGGGCACAGCATTTGCTGCCTGGGTGCACACACATACATATTCTTGGGGGATTTGCTGCAGAATCTTCTCTATGAGCCCGGATTCTGCAGCAAATCCCAAAGAATATGTATGTGTGTGCACCCAGGCAGCAAACGCTGTGCCCGGGTTTTGCCTTTTCCCGCTCATAGAGAAGAGCCTTTTGCAGTTTGCACCCTTGAGGAGGGACCACAGTCAGAATACTTCCCTGCCCCTTCTGCCTGCCAGGATCTAAAGCCTTGAAGAGGCTTCATGATGGGCCAACTTCAGCCCTCCAGGTGTTTTGGACTTCAACTCCCACCATTCCTCACAGCCTCAGGCCTCTTCCTTTTCCTCTCAGCCTGGGCAAACTTGGGCCCTCGCTCCCTCAGGATCGGGTGAGAGAGGCAGCGAGGAGCAAGGGGGGGGCCTCCTCCTTCTTTTTTTTGCTGCTTCCAAGAATAGAATACCCCCTCCCTCCCTCCTTCCCTCCCTCCTTCCTATTTGGAGAGTCCCATCTAGAATTCAGTGTGATTTATTCAAGTTTTGGCCTACAACTGCCAGAAATCCCAGCCAATTTACCAGCTGTTAGGATTTCTGGGAGTTGTAGGCCAAAACCATCTGGAATGCGCATGCGCTGGCATACGAACTACTAACGAATTTCGTTAGTAATTAAGTTACATTTTAGAAATTTTTGGAAAATTTTTTGTAAGTCTTTCTTTACTAATCAAAAAAATCCCCCATTTGATTTTAGAATCGCCATATTTGGGTTCGAAACCATGCCTAGTAGACACTGTAAGATCAGTGTTATGTGGCATCTCATAGATGTTCTTGAGAGAAGTCTGGCAGCTGCATGTTGAACAACCCAAATCTTCCAGGCCAACATACAATGCACTGCAATAGTCTAATCTCAAGGTGACTGTCGCATGGATCACCATTGCCAAAGCCTCTGCCAGGAGGTAGGGTGCTAATTGTCTTGCCTGGCAAAGGTGGAAGAAGGCTTGTTTACTTATAGTGGTGACCTGAGCCTCCATTGTTAGCAATGTGTCCAATACAACCCCGAGGCTCTTAATGGTGGTAGATGGAGTTAGAGGTTCACCATCGAAAGTGGGCAGTGGCCGTGCCAGTTCTGACAGGTGACCGCGCCATAGGCTCTCAGTCTTCGCCGGATTCACTTTCAGTCTGCTCGCACGTAGCCATCTCATCACGGCCTCGAGGCACAAGGTGAAACTGTCAGGTACTGAGGTTGCCCCGGGTTCAAGACATAGGAGTAGCTGGGTATCATCAACATATTGATAGCATTCCAGGCTAAAACTCAATACCAGCCTAGCAAGTGGTCGAACATAGACGTTGAACAGCAAAGGAGAAAGGATAGCACCCTGAGGGACCCCACAATGGAGGGGGGACCTCTCAGAAACTTGACGCATCCACTCCACCTGCTGTCTTGGATCTCGAAGGAATGAGTCAAACCATTTGAGGGCTAGCCCTCGGACTCCAGATACGGCAAGGCGGTGGATCAGCAGATTGTATGAGAAAGAGGGATCCTCAGAGAATCATACTGTCTGTCTTGTGTGTTTGTGTGTCTAAATATAATGTGTACATTGTAATCCGCCCTGAGTCCCCTGCGGGGTGAGAAGGGCAGAATAGAAATGAAGTAAATAAATAAATAAATACCAGAGAAGTCCCACCCTTTACACACTTTCCCTGTGAAGAGGCTGCTAGCAGGGTTGGAGTAATAGGAGATGAGTCTCTCTGGGAAAGCTGAGTAGACCTACAGCCATCTGTCCTCCATCATATTGCACAGAATGTACTCCCACTCCTCATCCTAAGAGAGTCTGCTCTTCAATCAGATAGGGACAGCACTTGTGCTGCTAAGTATTTAATAGGTAGTCATGAGACAGGCTTGAGATACTGATGCCCCAATTTTTGCCCACTTTGCTTGGCTTCAGAACCGAAAAAGGAAGAGAGTTTTCAAAGTCTTCCTAGACAAAGAAATGATCACTGATCTGGGAATAAATGCTTATGGAGGAAACGGGGTCTTGAACAATGAAATTCTAGTCCTTGCCTTCTTTGTCCTCTCCCTACTCTACCCACAAATCATGCACACTGAGAATCTTGTAGCACCTGCTTGCTATTCTACAAAATCTGAGAACTTTGCCCATTATTAGGCAGGTACGCTGGTAGTCAAGCCCTGAAAGTACAGTAGACTGAGTTCAGCTTGGGCTATGCTGAGAAATGTGTTGAATGGCATGATGAGCCAGGCTAGTGTCTGCAGCTTTGTAAAGCTAAGTAGAACCTTATTCCCCCCTGCATATCATTTGAACTTATCTGAATTGGTTGCTGTAGTGAAGCTCTCTGGTTAGGTGCAGGGGTGTGAAAGCACAACAGAGAATAGGCTAGCTGTTCCTTTTCCTGAAAGGTGCCACTATGTGTCAGAGAACAAAGTTCTTTGCTTTGAGATTTCTTATTTTTAATTTTTTTATTATTATTTATGTTTTACCCCACTCCCACCCACCACCCTTCCCCCTGGACATACAGTTTGTACAATAAACTACAGAAATTACATTTAAAATATCAGTCTTAATCTCAATTTTTCCAGTCCACTTCTTAATACATTATCTAAATCAGTGTTTCCCAACCTTTTTTGAGCCACGGTACACTTTTAACATTAAAAAAATCCGGGGGCACACCACCAACCAAAATGACACAAAATGACACTCTAACACAGTAAAGAACGGCAGGGGGATGGTGAGCTGCTGGGAGCAGCTGCTGGGAGTGCTGAAGTCAGGGAAGGAGACAAGCCACACCATGCCCCGCCCCCTCCCCCTGGCTTCAGTTCTCCCACAGCTTTGCCAGCCTTGAGGGGGCAGTGCCAAGCCAGCATTGTGCTGGCTCTGCCACCGTTGGCTTGGCACTGCCCCTCAAGGCTGGTGAAGCTGTGGGAGTGCTGAAGCTGGGGGAGGGGGCAGAGCCAGGCTGCACCATGCCCCGCCCCCTCCCCCCCGGCTTCAGCTCTCTCACAGAGGAGGGGGAGCATGAGCGGTGGACGGGCTTCAGTAGGCGGGGCTCCTCCTCCACGCGGCTTCAACAAGGAGCGAGAGTCATGGTGGGAGTCATGGCAGATTGGAGGCTGGTTGGGGAAATGGCTGAAGGAGGCGGTGCCCTGGTCCCTTCTTCTTTTTCTTCGCCGCCTGCCCGTCCCTCCTCCTCTCCCAAGCAGCAGGAGTTCGGTTGGAGGAGGGGGGAAGGAAGGGGGGCAGAGGGCTTTTCTCGCGGCACACCTGATGATCACTCACGGCACACTAGTGTGCCACGGCACACTGGTTGAGAAACACTGATCTAAATAATTCCTAACTGGATCCCACATATTCTTAATTATTATAACATTTTATTTATTTATTTATTTATTTATTTACTTTGCTTCTAGACCGCTTCTCTCAGCCCGAAGGCGACTCGAGGTGGTGTCAACAGCAAAAACTGCTCAAGACAAACATATCAACAATTATCAATACAATACAATTCCAACATATACAAATTAGCATTCAACGTTAAAAACACAATATCAGCGTCTCATTAATTAAATCGACTTCCAATTGCATTTTCTATTTTATCTATATTGTTCAATTTACAATTTGTTATTTCCACGTTTAACATATTAATTATATAATTATTAGGCCTGGTTAGGTTTCTTGTTAGTCAACCATTTTAGTTTTACATTCGTTAAAAACTTACATTAGAAATGGTTTTGAAGTGTGTCAAGCAACCCGGAAGTGACTTTTTAGTTTTGAGTCCACGGTCGTCAGGTTTTGTTAGGTTTTTTGTATGCGTATTGGCTCTTTCCCAGGGGCCAGGGTGGAGGGAATCAGCTCCACTCCTGGCGCTCGCGCTCGGGGGGGGGGGGGGAGGGGAGGAGGGAGAGCAAGAGCAGAGGAGAGGAAGGGGCTGTGGGAGCCCCTCCCTCCCCTCTGCATTTCTCTCTTCCTCAGCTATACAAGTGGATCCTTCTACCGCAGCCGCTGCTCTTCCTGCTTGAGGTGCGGCTCTCCGCTTCTCTCTTTCCCCTCCCCTCCCAAGCGAGGCAGCCCTGGCTCTCGGAGGCGCCCCATTGTGTCTGGGCTCTGGGCTGGAAGCCATGGCCTCAGCGGGCATGAAATGGGCACTCCTGGGGCTGGCCAAGTCTCCCAGCAAGAGAGGAGGAGCCGGCGCAGCAGCTGGGGAATGGCCCCGGAGTAAGGAGGAAGGCAACGACAAGGAGGGTGCTGAGGAAGAATGGGCAGCAGGAGCTGGGCAGGTTGCCCTTGCCTTGGCTTCCTCCCGCAGCCCTGCATGCGGCTTGCCCGGCATGTTGCGGAAGGTTAGGCATGGCCCTTTAAGGACTGGCTAAGGCAGCCAGGGGCAAACTTCGCCCCTAAAGGTGTTTTGGACTCCAACTCTCACAATTCCTAGCAGCCAGAAGGCTGCTAGGAATTGTGGGAGTTGCTCCAAAACATCTGGAGAGCCGAAGTTTGCCCAAAGCCTGGGCTAAGGTATCTTAAGAGCGTGTTTTTGGTTGGCAATTCTGACACGCAGGAGGCATGTTTTTGGTTGGCAATTCTGACACGCCTCCACTTTTCCCTTCCACTCCTGGCCCCTGGGAAGGAGCCAACGCTACAAAGCGGAAGACCTGAGCTGACAAACCCAGTATTGGCAGGTTTTCGCGCATTGTGCATGCGCGTCCACCATTAACGAATTACTAACAAATTTCGTTAGTTTTTACAAAACAATTTTGAAAATTTTACTTAAAATTTCAGAACTCCATCAGCGCCCCCTACATCCGCAGCGAATTTTGAACCTTTTTTTTTCTTGATCAACCAGGCCTAATAATAATACCAATTTTTCAGAGTTTTATCTTTCCAACCCCCACTAAAACAATTTGCGCACATGCTATTAATTTGTCAACCACTCTTTCCTTTTGCACATTATACACTTCTGGTATCCTTGCATATAATACATTTCTATTGTCTATTATTATTTGAAGATTGAACATTCTATTTCTCATTCAGTCAATCTCCAATCCGCCTGTACTCTATCACAATCCCATATCATGTGATTAAACACACCCCTTTGTTTACAACCATGCCAACAGTTGTCCTTTGCCCCCTATTTTTGTAGGTTATTCCTTCTTACTTACCTTACTACATTGTATTTTTCCTTTACTATATTACTTATTTCCCTTTGGATATCTTCCCTCTTAGGTTACACATCCATTCTCATTTGAAATATTTCCTCTATTATTTCTTCTTTTATTGTTATAATTTGTTCATGTAGGTCTCCTTTTGCTTTGAGACTTCAAACAACTTCCATCAGTGTCACAACAATTGCTAAGTTAATGATGCATATTAGCCTTCCACTCTCTTCTAGATCTTGGGTAGGAGGTCTCTTCTGATCATCTACATTTCATCACAAGTACTCTTTCTCTTTGCTTTGCTCTTATCCTCCTTTTAGAAACAATATTCATGCAAAAGCTAGGACATGACTGGGTTCAGAACAACTATACTCTGTCCCAGGATTTTCATGGTGGCAATTTGTTTTAAAATACCCAAAAGAATTTGTGTAGGGGAGGAATAAGACAATATGATATTCCTGTGTTGCAGAAGGGCAAGTCATGCTCAGGAGAAATCTAGATTTGTAGATGAACTAGTGAAATGGAGTTGACTGTAGTAGGAGCAAGAATATAGTTTTAGAGACATTGAGATTTGTAGGATGAAAATTCTAGGGTAAGAAAATGTGTCATAGGGAAGGATTTCTGAAACTTTTCCAGTCATGACCCCTTTCTGTCTAATAATTTTTTACCCAGATATATAGATATATAAAATACGTATAAAAATCAAACATTTACTGATAATAAATCAGCGTTTGCAAGGCTTGCTAAGCAGACTGATTTTCCTTTTCGAATGCAGCTGAAGCATTTTCTGCGGAGTCCACTGTAAACGCTACATGTTGTTGCTAGCAGATTTGTGTAAATCAGTGGCATTCAGAAATTTTACTCTAGCCAAATGTTTCATGATCAAATGGGGACCCCATTTGAGGTCAGGACCCACAGTTTAAGAAGCAACGCCATAGGAATAGTAAGACCAAAAAGTCCCAAGGCCTTACATGGCCACCTGCGGGACCGCCTTGTCCCATATTGCCTGCCAACCTGGTCATCCCAACCCGAAATAATGAGACCACACACCAGTATTTGGGTTTAAATATGGCAACTTTTATTAATTGTTACCGATTAAATTTTGACTGGATCTAAACCTATGGATCCTGAACTTGGTGGCAAAACCGAGGTAGCATCCCCACCCTACCTACTCTCGGCTAGTTAGGGCAAAATATCCGGGTCCCCAGGGAACCTAATCCGGGCAACCTCTAAGGGAAATGCGCTGGAGAAGTCCCTCTCGGAGTATCTGAGACCCAACTCTCCCCATTTCTAGGGCATTAGGTATCCCCTCACCTCATCAAATTGTACCTTAGGTGAGTGTTTTAGTCAATGGCCTTCCCTCCTGAAGGCGATGTCATAGGCGTCTACCAAATTTAAGCTTTTCTTAACTTTTTTCCGTGAGCACCTATTTAATGACACACCATCCCAATTTGCCCTGCAACAGTATAGGGTAGGCAAAAAAACCCCTCCTAGAGTGTAAAAGGGGAAAAATTCCTACCCGGCCCCTTAACAGCAACCCTAATATACTGTTTAAAGGGCGGGAGTGGTGGGTCAACACGCGGCTCCAAAATGAAGAAAGGGGAGCAGGCCAGGCAAGAGGCCTGGCTCTGCCTCCATTGAAATTAGTTCCAGCCGGAACTCAACGTTCTCTCTTCAGGGGAGGAGGCAAATTTCTCTCCCCTCCTCAGCTGTGCCGGGTTGGGAAAGATTATTGGCAGAGGGCAGGAAGAAGCAGCTTACAAATGTTCCCTGTCCCACTCACTGTTCTTCAATTTTAGGACCTTCTGCCTTCAAGGAACATGTCGACTAGACTTCTCCACCTGGTGCATGGCTATCCAGGCTTCAGCCAGTGGCCAGGGGAATGCCTTGAGAGATCAGCAACTCAGCAGGAGTGGCATCCCCATCATTGTGAACAGCTGCATTGCTTTCATCACCCAGTATGGTGAGTGACTCAGGGATTTTTCCTGTTGGCCAAAAATAATCCACAAAAATAATCCAAAATGGGACAGGGTGGAATGGAATTGCTCTCTCCTATTCCTGCTTGCTTTTCCCTACATTTGTTTGAAAGTATAAACATGAGAAGTGGTGTTGTTTTTCAATTTGCAGATTGATCCTCCAAGAGAGTAGTTCGTTCAGTGGAATTTCATGTGCAACAGAGAGCACATCTCCATTGTTCACTGCTGTTGTTATGCATCAGACGAAGAAATATTCCATATTACCATGTTCATCTATCAGCTATATGTCTGATTGGAGCAGTGCTTCTCAACCTGTGGGTCCCCAGATGTTTTGGCCTTCAACTCCCAGAAATCATAAGAGCTGGTAAACTGGTTAGGATTTCTGGGAGTTGTAGGCCAAAACATCTGGGAACCCACAGGTTGAGAACTACTGGATTAGGGGGACATGTCCATCTACTCACTGATACTTTTTCTGAAAGAAGCAGACAGACACTGAATGCATTGTATCTTTGCCATCCCTTGGCCCATTTTCAGTCTAAGCACTGGTAACTACCAAGTAGTTATAGTTCTGGAATTTCGCATAGACATAACCCTTATTGTCAGCGCTGCCTGAGTCCTTTGTTGCCTAATGACTCCGGCGTCGCTGCCATCTTGGCAATGGGAAGAATCAATGGGAAGAACCAATGAGAAGAAACGGCGGGAAGAAGAACCAATGGGAAAAAGGGGCCTGGAGGAGGAGGCGGGCCAGGAAGCTTGAAGGATACAGATGGGCGGGGAAAGCATTCAGTCTGGTCTTTACCTGCTACGGAGTAAGGCTAAATAAAGCTCAATTCCTCTTGTTAACTACCTGAGTGAGTGTGCTATATTTACAGGCCTACCGGGCCTTACATAAAGACCAGACTGGCAATGGGTTTGTCCCAGTCTCAGTGCTGGTGAGAATCCAACCCAACTATGGAGAAGGTCTGTGCTCCCAAGGCGGAGGGGCACGGCCACCCTCTCGGAAGAGAGGGGTTTAAGCCGCGAAAGAGTAAGCGGCGAAAGAGGCCTGCGAAGCCAAAGGCCCCCACCCGGGAAGATGGAGTCAGTGTTCCCCACGCCCTCAGGATGGAAACCGTGGGTGTCTGGTTGGAACCAGAGGGAGATCTGAGTCCATGCTGTGCTGGTTGGGAGACCCCCGGTAAGGTGGATGTAGCCAAGGCGATGCGGCAAGCTTTTGAAAACCTCCAGAAGTCGTTCCCTGATTTGGTGCGGCGGATGCAGGCTGAAGAATGGGACACTGACTCGTTCCCTGAGAATGAAGGCTGCGAGGATGAACCTGCCACCACAGGCTACGTGCTGGGAATTCCCTATGTGGTTGAAGAGGGCCCCCTCCCCTGGGCCCCGAATTGTGCCATGCTATGTGAGTTCCTGGGCGATGAGGATGGCACGGAAGAGCCCTTCATCCCCCCTATCCCCTGTGAGCAATCCGCAGCTTGGTTGGAGCCAGCAGCCCTGAGGAGGAGTAAAAGTTCTACCCCTTCCCCGGAGCCTTCACGTGAAAGCTCAGCGCCGGTGGGGCAGGAGGGGAAGGAAAGGCAATGCAGCCTTCAGAGGTGCTGAAGGGGCAGTTGGTCTGACCCCATCCCGTGTGGCGACCTGAGCTCAGAGGAGGGGGAAGGTGTGCCCGCGGAAATGCACTTGCACCCCAACCAGAACCTGCCTTTTGGAGGCGAGGAGCGCAGAAGCCCCATCCCTCAACCATGGGAAGCAACTGGCGTGGAGAGGGTGCTAGCGATGGAAGAGACTGTGGCAAAGCTCTACCAGCAGATGAGGCAAAGAGTTCCAGCAGAGGCCTTCCCTGCCGGTTTTAAAATCCAGCCGGGAGTCGAGGGGGTCAACTCTCTGGGAAGCCAACCAGCGCTTGCAGTCGAGGCCCACTTATGAAGAGATGTTCATCAGCTAATATATCTGCTAGTGTCTGAGTTGGATAAAAGGTAGGCTGTGCCATTTTGTTGATTGAATGCCCTTGGATCCGGGCATAGCAATTCAGTGGAATCCAAGTATTTTGGTAGTGCTATAAACTTGCTCTGGTTTGCTGCCTTTGTGGCTCAGAGGCCAATCTCAAATCACCATTATATTGAGGTCTAAATCAGTATGCCCCTGGAAAGGGATCAGCCTTTGTGCATTCAAAGCTATAGCTCAAATATACTTGAAGGCAATATGTATGCATTAGGCCTGGGTAGATTCATCCGAATGCTCGTAAAAACGGAATGAATTTGGATTAAATTCAATTTTGAAGCAGTTTTGAAGCAATGTAAGCAATCTGTGAATTTGCCATTTCGAAGCCACCGCCGCCATTTTTTGAAAGGCATCGTCATTAGATTCCCACCTCTCCCAAAGTGCTTTCCCCTCATTGGCTGTTTAACCCAATTTGGAGGCGGATGTCCTTCCCTCTGCATCAGAACTGGGACGACATCCAGTTTGGATGCGGATGTCTTCCCTCTGTGTCAGAACTGGGATGACAGCCGCATCCAAACTGGGTTAAGCAAGGCTCTCGCCCAAGGTCTGACACGAGTCTTGTTTGACCCAGTTTGGATGCAGCTGTTGCCCCAGTTCTGACGCAGAGGGAAGACATCCACATCCAAACTGGGTGTTGTTTAACCCAGTTTGGATAGAGATGTCCTTCCCTCTGCATCAAAACGGAGGTGACAGCCGCATCCAAACTGGGTTAAACATGGCTGTCGCCCCAGTTCTGACGTGGAGGGAAGATATCCCCATCCAAATTGGGTTAAGCATGCGTGTGCACCATTAACAAAGCCATTCTGAAATTTTGGAATTAATTCGGGGAATTCCGAAATTTTTCCGTAAAATTTCGGAAGTCATTCAGATTCTAAGCGCCAGCGCCCCCTACATCCGAAACAAGTTTTGAACCATTTTCTTTGGATCAAATAGGCCTAGTATGCATGGCTTATATTAGCTTGCCATGCAATGGTATTTAAAGCAAAGCAATATTACAAAAATGAAGATCAAAATTTTGTTCATTGTGCAATATTGGATTCTAAATCTTTTTGGCTTGGCTTCTAAGAGAATAGCTATTTATAACAGCTGAAGGAGTCTAGATGTATTTGAATTAGTCTGGCAGGCATTCCTAGATTTATATACCAATGCTCCTTCCACAGCAGGGCCCTTTAGTACTGCTGAGATGCCACTTTTTCACAGGCATCTGAAAGCAAAATTAAAACAGTAGTTCAAAATGGCAGTTCATACAGTACTATATTACCTGGCTGTTCCCAACCCTTTCAAATATTTCATGCAACTTTAATTAGAAACTCTCTGCTGGCATTTTCCCTTTTAATTGCATTGTGAAAAGTTAGGTTATCAAATTTTCTTTCATTACGGTAGTTTTAAAGTTGGGTATGGTCAAGGTGTTTCAGGTTTGGCCACCAACTGCTTAGTCAGTAGAAGTTGTTTGCACATCAAAATTTATAAATTATCTGGGCATCTTCATATAGACAGAATAGACTTCAGAGCTGATTGGATTACTGAAAAATAAAATTACACAAGAGCATCTTTATAATAAAATCTTTTGGTAGCTCTGTAAATGCTTTCAATAGTCATCAAGCATATCATCTTGCCAAAGAAAAGCCAAAAGCTAGCAGAAATACATATACAACTGGGTCTCCTCTGTACTTTAACCCTGGTTGCAGATTAATAGACAGGAAAAACTTGCTTTCATTCCCTTCACCAATCTAAGTGGATGTATCTGTTTATTCCTCCTCCTCCTCCTCCTCCTTCTCTCTCTCTGGGTATGTAAATTACTGTTGGCTTGACCCCTGGATAGCTCACTGACCAGGTGGTCATGAGCTCTGGCCTTCCCTCCCCTGTCTTAGATGTAGTACCTCCCTTTTGTGTTGTATCGTATTGTCCGTGTGCTATGTATTTTATGTCAAACTGTAAACCGCTCCGAGCCTTCGGGGAGTGGCGGTATAGGAAGTTTGAATAAATAAATAAATTAATTAATTAATTGGCTGATTTTTGTTCATTACTGTTAACAATATCTAGCAGCAATAATATATTTGATTATTATACCTTAAGCAAAATGTCGATTGAATTGTCTAGTCATTAAAGATGTTTTAAAAGGCTAGAAAGAGTCATTTTAAATGTTGTGTTGTTTAGGTTTTTTCAGGCTATATGTCCATGTCCTAGAGCAGGGGTAGGGAACCTATGGCTCGGGAGCCAAGTGTGGCTCTTTTCATGATTGCATCTGGCTCTCCTGAGCAGCCCGGGCCTCGGTTTCTCAGCATGCAGTGGGGAGAAGTGACACAAATGCGCCGTGGCTGCCACTTCCGCACCGCCATCAACACCTCTTCCTCATTCCTCGCTGCTCTCGGGGCCCTGCATCCTCTTCACTGGGGGTGGCGGAGCCTGGCGGCGGCTCGTCCTCATCTTCCTCTTTGTCCTCCGCCACGGGACTTGGGGGAGGCAGCGGAGGCGGGCCTGGCCCTGACGCCACAGACCCAGCCTCGCTGCCCCCGGGGGACGCCCAGCTCATCGCCCACATCGTCAGGCAGCTCAAGAGCCGCTGCTTCTTCGACACCTTCCGGAAGGGGGAGGAGGTCTCCCTCGCTGAGGTGCGCCTTGGCCCCGCGCACTCCTCTCCCTTCCTTCCTTCCTTCCTTCCTTTCCTTTTCCCTCAGTTTTTCTTTCATTCTTTTTCCTCCCTCTCTCCCTACCTTCTTTCCTCCCTCCCTCTTCATTTCTTCTTTCCTCTTCCATTCTTTCCTTCTCTCCTTCCTTTTCCCTCCCTCTCTCCCCTTCCTTCTTTCCTCCATTCACCCTCTTCCTTCCTTCCTCTTCCTTCCTTTCTTTCTCCTCTTCACCCTTTCCTTCTCTCCTTCCTTTTCCCTCTCTCCCCTTCCTTTTTTCCTCCATTCTCCCTCCCTCCCCCTTCCTTCCTGCCTTCCTCTTCTTTTCTTTCCCCCAAGTCTTTCTTTCCTTCTCATTCCTTTCTTTTCACTTCCCTCTCTCCCCTTCTTTCTTTTCTTCTTTTCCCTTCATCATTTTACTTTTTCCTCACTCCCTTTCCTTTCTTTTTTCCACCTTTTCCTTTCCTCTCTTCCCATGTCCTTTCTTTTCCCCTCCTTATCTATCTCCTGCTTTTCTTTTCTTCCTTTTCCATAGTTTGTTCTTCCTTTCTTTCTTCCTCTCCCCCTCCCTCCTTTATTTCTTCTTTCTTTCTTTCTCCCTTCTTTCTGTCATCTCTTCCTTCCCAGAGTCCTGAGCATGCCTTTTGCAGAGCCAGGTCTGAAATGTCCCATCATTCTGCCAGGGAAATCCTTTTCTCATAGTATGTACGTACATATATACTCACATTTAGTTGAATTCAATCTTAAAATATATTTTATATATTATATGGCTCTCACTGAAATAAACTTCCAAATATTTTGCTTTCATGGCTCTCTGAGTCAAAAAGGTTCCCGACCCCTGTTCTAGAGGCATTCTCTCCTGACATTTCGCCTGCACCTATGGCAAGCATCCTCAGAGGTTGTGAGGACCTCACAACCTCTGTTGCTGCCTTGTAAGCCACCCTGAGTCCCTCCCCGGGGGGGGGGGGGTGAGAAGGGCGGGGTAGAAATACTGTAAATAAATAAATAAACCTCTGAGGATGCTTGCAATAGATGCAGGCGAAACGTCAGGAGAGAATGCCTCTAGAACATGGCCATATAGCCCAAAAAATCCTATAACAACACAGTGTTTCCAGCCATGAAAGCCTTCGACAATACATTTTAAATGTTATTCTATGCTGCAGAAGCAGAGAGAGAGAGAGAGCTAGCCAGGTTCTATTATCCATTGCAAGTTATTGTGGTGAGATAAGCAATAAATATAAATCAAGAACTTTTTAGAAATCCTTGGCTGAAGTCCTGTGCTGGACCTCTCCGCTGTTTCTGTGTTTTCTATTGGGTCCAAAGTCTTTTTGCCCAGAATCATTTCTTAGGCTCTTTTTACACACACTTCTCCCCGTCTCTGACTCTCTTTGCCAACAGGTGCCTACTGGTCTTATTACATGATGCAAGGTTTGTTTCATATGCACCTGTCAGCAAAGAATCTGCCACAAGTACTTTTTGCAAAATGGAAAACAATCAACTTCATTCATCCTTAATTTCTCCGTGCACGTCATAAGCGTGTTTTGTGTCTGTGAGTGTGTGTGTGTGTGTGTGTGTGTGTGTGTGTGTGGTAGTAGACCTGTCTGCAGCTTGTCCTTTGCCAGTGATATATCTTTCAGGACATGTTTTGGGGACTGTCTTTTCATCCCTTTGCCAAAATGGCCAACAATACATTTTTGGCAATAATAATAAGCATCATCATCACCTTTATTTATACCTCACCACCATTTCCCCAAAGGGGACTCGGGGCAGCTAACTTGAGGCCAGGCCCTAAGGGACCGCCTTACCCCGTATGTTCCCCCGAGATCACTGCGCTCGGAAGAGCAGAATTTGCTGGTTATTCCATCGTCCCGCTCCTGCCATTTGTCCAGTACGAGACAGCGAGCTTTCTCTGTTGCGGCCCCTGTGCTCTGGAATGCGCTCCCTGACCACATTCGGGCGATCCCAGAACTCGTCCCTTTTCGAAGGGCATGTAAGACTGTTTTCTTCAGGTTGGCGTTTAG
Organism: Anolis apletophallus; assembly: GCA_030556195.1. NCBI lineage: Eukaryota > Metazoa > Chordata > Lepidosauria > Squamata > Anolidae > Anolis > Anolis apletophallus. The sequence continues at coordinate 143,120,456 of JARBWK010000005.1, read as the reverse complement.
CTAAATCCCGAATGTAATCGGTGTGCTTCGCCTGAGCCAAAGAACCGTAATCCTGCCATTATTATGGTTATGTACTGTGTTTTTACTGCATGTTTTATCGTATGTTTTTATTGTATGTTTTATTGTATGTTTTATGTGCTGTAATCCGCCCCGAGCCTGCAGGGAGGAGTGGAATATAAGATCAAATAATAAATAAATAAATAAATAAATAAATAAATAAATAAATAAAATACAACACAATAAAATACATCAGAAATAATAATTAAAAACAAAAAATACACTTACAATTTATTTATTTATTTATTTATTCAATTTCTGCACCGCCACTCCCAACAGGCTCGGTGCGGTTCACAGAAACAGATTAATATAGCACAGTACAAACAGGTAGCAGAATTAAACTAAAATCTATTCTAAAACTCAAAACCTTGCCTAAACAAGAAGGTTTTGCAAGCCTTACGAAAGGCTCCCAGATTTCGCAGTGCCCGAGTCTCTGTGACGGGGCAATGATCGAAAAGGGCCTTCGTCTGGTTGCCGTCAGGCGATAACTCTTCAGGCCAGGAGTTTCTAAGAGGTTTTGATCTTCAGAACAATAACAAATGAAATAATACAGGAGTCATAAAAAGACCCTGAGTAAAACCATAAATATTTTCCAGTTCCCTGATGTTGTTTCCTTCTTATTTATTTTTTTAAAAAATCAGAAATATAGATCTCTATATGAACCAAAATATGTTTTTACATTTCTCTGTTGGGATGGAGGTCACAAATTTGTGTTGTTGAGCCAGATCTGCCTTTTTTTAAAAACGGAAAGACAGTGATATAGAGCTTAACCTTTTTCTACTCGTCATGACCTCCTATTACTTGAGAAATGTTCCATGCCCTGGGAGGCTCCTCATATGTGGGACCCCAATGCCCCCACCCTAATTACCCTACCCCCGTTGGAATCTCAACCCACCCCACTGTGACCTAATCAGTTGTGGATGGAGTCATGTCACCCTCTGTCATAACACAAAACTCAATAAAGATATATCAAAAATATGGAAAGGAGAGAAACATGTGAGATGGGGTGAGTTGATATCTAGTCCTAATCTTGCGTTCTTAAAGGACAGGTTGCCTTTGTAAAATGCATTTTCTGAGGTTTGAGTGGTAAGGTTTTTAAATACACTGCCGGCCTCTAACTTAACTTTTTCTCTTCGTCAGGGCTGCAACATGAAGGCATCTATCGGAAGAACGGTGCCAAGTCCCGCATCAAGCTTTTGATGGAGGATTTCCGTCGGGATGCCCGAAATGTGAAATTACGCATCAGTGATAATTTCATTGAGGATGTGACAGATGTGCTGAAGAGGTTTTTCCGGGAGCTTGAGGATCCTGTTTTCACTACATACTTGCACCCACAGTGGAAGGAAGCTGCAGGTACTGTGCCATTCTTTTGTATGCTGCCCCTTTATTTCCCTATATAAGCAGCATTTAGGAACATTAGATTTAACATTCAATAATAATAATAATAACGATAATAATAATAATTAATTAATTTACTTTTATTTACTTTATTTATATTCTGCTCTTCTCACCCCGAAGGGGACTCAGAGCGGATTTTATTTATTTATTTATTTATTTATACATCACACTTGTATACCGCCACTCCCCGAAGGCTCGGAGCGGTTTACAGAGGATTACAGTACACATACTTGCAGACAATCCCTGCAGTTCAACATATGACATATAAACATGTGACAGTTATCACAGTACAGTACAGTACAGTACATACATTTTGACATTACACACATATATAGCACTGGGAATGTGGCGCAGCTGACTAAGTGTCAGCTGCATAAGATCTCTCTGACCAGTAGGTCATGAGTTCGAGGCCTGCCCGGGTCGAGGTGGGGGCTCGACCTTTAAGTGTAGCCTGCTGTTGACCTTTGCAGCCTGAAAGACAGTTGCATCTGTCAAGTAGGAGATAAAGGTACCACATTTTGACTGAATTATGAGGCCATGAAAGAACTCCAGGAATGCTGAGGAATGCGGACGGAACAACAAGGGATGCTGAGAGAATGCATCAGCTCCCCCTGGTGGCCAGAGTTTGCCTCTGTTCGACTATATGTTATGTATGTGAAAAACAGCAAGGATTGTCTGCTAGTATGTGTACCTGTAATCCGCTCTGAGTCCCCTTCGGGGTGGGAAGAGTGGAATATAAATGAAATAAATAAATAAATAAATAGACGAACAGAGGCAAACTTTCTGGCCACCAGGGCCAGAATGTTTGTTGTTCCTTTCTCACTTCTCCTTGTGGCTCGAGGCGGGTAACAACATCATTAAAAACAAATAATCATCTCAAACCTTCTATTAAATACACATATTAAAACATATTTATACAAAATACATATTAAAATGCACAGAACAAAGATTAAACATAAGACACAAGGTTAAAATTCATGCTTAAAACTGGCTGGGCAGACCTGCTGGAAAGATAGGTCTTCAAATGTGTTTGAAATGCCAACAGCTCATTCAGCTGTCGAATTTATCCATGCTAAATTGAAAATTCATTTGCTAGTCATCAGTAGCATATTGACACCATGTTTCTTTTAATAATAAAAAAAGTAGATTGAGGGGGAAAAAACACTCCAAAATAATTAATTCCAAAAATGAAAGGTTACATCTTTCTCAAATGATTAAACTGATTGCCATTATAATAACCCAAATGACAACCCTTTAAACTATTTTTCATTAATGAATGTGGATAATGAATTCATTTTAATGAATTATATCCAAGCTCTATTCCAGATGTTGTTGAACTGGAGCTCGCCATCCTCCTCCCATTCATGGCTACCCTGGATAGGACTGGTAGAAGTCACAGTTAAGCAACATCTGGAGGATACCGGGGTGCCCACTTTGCGGGCCTCCTTTCCTCCACTGGAACTGCTGTGGACACTTTTCCTCAGCTCACTCTAAAGTTTTTGTGAGCCATTAATTGCAGAAGTGATCTTCCAATACATTCTTTTTTCTTTTTTTTTTTAATTGCTGGCATAGCCAATTGTATTTATTAATTTTAAAAAAGCATTCCCTTATACAGGCTCCCTGATAAATTATATCCCTAGCTTTTAGCAGTGGGACAACAATGTGCAAAAAGGAGTGTATAGAAATAGTCGTAAGAGGCACACTGGTGCTCGGAATTTAAGGCTGCACCCCCTTTGTTTTAGATATGCACAAAGCTTGGTCACCCCAATATTCCCTCATAAGGACTACATATTCACAGATCACCCTACATTTAAAACATTTTTTTTTCTTTTTACATCTTAAGAGACCAAAATGGCAATATGGATTTCTACAGGCACATAGCAGAAAGCAATATATACTCATACAGTCAAACAATATACACGAGAGCTATCCTCAAGGCTGAAAAGAGGAATGTTTGGAGTAATGCTGAACATTTGAATGGTGTAATGGGTGATGGGAAATAGTAAACTAAAGATCGTTGTTGGATCTGATAGTGCAAATTTGATCAGTAGTTTAGAATTCAAGATACTGCGTCGGAAGCAACATTGTTTACTGCCCTGGAGGACATGGCTGAGATGAGACCATTGCTCTATTAAAAACACAATGTTTTAGCTGGGATATAAATTGTAATCCTACAGAATTTAAGTGCATTGCTTTTTAAAAAGCTGTTAGTTTTGAATGAGAATACCCTGGTTTACTAACAGATGCCTAGTTTGCGCTTGTGTTTAAGCTGCACAAAAATCAAGATTCTTATGAACATATTTTCAGTTCACCTTTTGTTGTGCTGCATTCTCTGACTCTGATGCTAAAGGAATGATGAGAAGGAACTACACTAAGAATAATGCTACTGTGCAAGAGCAGCCTGTAAAGACCAACTCCTTAGAGGGGATAGAGAAAGCGGGACATTTCTCATAGTTAGGAAGTTCTTTCTAATGCTCCAGTGGAATCTCCTTTCCTGTCACAATGGCTTCAAACTACAGGAAAGGAGATTCCAGTTGAACATTAGGAAGAACTTCCTGTGAGAGCTGTTCAACAGTGGAACTCTCTGCCCTGGAGTGTGGTGAAGACTCCTTCTTTGGAGGCTTTTAAACAGAGGCTGGATGGCTTTGAATGTAATTTTCCAGCTTCTTCGCAGGGGGTTGGACTGTATGGCCCCTGAGATCTCTTCCAACTCTATGATTCTATGATGGCAGTCCCTGGAATGAAGATCCCTTGCCAGCTGAGTCTTTCTCTCAATTGAATCTCTTGAGAACAAGGACAAAGACTTGAGACTGCATTAGGATTGCCAACTGTCCCGTATCATACGGGACGTCCCGTATTTTGGCCAAGAATTCTGTGTCCTGTTTTTTAAGGTGGCAGCAGGAGGCAATGCTCTTTTTAGTTTGAGGTGGAGGCTCAAGAGGCCTCCTCCTTGTTGTTCATCTCCGCCTGTTGGGCTGTTGCCGTAGTGACACAAGGAGAGCTGAGAGAGAGAGAGAGAGAGAGAGAGAGAGAGAGAGAGAGAGCAGGATGGGGATGTCACTTCTGGTGTGTTGCGCGCTCTGCTTATTGGCAGAGCGGAGTCCCTGCTGGCATCCCTCCTTCCAGAATCCGAACACGCCTGCGCTGGAGGAGGTGGCGCGCGCTGGAGGGGTTGGACGGCATCACTCCAGGAGTCCTCTGGGAGCGCTTGGCCACCCGCGTGTCACTCTTCCCGATCGCACCCCTCGGAGCCCAGATCCAGGCGCTGTTCTGGGCCTCGCTGGCTGCCAACACTGAGCTCTGCTTCGCTCTCCCCCCCAAGCCACATCCCCCGCTGCACCTCTATGACCGGTGAGTCTTGGGGCCACGGCCTCGCACTCTAGGTCACGCATGGGCCAACTTGGGCCCTTCCAGGTGTTATGGTCTCCAACTCCCACCATTCCTAACAGCCCCAGGTCCTTTCCTTTTCCCTCTCATCCCTTTTCCCTAGAGCTTAATGGCCGAGGGAGGAAAGGAAGACACCTGAGTGAATGAATATGTATGTATTTATTTATGAAGTGTCCCTTATTTTTGTGAAAAATCCCGTATTTTTAGGTAAATGTCCCTTATTTCTTGTACCAAAAAGTGACAGCCGTAGACTGCATATATTAAATGTGTGGTCTATAGCAGGGCTGTCCAACTTCTACGGGCCCAAGGGCCAGAATTTCGGTCACTGATCACCTGGGGGGCCGAAGGGTCTGCCTCCGCCCCCGGCTCCGCCTCCTCCCCGGCTCCAATGTACTTACAATTGACCTTGAGTTGTGGAGTTGTAGTTCACCTCCATCCAGAGAGCACTGTGGACTCAAATAATGATAGATCTGGACCAAACTTGGCTTGAATACTCAATATACCCAAATGGGAACACTGGTGGATTTGGGGGAATGTTTCCTCATACCTTTGAGTTTTTTGAGTCCACACTCAAATTGGGACACACCAAAAAAAACCAAACACCTCAATGCCGTCGCAGGGCTTGATGGGGCCTCCTTTCCCAGAGGTGGGTGGAGGAGGCCCAAAGAGCTCCCTCCCTCCCTGAAGGGAAAACAAGCCGTGGGGCAGGCGCAAGGAAGCCACGTTGCGCCCTGCATGCGGGGGAAGGGAGCACAACAAGGGGGAGGGGGACGCGGAGGAGGGGAAGGAAGCGTCGCCAAGGAAACTGCCGCTGAGAGACCCCTCCCCCCTCACCCAACGTCCCACTGTTTTTAGATTGATTGCTTCGAGCCAGGCCCTTCCTTACCCATACTGCGGGAGCCCGCCACAGGGCCGGCGCCGCCGCCGCCGCCGTCCCCAAAGAGCCCCGCTGGAACCGAGGCCAAGCTCAGGCGGGCGCAGCGGGCTCTCCCATCCGCGGGCGGGAAGCGAGGGCCCTCCACAGGAAGAGGACGGAGCCAGGAGGGGCTTTCCCTGCCTCACTCCCCTCCTTCCTCTCTCTGAGGGAATGGGGGCTGGCCTGGAAGCAGCCGCGAAGGAGGAGGAGGCACGCGCCCAGGCCGCAAATCCCACGGGATCCAAGATTTCGGCAGCTATCGTGAGACTACGCAGCCACAGACGGGATTTCGACCTCCCTCGAATTCCCGTCTGTGGCTGCCGTAGTCTCGCAATGCTTGCCTAAACCCGGAAGTAGGTATTTTTAAAAAAAATTAATTTAATTTTTTATTTTTTATTTGTATTTTATTAAAACAAGTTAGGGAGCCGCAGGGAAGGACTCGGGGGCCGTATCCGGCCCCAGGGCCGCCTGTTGGACAGCCCTGGTCTATAGCAATGGTTCCCAACCTTTGGTCCTCCAGTTGTGTTGGCCTTCAATTCCCAGAAATCCCAGCCATTTTACCAGCTGTTAGGAATTGTGGGAGCTGAAGTCCAGAAAACTAGACAACCAAAGGATGGGGACCACTGGTCTATGGTCACAAATAATACATAATAATATTTAGAATTAATCAGCTATATCTACCAGAACTGAATTCTTTGCTCCTTCCTCCCAGGAATCCTCCAGAAATCACAACGACTGGAAAAATACAAGGAGCTGATAAACCACCTGCCCCACCTCAACCGCAGAACTCTGGCTGCTCTGATTGGCCATCTCTATCGGTTAGTCTGTCTTCCCTTCTCAATTTTTGCACAAAAAAGTCACTCCTTTATGGCTAGAACTACTATGGCATATGTCTAAATTAAAGCTAAGCTCATCTGTGATACACAATTTCAACAATGCCTCATCCAGATGGCTGATCTGGACGTTCTCATCTCAAACCATCTGGATTAAAATATGTGTGATATGTGTGTTCACAACAGCTATGTAGAGTCAATTTCCTTTTTTCCAGATGTGTATGCAGTTGAATTAAAGCATCTTTTCGCAGTCAGAATAGAAGTGAATCAAATTTACTACCAACATTTGCCTTGTGAAACTTCGACCATGAGATGATAATCCCGAGTCATTTTTAAGATACCAGCTGTGAATAGATGATTTAATTCCACTGTTTATACAGTTTGGAAAAGAGTTTCCTTCTGTGATATAGAACTAGATAGGCATTCAAAACACCAGCGATTTTTATTTCTTTTAAGTAAACATCTGAGAACGTAGCAGGTAGTAATTCTTTCTCTAGGTCTAAACTACAGACAACCCAAGTGTTATTATCAGATCTTCCAGGGCCATTTTCAGTTATAAGAGTAGCCTATGGAGAGGACAAGACTGGCACTCGGAGGGGGTGGATTAATTGTTTCATTTCTCTTGTGGAAATCTCCCATGCAATGCTATCGGTCTCCATGGACACGGACACACAAAAGGTAGGGGAAGTATAGATTCCTCTCCTGTTTCCCCTTCACACATCTGTAAGTAGGAATGACTGAAATTGGGAAAGTGATTCATGTGGAAAGGATTAAATCTTCTTCTTGTAATGCCACAGTCCCAATCCTGACTCTCCTCTATGCCATTCAAGTCACCCTCACATTATGGATGGACAAAGTATGCCCCACCCCACACTACCCCAAATGGCCATCAAAATAAACATCAACACCTCCTGATGCCTTTGGGAGCACATTTTGATATTTTTGATCCTCTTCCTACTTGTTGTAAGTCTCTGGGGCCTTTTTTTTCAAAACTGGATCTGGCTGTTTGGCTTGCTATTAACACTTATAGCGGGGAGGTGGGAAAATGCAAACTTTTTTTTGAAGGTCAAAAATTGTGGGGTGGGAGAGAACAGCCTGAGAATATGAATACAGCTCTTGAAAACTGTCTACTCCTGTACTAAACAGGATACCTGTCAGGAGTGCTTTGATGGTATGTTCCTGCATGGCAGTGGGTTGGACTGGATGGCCCTTGTGATCTCTTCAATTCTATGATTCTATGATACTATTCTTGCCATTGGTGCCCCCTTGTCGTGGGGGAGAGGCTTGCGTACCCTAATGTTGGCATAATAGCCACTGGTAGGGCCTCCCATGCCAGACAGGTCACAACCGAAGGGTATGACAAAGAGCGTCAACAGGCTAGATGGGCTCTCTAGCCTTTTGGCAATCATCCTAGGAGAAGGAAAACACTAATTTCAAACCTGGGCAGATGGTGCTCAACTAACCCTGTCAGGTCAACCATCTAGAGAAGGAAACTCAAATCAAACCTATGACCTGAGGACCTCGCTGCCACCGTCCAAGCTTGCTAGGCCCCGGCAGATGAGCCTTTGGTTTAAAGGCTGAGGCCAGTTCTGTGCACGCTGCGCTCCACCAGAAAAATCCGTTGCACAGGCTCGAAGGACACATCCAACCTCCGTCGTCAACGTGCTTGTAGAAAGTGTGGGATGAGTCCTTCCTAAGAATCTTTGTTCGCGAAGTAATGCCAGAGATGATACTATGGGTCTCATCACATGAGGCAAATTAAGTGTCCTGGGATGCTTTTGGGACACTTCCTCCTCACCGACCACTGGACGCCACCACACGACCACACAACTACTACCGGTGGGACCCTGTGGAGGAAGCATCCTGACTGTAGCACAGGAGGCTTCCCTCAAAACATGGGAGTCTTCCCAAGTTCCATAGAAAACTACTGATCCAAGCCACCATGGCAATGCTTCCCCACATGGGGGAAGCATCATCTGTGGGTGAGGCGGGGTGTGGATTGCCCCATTGCCCCATGATTTGCCATTGATGGTGACGAATTACCCCACGGTAATAGTCACATCAAGATAATATAGTTACATCAAGATGACATATCACACGTTCAAATTACACTCAGGTTCCCTCTTCTATATTCTTCTAACACACATATTCAGGCTATGCAAGTAAATGTGCATGCTCTGTAGATTAAGATACCAAGTTTGCATGATTTACAGATAAACTTTTGAATGCTATTCCTTCTCTTTGAATTACATATCCTCAAATCTTTAAAAATATGAAAAGCTGAGGAAAATATGCATCCCTTCATGCCGTTCTCCAGTTTTCAAGCAAAAATACTGGGGAAGATGGAAGAAATTTCAGAGAATAGAAGGTCTCTGAGCAGGATCAGAGAGATGGACATCAGGGTGTGATGAGACATGGAAGATGTATTCAAATAAAAGTCCCATAAGTCTACTGCTTGGAACTTTGCCAGATACTGTGGCTCTTGTTGTCATGACATCTACTTCCTTTGGGCAGAAAACTGAAGTTTCTATGGTGTCTTTTCACCTCCCACAACAGGGTACAGAAGTGTGCTGATCTCAACCAGATGACTACCAAGAACCTGGCTCTTCTATTTGCACCCAGCCTCTTCCAGACCGATGGGAAAGGGGAGCATGAGGTCAAGGTGATGGAGGACCTAATTGATAACTACGTCTACATCTTCAATGTGAGTTCTTTGTCCATTCACTCTGTGCCTCTTCCTATCTCGCTCCATACAACTCTCCATTGCAGTGTGTTCATTGTATCTCCTCTTCTGACTCACAGATTGATGAAGACCAGGTGTTACAGATGGATCTGGAGAACAGTCTGATTACTACCTGGAGGGACGTGCAGGTATTGCGGCTCCTCCTGCTCCTCCTTTCAGCACTTTGCCCAGCAGGTATGCTGGCAACTGCAGCAGCCCAAAAAAAAACCCCACATCCTTTAAGGTTTGGAATCATTGGATGACTAAAAGCTTCATAACAGCTGTATTTGGGCTAGTCCCCTTGTAAAGCACCAGATGAGATCCTACATCACAGTTACATGGTGTAAATCACTATGTATGGATCTGTGCATTGATTATGCTTTACTCACTCAATACCCGAATGGTATTTTTGGACAACCCAAATTCACAAATGAACTCATGTCATGTGCATTCAAATTTGCATACACAAGACGCAACATGCCTAAAACACTATGCAGAGTTTTAATGTTTATTTAAAGTTGACACAACCCTTTAAGTTTGGTCTGTGATTAATGGCTTGGCCCGACTTACCGGGCCGAGCAGATTGCAGCGCTGGGTGTCCTCACCGCCATTTTAGATCGTGAGGGGGCTTCTTCCTCCCAGAAGCCCCCTGGGTGACGGGAGATTTTCCCGCCACCAGAGCCAGCTGACCAATGGTGGGGCTAGCCCCGCCTTGGCCTGGCCCGTAGTTGGGGCCAGCCCTCTCTTCCACCGGGCAGCCTACTTAAGGCTACCCGAGGCCTAGCAGCAGGCACTAGGCCTGCTTATCCGTAGCCCACACAATTCTTCCATGATTTTGCAGTCCTTCCATCAATTAATATGCATCTATGAATCATCCCTAGTAGTGAACACTAAACAGACATTACTGAGGGAACTTCCATTCTGTATTCTGTGTGCTTGTGCTTCTAGCCGGAATTGGATCGAAACTGTGGCTGACAGTTCCTGATCTCCAAAACAGTTTATAAATGGCATATCTACTGTGGCATTCAGCTTTCCTTTTTTACCATTTAGGAATACTGTCTCCTCTTTTTCCCACTGCTCCTTATCTTTCCTTTTTGTTGTTGTGTTACTGCTTTTTTGCTACCATTCACGGCTGCCATGCCTTTCTGCCTGCAGCTCTCACAAGCTGGTGATATCATTTTAGAGGTGTATCTCGAGCAGAAGAATCCCGACTGTTGTGTCACTCTTAAGGTAAGCTATATATTTTTAGCCATTACTGGGCAATGCGAGGCAGCTATCTTTTCATTCAGCAAGAGAATCCAATCAAGGAAAAGTTGCTTTGTAAGGAAAGCTCCTGGGAATTCAGATCTATTGTGTTGTCCATGACTGGGAGGAAAGGCGTGGCCCCATAACAGTTATTGAAACATGGAGGTGCTCCTGTTTTCCTGATGATTGCTGTTGGGATTTGTAGAAGTCCAAGTAAAGTAAAGGAAATTAGTGTTTGGTTACTTGGTATACTTGTGAGTAAATGAGGTTTGTTTTACTGTATACTTGAGTGTAAGAAAGTCCTAGCTGGTGTAGTTTTACAGCTAGGTGCAAGTTCTGAGTACAGCTAATTAACCAGGCCCACCTGGGCTAATTGGGTGGGCAGAATCTTGGGGCTATAATTTCCCCATGTTGCTCATTGTCTGTACTAAGAGCAGCTCTCCAGGCTCCCAGATGTGTTCCTAACACCATCCTGCGATTGGAGATAGACTTCGTGAAAGTGGAAGTGAGAATATGGACAGCTATTCTCTATTACTGACTACACCTAAGCTTCTCCCCATGTGGTCTTGCCCCCCTAATCATGAGAAACGACTTCCAGTCCACATGTATTAAAACAGTAGCAGCAAAGATCGCAACACTAGGTTTCTCCCAAGGACAATTGCTAAGCAATTCCTGGAATTCCTGGAAACCTCAGGAAGCCTGGACCCCTGCCAATCGGGTTTCCGCGCCGGACACGGGACCGAGACCGTTCTGGTGGCCATTACGGACGACATCCGCCGCCAATTGGAGAAGGGAGGTTCAGCTATCCTGGTGCTGCTTGACCTCACCGCGGCGTTCGACACGGTGGACCATGACTTGCTGTTGCGGCGACTATCAGCCATTGGGATTCAAGGCACAGCTTTGGCCTGGTTCGATTCCTTCCTGCGGGGCCGCTCACAGCGTGTTGAGTGGCGAGGCCAAGTGTCCAAGAAATCCACCCTGGACTGTGGAGTCCCCCAAGGCGCCATTTTGTCACCAACGCTTTTTAACATCTACGTCCAACCCTTGGCAAGCATAGCCAGAAGTTTTGGATTTGGGTGCTACCAATATGCAGATGACACCCAGCTTCTGCTGAAGCTTGAGCCAGGCGTAACATCGGTGCCTGAGAATTTCAGACAAGGACTAGAGGCAGTGACCAGATGGCTCCACTCATACAAACTCAAGATCAATCCATCAAAGACTGAGATTCTATGGCCGGGACGCCCAGAGCCACCCATTCCGCTGCCTCTCTTTGAGGGAGAGCCGCTGATCCCGGCCCCATCGGGGAAGAGTCTCGGTGTGATACTAGACTCGAGACTCTCACTGGAGGCCCAGGTTGCTGCGACAAGTAAGGGAGCTATCTTCCACCTACGCCAGGCACGTCAACTGGCACCTTACCTTCCATCAGATGCGCTGGCTACGGTGGTCCATGCCACAGTGACATCACGGCTGGACTACTGTAATGCCTTGTACGTGGGGTTGCCGCAGTCAACCACTCGTAAAATCCAGCTAGTGCAGAATGCAGCTGCCAGACTCCTCACCGGGACACCACTGAGATGCCATATCGCGCCATCTCTACAGCGCCTGCACTGGCTGCCAGTCGAGCTCAGAGCCATCCACAAGATCTTGTCGCTTACCTTTAAGGCCCTCCATGGCGCCGGCCCAGCTTATTTAAAAGACCGCTTGTCCGAACCAGCTCATTTAAGGTCGCCGCGTTCAGGAAACAGGGACCTTCTCAGCATTCCAGGTGTGAGTGAGGCCCGCCTCGACACCACGAGACGGAGAGCCTTTTCCATCGCGGCCCCTGTTCTTTGGAACTTGATGCCGGCGGATCAGAGAGCTATCCGGGACATGCCCCAGTTCCTGACCGCATTGAAGACCTGGCTCTTCCGAAAGGCTTACGGCTAAGGACACCCTCCAGACTTAGCCTGAGTTACTGGAACTATTTTAATTAATTTTCCTATTCTTTTAGCTTTTAACTATTGAACTCTTTTTATGTGTTTTATGTGTAAGTCGCCCGGAGCACTGACGTGGAGGGCGACTCATAAATAATAAAATCACTCAATCAATCAATCAAGCATGAGATGGGACCAAGCCAAGGATCTCATTAAGCAACGGATCCTGGACATAGAGCGCCAATCTGACCTAGCCTGTTCCCCAGCCTTCATTGTTAAGGAAGCCACTAGATACCTCACTGCCCCCATGGCATACCTAACAGACTTGGAGGTGCCCAAACACCGAAGGGCTTTTAAGATGCCATGCCCTCCCATCGACTGTATTGGAGGGGAGGTATCAGAAGACCCCCTTCAAGCAGAGACTATGGTCATGTGGAAACAACTGAGCACATGCTTCTTCAATGCATGTTCTACAGAGATCTTAGATTTAAGCTCATTAGACCATGACTTTTAAAATACCCGGGGCGCAGTGAAAAATATTATTCCACCCTGCTGCTTTCGGACTCTAAAACTACAATAACTTACAGTGTTGCTAAGTTCTGTGCTGCTGCTCTTAAAATCAGACAGATGATGATTGACACCGTAAAGCAACACCCTATTGGGTATGCAGTTAGAGCAACATGTTACAGCTGAAATGATACTAGACTCCCTTCCCCCTTTGTCCCGGCCGCCCTAGTGTTTTTGACCTCTCCCATTAATTTCTCCCCTCCCCCTTCGGTTCCATGCCTGTTACAATATCCTGGCTTTAAAAAAATAAATTATACTGATTTCTAATCTAATTTTAAATAACTGCTTACTGGGGAGTTGTCCTTCCCCTCTCAGGGCACTTGTGCCCGCTTTGTGCTGGTCAGTGACCGTAATAAAGTTTTGTTGTTGTTGTTGTCTGTACTGCTCATATCGGAGCAAGAAGAAGCTGAGTATGCTTCTGGAGAGCTGCTCATATCAGAGCAGGAAGAAGCTAAGTATGCTTCTGGGATTATGCTACACATATTAGGCTTGTGGCTCGTTTTAGAGCAAGAGAAGCTGAAAATGTTTACTGGGAGGAAGCTGGAAGAAGCAGTTATGTAAATCTGCTTCTAGGCTGGAGTAACTGAAGGTGTTTCCAGAGAGAGAGCAGGAAGAAGCAGCTATGTGAATCTGCTTCTTGCTAAAGCAGCTGTAAAAGGCTTCCCCGTTTTTGCTTGGACAGTAAGTAGCTTCTAGGTAGAAGAAGGAGCAAGGCAAAGTTTTATTTGTGTTTTACTGTCACGTTGCAAGACCTAGGCCGGCCCCGTAATCACACACACAGAGACGATCATCAGCTAACTACTTTATTGAAGTATAAAAACAGTTGAAAAGGTAATTGTCCATAAAAATATCAAATAATCCAAAAGTAAAGGTATAGTCCAAAAGGCAAACTTGGCAGTATATCCAAAAACTTGGCAAAGCTCCGCTTGACTAGCAGATCAGGAACAAAGCAAGGTTACAAGGTAAAACGCTACTTGGCAGGCCACTAGCCCCAAACTTAGCTACGTGGTCTTGGCTTCGCTACACATCTGCATAGGTGAGACGTGGGTCAAGTACTGAGGATTCGTTCCCACGGATCCTATACTTAATCCCTTGACGAGGCCCCCGACGCTCTAGGCTTCTCCTCCTCCAATCTGTGTTGCGAGCCCTCGGTCGGTCTAGGCTGTGGAACCAACCCCTCCTGTCTCAAACTCCCCTTCTTCTAGCCCCTCCAAATCCTCTTCCGAATCAACTGGCTCCAATGCTAGTGGGACCCCCGGTGCTGCCCCCTGCCCACCAGGCACAAACGAGAACTGGTGTGCTACATTTGCCTTTATCTACTCTTTACTTTTTTGCCATTTAATGAAGCTGAAGTTTAAGCATTATTTTTTGAAGCAAGCTGCTGAATGTTTTGATTTAAAGTTTTTACAAGGAACTGAACAATAAAGATAAAGTTGCCTGCCGTGTTTGGCAAGAACTTTCGCCTGTTTATTTTGCCAGCGTCATTGCTTATGTGGGGAAAACAGCTGCGTGTTTCCAGTCTGCTGGAGCATACTAAGTCCATATCCACGCACAACTTCCGCTGTCCAGTAGGGATGGTTGATCCATGAAAAATTTGATTCTAAACTCGGTTGGAGGGGGAATTCATTTTTTGGTTCATTATAGAAATTAATACAAAACATTTTAAATAAATTTTGTGATTGAAACGTTATTAATAACGAATTTTTGTTTTTATTCATTATGCCAGCTGGGAGGCTAGAATGGAGGGCTTGCTCTCCCCTCTTCCCTCCCTGCCCCCCTGGGTCAGAAGCATCGCACATTATATATAATGCCCGATGCCTGTCAGCTGGGAGGGGCAAGGAGAAAAGAAGGGAGTGCTTCCCCCCCCCTCCCCTGGATGCGAATAACGTGATGGGGGGTTCGCCTGCCCTCCTCTCCCCTGGATGGGAATAACTTGCGTTATTCCCATCCAGGGGAGGAGGAGGAGGTTCGCCTCCTCTCTTCCTCCTGTCCATGGGAATAACGCGAGACAAGCTTGTCTCGCTTTTTTCCCATGGAGAGGAGGAAGAGGGGACTCGCGTCCCCACTTCCTCCCCTGCTTTGGAATAAAGCGCCCGCCTCAGCTCTCAGCTCACGAGAAGAGAAAGGCGGGTGCTGCTGCCCTCCAGACTCCTCTCGCGAGTTGAGAACTGAGGGGGGGGGGATGACCTAATAACATGACCTTTACCAAAAAAATGGTGAGCCCGGGTTCGGTATAGAAATTACACTTCCGGGTTGGGCCATGAGAGTCAAAAAACTATGAAATTAATTTTTATACGAAATTAAACCGATTTCAAAGATTTACAAACCGGAAATATCCAGGCCTATTGTCCAGAGCAGAGGATTACAACTCACATTTTTCTCTGCTACAACACCTACTCCATCAATTTCTTTTCAGCTTGGATGTTTCAATGGACTGTAACCCCCTCTTCTATGTTAGATTTTGCATCTTGGCTTGACAGAACTTAAGCTCTTTGGGCTCTGGACTTGTTGACCTTGACTGCTTCCTGACAATTCTGCAGGTATCCCCTGTCATGAGAGCAGAAGAACTTACAAATCGAGTTCTGGAGATGCGAAATGTGGCAGCAAGTCAGGACATTTGGCTGACCTTTGAGGTCTTAGAGAATGGAGAACTAGGTGAGTGAAGCAAGACTTCTTCTGTTGTATCTATGTGTGAATAAGCCTGGAGAGGCATTTAAAAGTTTTAAAGCTTAAGTACATCAATTTTAATAGTATAACACATTTTCATGTAAAAATGCCCCAAAGCTGATAACAATTAATTTAATTTCAATACATCTGGAATGTATTCTCCATTTCAGGGCCCCATATTTTAAGCAGGATGCAGGAAAACTGAAGCATGTCCAAAGAACAATGGGCTTGGCCAATTTACCGGCCGAGCTGGTTGTGGGGCAGGGTTGCCCTCGCGCCATCTTGTGATGTTGAAGGGGCCTCTCCTCCCCAGAAGCCCCTGGGGTGGCGGGAAGGTCCCCTCCAACAACGCCGGCCGGCCAATGTCGGGGCTGGCCCCGCCCCCTCTTGGTAGCTGGCTGGCCTGCACTTCCGCCCAGGCAGCTTACTTAAGGCTGCCCGTGGACTGTCCAGGCCACACGTGGGGCCAGTCCTGTTTTTCTCCCACTCTTCCTACTTTTTGCATTGCTTGTTGGTGTCCTTCTTTGTTTCCACTTAACTTCATTGTTGCACTGCTACTGGTTATGTGTTATTATGTTCTTTGTCACAACTCCGTGTTTGGCGTGTGGCATGGCCCCTGGATCAGGCTGGCTTATCACCCCTTGGTTGTAAGGGGATAACACCCAGGCCTCCTGGGGTGCCGAGTTTCTGTGGACAGGCATTGGGCCACTTGCACCCCAGGCTTGCAAATGCCTTTGGACATTCGTGAACGCTGTTCTACCGTGATCCTGGACCCATGCGTGGCCGCCAACCTTTTTGTTCCTGTTTCCAATAAATGGGTTGTGGCCATTTTCATCCAACCACTTGTGTCTGTGTTATTGTTCTTGGCGCGAGGCGTGTCACCCTTGCACACACAATGATTACAACAGTGAGAGTTCGAGAAACCAAGTACTGTGGGGAATGGTTGAAGCCATGAAAGTTTAGCCTAGTGGAGATTAAAGGCCACCAGGACATGGAGCAGTCTGGACATTCTCTCTAACAAGGCAGTTTGGGATGTTTAACCTGAAGAAGACAAAATTAAGGATTAACGTGTTTTTGTTTTTGTTTGATGGGGTTTAATTGGGATTTTCATTATAATTTTTTTATGGAAATATTTTTATTATTCGCTGTCATCAGCTGAATTTCAGTAGAAAGGCAGGACAAAAAATAGGAAGGAAGGAAGAGGGAAGGAGGGAGGGGATGGAAGGAAGGTAGAGGAAAAGAGGAAGGAAGGAAGGAAGGAAGGAAGGAAGGAAGGAAGGAAGGAAGGAAGGAAGGAAAGAGGGAAAGGAGGAAAGGAGGAAAGGAGGAAAGGAGGAAAGAAGGAAAATCTTGGCAGAAGTCTTCAAAAACTTGAAGAACCGCATGTTGATTGATGGTGCAGGACTAGGCAGTATTAGAAGCAGTTGATGGGAATTGTGAAGAAGCAGGTTCAGGGTAAACCATTAGGAGAACTGTCCAAATTGTAAGAGCTATCCAGCAGTAGAATAAATTGCCTTGGTAGGCTGTAAACCAAGGGTGGGCAATTACCGGCCCTCCAGGTGTTTTGGACTTCAACTCCCAGAAATCCTAGCCAGTTTACCAGCTGTTAGGATTTCTGGGAGTTGAAGTCCAAAACACCTGGAGGGCCGGTAAATACCCACCCCTACTGTAGACTCTCCTTTGCTGGAGGAAGTTAAAACAGAGGCTAAGCAGTCATTTATCCGGGATACTGTAATTGCAATTCAGATCCTGAACTAAGCAATGTTAAGTATCCTCCAAGATCCCTGCCAACTCTAAAATTCAATTATTCTATGAAGTATATAATATGTTCTCTGAGATTGTTGTTTTTGCACCCCTGACCAAATTACAAAGCATACTTGACCCTATAGATTTGCTAGATCTCCATATTTTGATCCCCCCTGCCTCCAATTCTATGAATTCTGACAACATTCTGGCACTAATTTTTCAGAGCGCCCCTTGCATCCTAAGGAGAAGGTTCTAGAGCAAGCTCTACAGTGGTGTAAACTCTCCAAACCCAGCTCTGCTTATTTGCTAGTGAAAAAGGTACCTATTCGGGAAGGCAGCTGCCTTTTCACTGGTGAGTCAATTTGCTCTTTGTGGAGAGCCTAGACTGTTGATGCCACTGAGACTTAGCAAGTCAGTCCCCTGGCAAATGTGGTTATATGGTGACAATCTAGAATATATGGGTGCAGTAATATGGCGGGGAATGGACTTCTGTAATGCCAGTCATCTTATTCAGCTGGTGGCAATTTCCTATATCCTATATGATTAATAAAATATAGTCAAGATTGAAAAGTCCACATAGCTAAGAAAGGGAGTGACATTTGCCTGCTTTGATATCTCTCCTAACAATTTTAGGAGAGAACAGAGAAAATATAATTCTGCCAACATCGAGACACTATACTCCTATTTATGGCCTGCATAAATAGTATAGTGTTAAGATCCAGGGAAGTCCTGCTACAATCTATTTTGTACTTTTTATTGGTTCAATAAAGGTATCACTGTTTTGTGGGATTGGGATTTTTTATTATTATTGTATTGTATTGTATTTTGCTGCATAGCCAGTATAGCTACCCCTGAATACGTTTACCAAAGAACTTGGATGTTGAAGGAAATGTGGCATGTCTGTTATTCAACCTCTTGAGTGCTGACTCTATCATTCGTCTGCATAGTCCTTTTTTAAGGAAACCATGTCCGGCTTGTTTTAAACCTCACTCTCTACGTTTTCATTGCAGGCATCAAACGAGAGAGCCCCAAATGTGGTCTGTTAAAGTGTCGTGAGGAGTGGCCCAAGCTTCTGGGGAACAAGTTTCAGGAGCGCTATTTTGTCATCAAAGACCACAAGCTGCTTATGCTGAAAGAGAAGCGGGTATAGCAAACCAGCGAATTCATTTATTCTTCACTAGCCATCTCCTGCAATGCATTGCTATGGCCCAGTCTGTATATGTGTGTGTATATTTGTGTATATATGTGGTTTTGTGCATGCGTTGTAATGTATTTTTAATTTAATTTTTGCTTTTTAAGTCTCTTCTGCTGTGTTTTTTAGTGTTTTTATGAGTGATGGTCACTTGTTGGCCTGATAGGTGTATTGTGTCCAAATTTAGTGTCAATTCGCCCAGTGGTTTTTGCGTTATGTTAATCCCACAAACAAACATTACATTTTTATTTATATAGATTGTTAGGCCATGGCTTACTTTGTAAAAGAATATTTACTGACCTTTTATGAAATTAAATGGGACATGTGTTTTATTTTGTTTATTCTGTTTACTGTCTTTGCCACTTGAACAACTGTTTTGGAAGGAAAAATATGCCTTTGGGATTAACCCCTTAGCCAATTTGTTTTGGGCGCAACCCTTTTCTACTGAGAAGGATGGGGTGGCCCTGGAGAGACGGGTCCCAACATTCATGCAAGGCCAACTTTAGGTGTACATTGGAGCACACACTCCCCCCGGAAGATTGGCAAATTTGTTCAGACCACAGTGAATGCACTTCCAATACAGGTTCCCTAGAGCCCATGTCTCTGTGTCAATGCTATAAAGCAGGGGTGCTCATTAGGTAGATCGCGATTTACTGGTAGATCATGTAGGGCGTCCTGGTAGATCGCAGGCAGGGCGGGAGGAAGTCTCAGTCTCGCCCCTCAGGCTTCCGCCGCCGCCCAAGTGCTGCCAGCCCAGGGTTATCTGAGGTCCTTTCCACACAGTTGAATAAAATCCCATGTCATCTGCTTTGAATCAGATTATATGGCAGTGTGGACTCAGAAAACCCAGTTCAAAGCAGATATTGTGTTATATGTTTCACATTTTTGTAGTAGGTAGGTAGATCATTTTGACTTGGTTGTTTTATAAGTAGCTTGCATGCTGAAAAAGTGTGAGCACCCCTGCTATAAAGGATATGAGAGCAAACTTTCACTCTTCATTTGGAGATTGGCCCTGCCATGATCTACCGTATGTACCGGTGTAATAGATGACTTTTTAGCCCTGAAAAATCTTATTAAAAGTTGGGGGTCATCTAGTACGCTAGATATAAAATTTTAGAAACCTAAAAATAATTAAAATAAAATAATAAAATTAAACTACCGTACCTTGGGGGGGGGAGGAGGGGCAGGCCGCACTGCCAAGAAGACAGCCCGCTGGACTGTCTAACTAACTAACTAATTTTATTATTTATGAGTCGCCCTCCACAAATGTGCTCCGGGTGACTTACACAGTTAGACATCTACAATACTAAAATACTAAAATATTAAAATATTAAAATGTTAAAATATGGGAATAGACAGGCTCCAGGTCACTGATTGTCACTTATGCATATGCTCTTCTGTCCCCGTGGCCCCGCCTGCTCCAGGATCGCAACGCAAAGGCGATACCCTGGCCCACCCGCACAAAGTCCCTCAATCTCCTCACCGCGCAGCAAGCAATCTACCAGGGGATGGGCGTGCGCGGGATGGGCATGCCGAGGCAGTCTGGGAGGTGTAGGAGCCAAGAAACTATACCTCCCAGACTTCCCCAGCACGTCCACCCCATGCATGCTGCAGGAAGCAGGAAGGGATGGGCCCGCCACACGGCGAGGAGACCAAGAGAGAGCACATGCGCGGGCAGGCCAGAAGGACCGCCCTCGCGTCGCACCACAATCACAAGGCCCAGCAGGCCATCCTCTCGGCAACGCAGCCCGTCGCTCCTCCTCCCCGCACACCTCTTCCGCCCTCCTCCACTCCTCTCGGACCCTCTGCTATGGCGTCCAGGGAGGGAGGAAAGAGAGCAGATCACCCCCCAGCCATCACCATAGAATGGGGACTCGCCTTAAACGGCGAGTATATCCCTAACTCTGTATTTTTTGTTTAAAATTTGGGTGTCGTCTTATACCCCCAGTGGTCTAGTACATATGGTAATGGTTGGGACTTCTGCAAAACTGTGGAGTTAAAAGGAGAGAACAATGCCAGTTATAATTCCTTTAGTTAAATCAGAGACATTTGAAATTCTTTCTACATTGAGTCAAAAAAGGGAACCCAAAATAAGGCACTTTTCCTTGCTTTCAAACCAATAAAGCTGAATTTGACACCAGCAAATGGAAAAAGTATTAATTAGGAAGTAATCACATTGTCTGGGTGCAATGAAGTGAATGTGAAAAAAGGATTGGCAATCTAAACAATAAACCTTGAGCACTTGTGTTTCTTTATGTTTTGGTGATCTTAACACCACAACGTACCTTTGGGCTGAGTGTTTACCTCACTATTGTCCTTCCGCAGAGCGTGAAACCGGAGCGGGAATGGCTGCTGGACATGGCCAAAGTTTACATGGGAATTCGAAAAAAGCTGAAACCACCTTCACAGTGAGTGATTACACACTGAGATTGTATTTTGTGTTTATAGCTTATCTCACAACTACTGCTATTGCGCTGGTCATGGATTTGTGTGTAGATAAATGCCACCTTCTTCCAGAGGCCCTGTCACCGGAGCATGGGCATAACTCTGTGAAAAAGCCCATGCTTTGCGTGGAGAAAGCCCCAGTCGAAGTATCTGAAGAGAACATAGCTGACTGGGAAACTCAGGCTTGAGACTGGAGAGTTGCTTTAGGTCAGAATAGACAGCAGTAAGCTGACGGAATATATATGGCAGCTTCTTATGACCACATGAAACCTGCCAAACCTCACTCCAGTTTTGGCTGATATATTGGAGCTGTTTCGCATTACACATTTTCAAGGTGTACCTCAATGTTTATTGTGTACACCAGTGTTTATCAACCTTTTTGGAGCCGCAGCACATTTTTTACATTTAGAAAATCCTGGGGCACACCACCAACCAAAATGACACAAAATGACACTCTAACACAGTAATACATATAGTTAATATGTTTTTAAATGTATTTATACACTCAATGTGAAACCTGGGCCTGTTTCGATGAACATAGATATACTGGCAGGAATGGCAGAAAGACACACACGAAGGTCTTGCTCAACAGCTGTCAGTCTCTCTCTGTGTTTAGTTTTTATCGCAGTCACCCGGTCCTCAGGGAAGCCAGCTGGAAAGAGAGCAGACAGACGAAAGTACACTCTGAGGCAGAGAGTTCCACTGCTGAACAGCTCTCACAGTCAGGAAGTTCTTCCTAATATTCACCCTCCTACACAGACATGCTTCCCTGTGATCTTTGCTTTTCTGCCTGCGCTGTTGTGTTCTCTCTCTCTCTATACACACACACACACACACACACACACACACACACACACACACATATATATATATATATATATATATATATATATATATATATAAACACTGGACAAATTGCTGCCAAATTTGGCCACAAAACATACTAATACTAACCCAAGGAGGGACCATCAGTCAAAAAATTGATTTTGTCATTTGGGAGTTGTACTTGCTGGGAGTTATAGTTCACCCACAATCAAAGAGCATTCTGAACTCCACCAATGATGGAATGGAATCAAACTTCCCATACAGAACTCCCATAACCAAGAGAAAATACTATAAGAGTTTGGTGGGCATTGATCTTGAGTTTTGGAGTTGTAGTTCACCTATATCCAGAGAGCACTGTGGACTCAAACAGTGTTGGATCAGGACCAAACTTGCCATGAATACTCAATATGTCCAAATGTGAACACAGATGGAGTTTGGGGAAAATAGACCTTGACGTTTGGGAGTTGTAGTTCACCTACATCCAGAGAACACTGTGAACTCAAATAATGATGGGCGGGCCTCTTTCTCATGGGGAGGGGGACACTCCACCCCTTTCCGACCCTCCCTCCGCTCACCTCAGCCTTTCTGCTGGCCTTTCCTCCTCCTCAAATGGTGACCGCTGGGAAGGGGACGGGGCCCGAGTGACGTCACCCTTATCTCCTCCCTCCCTCGATTGGAGGCTGGCTGGCGCACGCAGAGGGGAAACGGCCGAAGGAGGCAGCACCCCGGCCCCTTCTTCACTGCCGCCCGACCCTTCCTCCTCCCCCCGCAAGCAGCAGCAGCAGGAGTTCAGCAGGAGGGGGAAGAAAGGGTATATTGGAAGTTTTCCCACGGCACACCTGATAATCGCTCATGGCACACCGGTTGGGAAGCACTGGTGTACACAAGACAAGAATTATTTCCAGTTGTGTGTATTGCAAAGTCACACGTGACAGTGTTAAAATGCACTATTACTCCTTGCTATATGTACACACATATGTTTACCACAATATAACAGTTGAAGCAGTTGAAAACAACACTGAAGGAGGGAAGGAGCAGAGGAAGTCATTCGTGTCTCATCTTTCTTTGTGGCAGGAACATCGCCAAAGCAATGTCTAGTTTGTTTCTCAGGCCCCTTCTACAAATATAAATTCCCGATTATCTGCTTTGAACTGGATTGTATGGCAGTGTAGATTCATATAATCCAGTTCAAAGCAGATAATGTGTCTTTGCAGTGTAAAGGGGCCTATGTCTTTAGAAAATATTGACTTCTTCTATATGTATCTCTTCTCTAGGTGGGGTTTTACTCTAGCCCTGGAAAAACAGCAACTGTGAGTAGTACCCTTTCTGTGCTGAACAAGGAGGGTAGGACGAGAAAGCTATTTCAATAATTTAGCTTAGCTGCCTTTTCCTGTGTATTTTTCGCATCCCAAACAAGGAAAGATGGAATAAACCTGACAATAATTCCTGTCTGTACTATATAAATGGCATTATAGTTCACAAAGTCCATCCCATGTCCAGTGCAAAATACCTGGTGGATTGGTGACACTTTCTGGTTGGCTGACATTCACCCTGCCTAAGCCACTATTCAGGATGGAATAAGAGACTTGAGTTTGCTTTCATTGTTGAGGGGGATATTGGTAAGAGAACCTCTTAGATTTTGCCTACCATCCTATGGCCATAATGCAGCAGTAGGGAGGAGGAGAAATATTTATTTTATTTATTTACAGGATTTATATTCTGCCCACTCTGGGTTGATTACAACGTACACATACATGGCAAACATTCAATGCCATAGACACACAACACATATAGACAGATAGTCAGAGGCTATTTAACTTTTTTCTGGCCACCAGGGAAGCTGTCACTTCACCGTCCATCTGTGACACTGATGACGTACTTTCCGCATTCCCCGCATGCTTTTTGCTGGAGATTTTTTATAGCCTCGTAAATTTGTTAAGTTAGCGTCTGCACACATAGGTGGTACCTAAATTTCCTACTTGACAGATGCAACTGTCTTTCGAGTTGCAAAGGTTGACAACAAGCTACACAAAATTGGCCAGAAGCTCACTCTGACCCGGGCTGAGTTCGAACTCATGACCTGTCAGTCAGTAGTGATCTTAATGCAGCTGACAGCCAGCCAGCTGCGCCACAGTTCCGATGCACTCAGCCTTTGTTCCTAGAAAAGTTAATATTGCGGTATTCTGCTTCCTTTGTGCTAGCATAACATATATAGCTACTTGGGTACAATGGGTTCTATGATTGATTTTAGATGGGAATCACAACCCTTCTCATTCCTCATTCCAATAGTTATGAGGCACGATAGCTGATTGGGAGCACCATGTCCAATTGCAACTTGCCCCTGAGATTCTTGGGACAAACAGCTACAGATAACTACATTCCCTTCACACTCTGCTTTTGAAGTTTTGAAGCATCTGGCTAGCCATCCCATCAATAGGAACAGAATGCTGGCCTGTGTTATTTTCTACTGGAGCATTTCTGGTGTTCCTGCAAGTTTTTCTTGGAGAAACTCCACTTATTGCTCTGGAGACTGTTCCACTGTCTGTTGAGGTAAAGTGGGGGATGGCATGAGCTAAAGTTAAATACAGAAGAGTCATTTATCCAACATAAATGGGCCGGCACAATGTTGTCTAAGCTAAAATGTTGGATAATAAAGCGGGATCACAAAAAAAATATTATTTATTTATTTATTTAAAACTTTTGTACCCCGACCTTCTCACCTTGATGAGAGACTCAGACCGGCATAACAGCAAAAAATCAATGCTATACAATTTAAAAACAACTACAACAACATATTAAAATACATAAAAACCCAGCATAAAACCACATCGCCATTAAAACAATTCCACTCAATCTGTAAACGTGGTCATACATTCAGACAATAGCCAATCTCAGCCTATTCTGGGAAGGCTTGGTTCCACATCCAGGTCTTCACCAGTCTCCTAAAGGACAACAGAGAGGGGGCAGATCTAGCATCACTTGGTAGAGAGTTCCACAGCCGAGGGGCGACCACAGAGAAGGTCCTGGCTCTCGTCCCCACCAGCCGCGCTTGCGAAGCCGGCGGGGACCGAGAGCAGGGCCTCTCCGGAGGATCTTAATGTTCTTGATGGTTCATAGGGGAGAATCCGTTCAGACAGGTAAACTGGGTCAGAACTGTATAGGGTTTTGTAGGTTTGAATTGTGCCCGGAAGCTAATTGGCAGCCAGTGGAGCTGGTGCAGCAAGGGAGTTGTATGCTCCCTGTGCCCCGCTCCTGTTAGTTACCTGGCTGCTGAACGTTGGACTAATTGCAGCTTCCGAGCAGTCTTCAGAGGCAACCCCACGTAGAGAGCGTTGCCGTATTTTATTCGGGATGTAACCAGAGTGTGGACCACCATGGCCAAGTCAGACTTCCCAAAGTACGGGCGCAGCTGGCGCACAAGCTTTAACTGTGCAAAAGCTCTCCTAGCCACCGCCGAGACCTGGGGCTCCAGACTCAGCGATGAATCCAGGATCACTCCCAGACTACGAACCTGCACCTATTAAACATCTAATTACGTTATGGTTTTACAAATTAAGCACCAAAACATCATGCTTTACAACAAAACCGACAGAAAAAGTAGTTCAATGCACAGTAACATTCTGTAGTAATTCCTGTATTTACAAATTCAGCACCAAAACATTGCAATGTATTGAAACAGCTGTTGATCTGGGTGGGAGGCAGACTGTGTTGGATAATACAGAATGTGGGATGAGCAAAGGATGGATAAGCGAGACTCTACTGTAGTACTAGCATTAACTTTTAGTGTCTGCTCCACAGGTATTTGGCATGCACTGGGCAATCAGAACTGTGGGACTGGACCACCAGCATCCTGAAAGCCCAGGTCTGTAAAGAGAAAAAGGCATTGCACCTGAAGTATGGAAGTTCAAACGTTTAGGTTCTTTCACATAGTGTGCAAGTGAAATCTGTGTGTGGTGAACAAAAATGTTAATGTGATGCAAATTCTGCTCTGATGTGATTTTTCCTCTCTAATAATAATAATAATAATAAGTGGGCCACATGTGCAAAACGAGTATCAAACAGAAAGTGCAAAGAGTATCCAAATTGTCTATTATTATTGTCTATATTATCACCATATAAACATATATTCATATACAACAGGTACATATATTCCTACCGCTCATAAACCAGAGTTTATGGTCAATGTAACTGGCTCCTTCAATATGTAACTAAGTTCCGTAGAAAGAATCCCTCCGAAATATAATCCGATATAAATGAAGCCAGTGAAGGTTGTACAGTTCCACCATTCAATAATCGAAGCAATGATGAATGAGCCCAAATTTGTAATCCACAAATGGGGAACAACACAAGAAAAATGTAGAATTCCAATGAGGCTCCGGAGAAAAGCGGTATGTAATCCCTCAAAGATCCAGGGAGAATACTGGCAAACGCGGGGGGAGAAGTAGATCCCTCCAGGCTGATGTAAGGCAGTAGTACACGCCAACAGGTTGCAGATGCTAGTAACAAAGGCAAGTAATCCATTTCACCATTACTGGTTTTTTCAAGGCAGTCAAATCATAATATATGCCTTCCAGTATCTGTAGTACAATATAATAACACCAATAATTCTGAAAACTCACACAAAAATAGCCCAAGTATAAGCAAATGTATCTATGCATACCATAAATCTTCACAAGATAGAAATAACCCCTTCTTCAACAATTAGGGTGACCCAAAGGTAAATCAAACCAGGACAAGCAGCCTTATATAATCAGATAATTAAATTAACATAGAATTGATACTAATGGGATCATTCAGGCCTCGAGGCCATTCTGAATCTAGTCTTAAGATCCATTTATTTTCGGCATTTATTTCGGTTACATTGACCATAAACTCTGGTTTATGAGTGGTAGGAATATATGTACCTGTTGTATATTAATATATGTTTATATGGTGATAATATAGACAATAATAATAGACAATTTGGATACTCTTTGCACTTTCTGTTTGTTACTCATTATATATAGCCTGGCTTGTCTTTCCACATGTGCAAAATACAGTGACAAAAAACTAAGGATGAGATAAAATAAAAACCTATACATTTATAGAGGAGGTTCAGAGACAATGCAATGTGAAGATGCACATTTTAGGGGGAAATGACAGGAGACACATGAGATCATTCTCCAAAAGCGCAATGGAAGAGCCACATCTTGAGGTTCTTCTTGAAAGTTTCCATGGTGGGGGCTAACCTAATCTCGCTAGGCAATGCGTTCCAAAGTCGGGGGGCACAGAGAGGGCTCTTTCCCTTGTTCCCACAAGTCAAATCCTCCCTTGTTCCTACAAGGCAAAAGGAGGGCCTCCCTGAGGAACGAAGGGAGTGGGCAGGTTTGTGGGTGGAGAGGCGGTCACAAAGGCAGGTGGGTCCCAAACCATTTAGGGCTTTATAAATGATAATCTGCACCTTGAATTGGGACCGAAAGATAAACGGCAGCCAATGGAGCTCCTTAAACAGGGGGTTGACCACTCCCTGTAATTTGCTCCAGTTATTAATCTGGCTGCCGCACGTTGGACCAATAATGAAGTTTCCTCATTTGTACAAACTTATAGCTTGTTGTGAGAACACCAGAGAGTTAGATTCCAAATTGAAGAAATCTTCAGATAGGAAGTCTTAGAGTTATGGACCATGCTGTGCTCAAATGCAGACATTTCCCCTTCAGCAGAAAATCATGCTCATGCTTACCATGACTTTTGACTAACATACAGCTCTGGGATTACTACAGACACATGTATCTCTCTAAAATCCTTTCTTTATTACTGATAACAACAGGCTATAAACTTTTTCAATTTCCCTTTGTTGGAACATGATTTGGTATGGACTATCTCCTCACATGGTTTAGGAGTACTTTACCTCTAATAATACAGCTCTATGAGATTTACTTCCAAGTATTTCTATGCAAGAGTTGAAGGAATAGCACATTGTGTTATTTCTCTGGAGGAATTGCAAAGAGTTGCATATATAAATATATATATACACACATACACACACACACACACTTTGTTTCTTTGTGCATACATAGATATCTGTGCATTAATTACCACAAGGATGGATCAATCCAGATTTTCAGCATTCTTGTTGAAGCCAGAATTTTCTGCTTTTTTGGTAAAATGTCATTTCTTTCCAATGATAGTGGGAAGAAAGGCCCATCAGTGCCAATTAACTCTGCAGAAAAATTCATATTATATATATGAATTTTTCTGCAGAGTTAATTGGCACTGATGGGCCTTTCTTCCCACTATCATTGGAAAGAAATGACATTTTACCAAAAAAGCAGAAAATTCTGGCTAGAGAGAGAGAGAGAGGGAGAGAGAGAGGGAGAGAGAGAGAGAGAGAGAGAGAGAGAGAGAGAGAGAGAGTTCCCTCACTTATTGCAGGGGTTAGATTCCAGGACCTTCCACAACTAGTGAAAAACAGCAATGTAGGGATGCTCTATTTTAATATTTATACATTATTTTAGTAGTTAGACACTATTTTAGGTCTTTATAAACTTAAAATAAAGTGAAGGCAAGGAAGGAAAGGCCCTTCAAGGCTGGAGGGAGGGAGGACTGAGGAGGGAAAGCACCTCGGAGAGCGGCGGCGGCAAAACCCCTCAAAACAGCAGAAATACCATGATATATATATTAAATTAATATTCTTTTGAAATCCGCGAAACAGCAAGTCCACAATGAGCGAACTGCAAAGTAGTGAGGGAACACGGTATATATCTCTTTCGTGTCAGGAGCAACTTGAGAAATTGCAAGTCGCTTCTGGTGTGAGAGAATTGGCTGTCTCCAAGGACGTTGCCCAGGGGACGCCCGGGCATTTGATGTTTTACCATCCTTGTGGGAAGCTTTTCTCATGTGCCTGTATGGGGAGTTGGAACTGACAGAGGGAGCTCATCCACACTCTCCCCAGATTCGAACCTGTGACGTCTCGGTCTTCAGTCCGATGACCAGCATTGAATGAACCAGTAGAACATGAGTAAAACATATTCTCCCACTCTCCCCAGATTCGAACCGCTGACATATTGGTCAGCAGTCCTGCCAGCACAAGGATTTAACCCATTGTCTCACCAGGGGCTCCAAATATAAAATGAGAGAGAAGAAAATAAATGGTTCCCCTCTTTCTTTAACTATATGGTTGCATAGTATGAGGACAAGGAAATGGATAGAGCAGGGGTGGTCAACCTATGGCCCGCGGGCCGAATGCAGCCCAGCAGCCAATTCTGTCCGGCCCGGGGAGAAGGGCGTCGGGGGCGGGGCCAAGAAGAAGGGGTGCTGCTGCCGCCATCCCGTCAGGGGCTCTGTGGGGCCTGTGTCGGCAGACAGGCCGGAGGAGCGGCTGCTTTGGAGTGCCTGCAATCCTTGGAGGCGATCCGGGCCTGCAGCGGGAGTACTTGGCGACCTGCGGGGGCTGATCACCCTGGCGACCCGGAGGACTTGATCATCTTCTGGGTCATCAGGTTGAATAAGCTGCCTCTGGTCGCCGACTGCTCCCCCTGCAGGCCCAGGGATGGCAGTGCCTCCAGGGATGGCAGGCACTCCATAGCAGGCACTCCATAGCAGGGCGATCAGCTGGGGAGCGGCTGGGGGCGAGAGCGGGTGAAGGCCTGCAGCCTCCGATCACCTGCTGCTCTGCTCTGCTCTGCTCTGCTCTGCTGCGGCGGCGGCTGGGTCCGCTTTGCCATCCTCTGGGCTAGGGCCATTGGGCCATTCCATCTTGGGATCCTTACTCTCTTGAGGATGTCAGCCTTCATCTTGGTTCGCACCTTGTCTTCTTGAATTTAATTTAATTTTAGTGGTTTTTATTATTATTTTATAATAATTTTATTATAATAATATAATAAATAATATAATAATGTTATATTATATTATACTTTCAATATATTATACTGTCTATATATATATATATACTATAATAATTATGATATTAATACTAATATATGAATATTTCTTGATATATTAATATGTTAACATTAATGATGTGTAATATATAGTAAATATAGTAAGTAAATAAATAAATAATGTAGGTTAGAATGTAGTTCAGCCTTTAGGTGCGGCCCTCCATAATATTTTTTGGCTCTCTTGTGGCCCCTTGGAAAAAATAATTGCCCACCCCTGGGATAGAGGTTTATAAACTGAGACCATAGTGACTGGTGGCTCCAAAATCATCAGGATAGTGAATGCACGCAAGATTTATTGTAAACTAAAGGAGCTCTCCAAAGTGCTGAACTTGGTGCCTAAATTGGTTTCACAACATGAATAGCCTCTTCAAAGCCTGCTAAAAACCTGTAATGGATTCACTACCCCGTTAAAATAAGAGCCAGAAACCCCCAGTATCTTTCATTTCTTTTTCACTAGCACTTCATATATTCTTTCTTTTTCTCTTAAACACGATGGGATGTGCTTTTGTGCAATATCTGTTCATCCCAGTGGGACTTGTAGAAGCATTTCCTGTGCCCAGAGAGTCTCGTTCTACATCGGTTAATCCATGTCATCCACATTACTGTGCTCAGCTTCTGGCCTATTTGGAGACACCTGGTTGAGCATTGTGGGAAATAAGGAGCAGGACTCGATAATGCTTCAGTCCAAGCCAACTGGTCTTTTTCCATGTTCATTTAAGGGACAGGTGTTCTGTCATTGTTTTGGGTTATGCCTTAATCCAAGTTGACAGCATATATCACAGTGAGGGAAATGAGAAGGTACAATTGGATCCTGTTGCCAAAAAGTTTGTTTTAATAGTATTTGGAGAGAGGGAAAAATTAGCTGTGCTTGTTTTTACAACAAAGGGCTTCTGCAGCTTTCTCCTCCAGGGTTGTCTTTAAGAGCGTGAAATTCTCTGAAACGTTAATTATCACATTCAGGTAGGAATTTCAGAAGTGTCTTCAAGGACCTTCTCCTTTATAACAGAATTTTGCTTTGAAATAGTTTTCTGTTTGTAACTGTAAGATGGAAATTCTTTGAATGCAGTTTTTTCAAAAAACATTAAGGAGCTGCACACTTTGGAACCAAAGCTTTGTTCCTTATATCAGTATTGTCTACCAACAGGTGTATATATGTGGTGACACAGGATGATTCTTCTTCTTTAATTTCACAATAATTCTATGTAATTAGTTTCTGGCTGTGTAATAAGCATTCATCTTGCGAAGGAAGAACATTTATTCAACAGATGGTCATTTAGAGTTGCTGCTCAGTTGCCCATGCTTAAATTATACAAACGGAAGAAACAAACACTTCTTTCTTTGCCTCAGCCTATAGGGTGTGGAGACCCTATACAGTAGGAACAAGAGCTCCTCAGGGCGAATTGGGCATGCCCTAAAGGGCGTGGTGGGAGAAGGAAAGGAAAGAAGAGAGCCCTCAATAGGAGTGGGTTAATGTTAAGGAAATCTCCAAAATAGTGTCAAAAATACAAGACAGGATTCTAAACTTTCGAACTGCTAGGTTGGCAGAAGCTGAGGCTAACAGCGGGAGCTCACCCCGCTCCCCGGATTTGAACTGCCAACCAGGCCCGGATCAGGCCCTTTTGCCGCCCTAGGCCAAAGGGTCTGCCTCCGCCCCTCCCCACCCCCGGCTCCGCCCCCTCCTCACCCCCGGCTCCGCCCCTCCTCGCCGGATTGAACGAAGAAGGGCGGGGTGAGGAGGAGAAAGAGGCGCCCTCCTGCCGCGCATCCTGCGCGCCGGCCGCCCCTTTTCGGCGGGGCTGGCGTGACTCCTCTCTGCCTCCTCCCTGGCGTGGCATGGCATGGCCAGACAGGGAGGAGGAGGCGAAGCCGCGCCGCCACCCCTCCTCCCTTGCATGGCGTGATGACGCAATGGAAGAGGGCCAGCAGCGCAACTTCTCTCTGCCTCCTTCTCCCTGCCTGGTGACGCCAAGCCAGGGAGGCGGAGAGAAGCCGCATCGCCGCCGCTCCTCCCTTGCGTCGCCACACCATGCAAGGGAGGAGGGGCAGCGGCGCGGCTTCGCCTCCCCCCTGCCTGGCCACGCCACGCCACGCCAGGGAGGAGGCAGAGAGGAGTCCCGCCACCACCCCTCGTCCCTTGTGTATTGCGCCAGCTCCGCCAAAAAGGGGTGGGCAGCGCGCAGGACGCGCAGCGGGAGGGCGCCTCTTTCTCCTCCTCGCCCCGCCCTCCTTCCTTCAATCCGGCGAGGAGGTGGGGAGGGGCGGAGCCAGGGGTGGGGAGGGGCGGAGTAAGGAGCAGAGCCAATCTTCCCCCCCTCCCTCCTAAAGCAGACCTGGGGAGCAGAGCAAAGGGAGGGGGCGGCCACAAATGCGCCCTTTTTTCGGTAAATTTTGGGGGGGATTTTTTAAAAAAAATTGGGGTTCCGGATCCGCTGCCCCCCCAAAACATGCCACCCAAGGCCTGCTGCCAACCTTTTGGTCAGCAAGTTCAGCAGCTCAGCAGTTCCATCTTGTCTCCTGTGCTATGCTAATAATGTAATATAATATATTGTATATTCATTTAATATTTATAATATTATAATGTAATACAATATAATACTACCAATAATTTATTTATTTATTTATTCATACTTATCTACCACCCTTCCCTGAGGGCTCAGGGCGGCTAACAGCATAATCATAAAAACAATCGAACATACAAACGTTAAAACACGATAAAACACATCTAAAAATACAATAAAACGACATAAGAGCCACAACTGGGCGAAGTGTGACACAAAGTAAAACAGATAATCGAATATGGCAGCCCGTAACGGGGGCTACAGTTCATCCGGCTCCAAACGCCTGCTGGAAGAACAAGGTCTTCAATGCTTTCCAAAATGGAAGAATGTCCTGCAAGGCACGGACGTCTGCAGGCAGCAAGTTCCAGAGCATTGGAGCCACTATTGAGAAGGCCCGCCGATGGGTTGCCGTCAAACAATACATTTTAGGAGAGGGAATGACCAAAAGATTCTGTTCCTCAGAACGCAACGATCTGGTGGGATAATACGGGATGAGGTGGTCCCGTAGGTACACTGGCCCCAGACCATGTAAGGCCTTAAAAGTTAAAACTAACACTTTGAATGTGATCCGGCATTCTACCGGTAGCCATTGCAGTTCGCGCAGAATGGGCGTGATGTGAATGCTTCCCGTGCTCCCCATGAGGAGCCGGGCTGCAGCGTTCTGCACCAGCTTGAGTTTCCAGATCACCAACAGAAGAAGGCCAATGTACAGAGCGTTACAGTAGTCTAGCCTCGAGATGACCATGGCTTGGATCACTGTGGCTAGGTCACAGCGAGACAGGTAGGGGGGCAGCTTCCTTGCCTGGCGAAGATGGAAAAATGCCACTCTGCTGACGGCGGAGACATGTGCCTCCATCGACAGCAGAGGGTCCAGGGTTACTCCAAGGCTCTTAAGAAAAGACGACGGACGAAGAGTCACGCCGTCCAGGGTCGGAAGCTGGACATCCCCACCGCCCATAATATTACATGTAATATTACATGTAATATTACTATTGAGTGAATTGTTTATTGTACTAGCCATAGGGCATGACATAAAATATATAACCGCTAAACGTACAACAAGCACTTTCCAATATAAACATTAAAACATGTTCCATATACTGGCTTCTTAAAAATACAGCAGTAGTGACATGACAACAATTACAATGTCTGATTTGCAACATCCCAATATATCTCCATTTCCTTTTCTAGCTTCTGCAGTGGAGTTTACTATCTATAGAAATAAAAAGTTCAGTGTTTATGTGAGCAAACCTAATACAGTATATGGTTCCATGGATGGCTGACTATGTGAATAACAATAAATAATTGCCTTCTTTTCTGCATACAGCATGACAACATCCGTACAGTCATCCTGCGTCGACGCTCTTCTTCTGACTTGGCCAAGCAGAAGTTTGGCACCATGCCCCTGATTCCTCTCCGTGGAGACAGTACCAACCCCACAATGCTCTCTGCTAATCAGACTTTGGTAAGACCTTGCCTGTGTTCTGTTGAAATCTGGCTTTTCTTTGAAGCAAGACTTCATCTCAATGCATCACAGTTATTTTGCGTGTGCAAGAGTGAACAACATGCAGACACAGTGGTTGGATAAAAATGGCCACAACTCATTTATTGAAAACAGGAACGAAGGGTTGGCGGCCACGCTTGGGTCCTGGATCAGGGTAGACAGCCCCCATGAATGTCCAAAGGTGATAGCAAGCCTGGGGTGCGAGGGGCCAATGCCTATCCACGGAAACTCGGCACCCCAGGGGAAAAGTGCGAGCCGGCCTGGGCGTTATCCCCCTAACAACCAAGGGGCGATAAGCCAACCTGATCCAGGGGCCAAGCCACACGCCAAACACGGAGTTGCGACAAAGAACATAACAAGATATAATACACTGAACAGGGTAACAATAAAGAACAGATAAACAAACAGAGCACAACCAACAATGCAATGAGTAGGGAGGCCAGGCAGTCCAGGGCAGCTTAAGAGATCTGCCCGGGCGGAAGTGCGAGCCGGCTGGAAACAGGGAGGGGGCGGGGCGGAGCCAGCCCCCTTCCCGCCACCCGGGGGGCTTCTGGGAGAAAGAAGCTCCCCCCAGGCAACAAGATGGTGGGAGGGCAACGTTGCCCTGCAACCAGCGTGGCCGGTAAGTCGGCCACGCCCATTATCAAAGTACATCAAACAGCCATTGGTTATATATTTCCTTCCTTCTCCCAAACAGGCCCAAAAGTAGTAAAGTGCTCCTTATAATAACGAATAATAATAATAACTTTATTTTGGTATCTTGCCACCATCTCCCTAAAGGGACTTGGGGTGGTTTACATAAAACAAAAAAGCTGAGGGCTACACCTTATAATATACTGAAAGCAATTCAGGTAGATGTATCAATAAATCAATCAATAAACAAGAGTTATCAAAAATAGTATCTATTCGCTAGTACACTGTTACAGTACATAATCCACAGTGGGGACAACGATTAGGACATACAGGTACAGCGAAATTACACAGTGGTGCATATATCAATGGGAAATCACATCAGAGCAAGTAAGAATTTACAGTAAACAATAACATTGTATGAAGTCATGAACTAAAGTAAAGTATTAGTTAGGTGAGAGAACCTAGTGTGCTATCTCACGTCCTGAGTCCCTGTTAAAGAGCAATGTCCGTGTGGAGGATAGTAATCTGGCAGGGATCAGGATAGAAGCCCGCAATGGACGGAGCAGAGTACTGGGACCGCTAAAATGTCCTAAGGCATGCAATGCGCATGCGCTAGACAGTAACCGCAAGGTTAGCTGGTCGTTGTAGTCTGCGACGACGCTAGCTCCGAGAGGTGTAGGTTGTGCGCAGGCGCGGCGTCGTTAGTGGCTGGCCACGGAGGACTGTGGTCCTTGTAGTTCAATCAAGGTTGGGCTAGCGTCTAAGGAGATATCCAAGCTTCCAGTGCAGTGGAGAGAAAAGCTGCCCCACGCTCGTCCCACCGTAGTGAGGGAGCAATGGGGGGGGGGGGGTTGCCTGACGGCAGGAGCTCACCCCCAAGCCGGCGGGAGGCCGTTTCGTCTTAAGGACTTCTTCAGAGGCTTGTCTAGATGGGCGTCCTCAATTGAGTCAAGTCTGGACAGTAATAAATAATGAGTATTAAATTTACCCAAATAAATAGGTGTATGGGGAAGCATGCAGAGGTCAGTAGTAGCAGTAAAAAGTATTTACCTTGGCGAGCTTTTCAAGTGGCATGGAGGACAGACCATTCCATAGGCAGGAAATGGTACCGGGGGTCAGTCATAGGGAGGTTTAAGTAGAGGTATTCAGGTAAGGATTAAAAGGGGCCTTGGCTTTAGTAGAGGTATTCAGGTAAGGATTTAAAGGGGCCTTGGCTTATTTGTTGAGGAGAGCATTGATAGTTAAAGGGTCGTTAAGACCACCTTTATGTTTCTCTGTGGCTAACTGTATAATCCAGAAGGTCTCTCTCTGTTTAATAAAGTTGGTTATGTCACAATGGGGTGGACACTTCACTTTCTCAACAACCTGTATATTAATATGTTCAAATGTGTGATTGTGGGAGGCGCAGTGAGAATAGAGCGTGGAATCTGTAGATTTCAGTTTAATTCTTGATTTGTGTTCCAGGGCCCTCTCTCTTAGGCTCCTAGTGGTATAGCCTGTGTACTGCAAGGAGCAGCTGCACTCCAGCAAGTACACGACAGCTGTTGTTAAGCAATTAGCATAAGATTTAAGTTTAAAGTGCCTGTTGTTGGTAGAGCTGGTCACCGTCTTAAGTTGTTTGATATGTTTACAAATGCTACAAGAGCCAAATGGGTAAGTGCCCACCACTAGGCTACTCTTTAGAATGGGTGTCTGTATGTCAGAGTGAGAAAGTATATCTCTAATGTTCTGAGTTCTTTTATGAGCCAGCATGGGGAATTCTTCGAGCCCTTGTATGTTTGATACCAAAGGCCAATGGCGTGTAACTACTTTGACCAGGTCATTTTTGTGTGGGCTCAGGGTAATGGGCCATACTAGCCTGTTGGTAACTCTTTTGGTCTTAGGTTGGAAGAGAGCTCGTCTGTCCAGACGATCAGCTCTTTGTCTGGCTTTATTGAGAATCGAATCTGGATAGCCTCTGTGGCTCAGGTTATTGAGAAGTGTGTCTGCCTCTTGTGTATAGTGTGTCTCATCTGTACAATTCCTTTTGAGCCTTAATAGTTGGCCATAGGGTAAGTTGTTTTTCAAGCTATGTGTGTGAAAGCTCTTGTAATGTAGCAAACTATTTTTCTGAATAGGCTTCCTATAGTTTTTGACTCGGATGGAGCCGTTGTGAATATAAGTTGTAACGTCGAGGTAATTAATCTGTTGGTTATCATGGGAGATAGTGAAAGTGATGGCTTCATGCCATTGATTCAGCCAGTCACTCAGCGAGGCCACATTAAGGTCGCCCTGTATGACGAGATACAAGTCATCGATGTAACGATAACAAGTTCGTATTTTAGTAACTATTGGGTCTACATGTTCTGCAAATAGCATTCTTTTCTCAAATAAATAAATAAATAAATAAATAAGATGGATCATGAAGATGTTAGCTACTGTAGGAGCTATACTGCTTCCCATTGCTACTCCGTCTATCTGCAAATAGAATTGGCCATTAAATTTGAAATAATTATAATCGAAAATTATATCTAGTAACTCGATTAAGAAATGTGTTGGCGGACTTTTATGTTGTCTATTGTCTAGCAAGTCCATTATAATGGCCCTTGCCTGTTCAAGCGGGACGTGAGTGTATAGTGACACGACGTCCGCCGTTACTAGGGTGTCATGTGGATTAATCTTAAAGCCTTCTATTTTGCCGATAAAGTCTCTCGTGTCTAGGAGATATGTGGGGGTTTCTGTAGCATATGTATGTAGTATATCTTCTAGATATTTGGATATCGGTTCTAGAAGGCTAGACACTGCTGAGACTATTGGACGGCCCACTGGGGGGCGCTGGAGTTTGTGAATTTTAGGGAGAACATGAAAGCCAGGGATTTTAGGGGCAGAGTTGATGAGGTAATCTGCAGTGTTGTCAGAAATATAGCCCATGGATTGGCCAGAGTAGATCAGAGAAGCGATGGTTCTAGCATAGCGTTGCGTGGGGTCTGACTCAAAGAGTTTTAAAACTTCGTGTCGGAGGGCTGGCGGGAGCATTCTGCGATGTAGTCTGTGCGATTTAATAGGACAATGCCGCCTCCTTTGTCAGCTCTCTTCCAAATCAGGTTGGGGTCTGATCCTAATTTGCGCAGTATGTCAACTTCCCTGGGGGACAGATTACTGTGTCTTTTGTCTGTCCTGTGGTCTATCAAATTAATTTCCCTCAGTACCGTGTCTTCGAAGGCCCTGATATTATCCGGGATTAGTGTTGGAGTAAATTTACTCGGAGCCTTAAATTTATGTCCAGGGTCAGTATAGTTTGCACATACATTTTTATTTGCAAAGAAATTTTTCAGTCTTATTGAGCGAAACAACATAGCTAGGTCCTTCCAAATATCTAAGTCAACACAATTGGGGGTTATGACATAGGAGAATCCGCGATTAACTAGTTCCGATTCCTTTTGGGACAGTCGGTAACTAGACAAATTAAAGATCAGGTCGGGCCCTTTTTCCCTTTGGCCTTGCGAAAAACCCGTTGTTGTTTAGGGGTTTCATTGCGAGTTTGATTCTTTGATTTACTTCTTAGGGAATATTGACCTGAGGGCCCTGCTTGGGAGTTATCTGTATCACCTCCGTTGTTATCTCCTGAACCCCCTGAAAGGACAGACTCTCTGGAGAAACGTAGGCGCTTGCCGTTCCCCAGATTGGATTTGGACTGCCATTTGAAAATTTTGCCCGCTTTGTAATCATTTTCATCCCGATTGAGTTTGTTCAATTGGGCTTTCTTTAGATCGTCATATAATTTTTGGCATTCTTCCTGGATTTTGTCGAGGTCTGTCTTATTCGGTGGGGTAGTCAAGGAGGATTTAATGGTGGCTATCTCTTTCTCAAGTTCATCACTTTCAATAGTGGCCCTTTTGATTACCAGAACAAGAAGATCCCTTGAACATTTTTCGACTATAGCAGTCCAGGATTTTATAAATGTGGGATCATTCTCATAGATACCTGGAGGTACATGTACTCTCAGGCCTCTGGGGGTTAGGGCTCTCCTGATATATTCAGAGAGAATGCTGCATTGGACCTCACTCTCACTAGTTTAGTTTCCTTATTGAATAATTCATCAATTGTTGGTTCAGATTCATTGTCAGCTGCATTAGTAGCTCCCTCATTGGTTGAATGGAACTTCCACCTTTGTATAGCTGACTCAACCTCCTGCTCATTGAATGAGCTCACAATCTCAGGGTTATTGGGGTTATCCATGCTATGCCCAACGATACCAGTAGTAAACAATACAAAAAAGCTGAGGGCTACACCTTATAATATACTGAAAGCAATTCAGGCGGATGTATCAATAAATAAATCAATAAACAAGAGTTATCAAAAATAGTATCTATTCGCTAGTACACTGTTACAGTACATAATCCACAGTGGGGACAACGATTAGGACATACAGGTACAGCGAAATTACACAGTGGTACATATATCAATGGGAAATCACATCAGAGCAAGTAAGAATTTACAGTAAACAATAACATTGTATGAAGTCATGAACTAAAGTAAAGTATTAGTTAGGTGAGAGAACCTAGTGGGGCAGCTTTTCTCTCCACTGCACTGGCAGCTTGGATATCTCCTTAGACGCTAGCCCAACCGTGATTGAACTACAAGGACCACAGTCCTCCGTGGCCAGCCACTAACGACGCCGCGCCTGCGCACAACCTACACCTCTCAGAGCTAGCGTCGTCGCAGACTACAACGACCAGCTAACCTTGCGGTTACTGTCTAGCGCATGCGCATTGCATGCCTTAGGACATTTTAGCGGTCCCAGTACTCTGCTCCGTCCATTGCGGGCTTCTCTCCTGGTCCCTGCCAGATTACTATCCTCCACACGGACATTGCTCTTTAACAGGGACTCAGGAAGTGAGATAGCACACTAGGTTCTCTCACCTAACTAATACTTTACTTTAGTTCATGACTTCATACAATGTTATTGTTTACTGTAAATTCTTACTTGCTCTGATGTGATTTCCCATTGATATATGTACCACTGTGTAATTTCACTGTACCTGTATGTCCTAATCGTTGTCCCCACTGTGGATTATGTACTGTAACAGTGTACTAGGGAATAGATACTATTTTTGATAACTCTTTTTTATTGATTGATTTATTGATACATCCACCTGAATTGCTTTCAGTGGTTTACATAAAGACAAGCCCGGTCAAACAGAGATTAAAATATAACACAGTAAAAATTACAGATACAAAACATCATAAAAGCAAAACCAACAACAACTAATAGCCTAACATAATGGCCCTGTACTAAGCTCATGAGCGAGGCAGGGCTTGTGCAAAAGAGTTGGAACCTCTACATCAGGGGTGCCCACACTTTTTCAGCATGCGAACTACTTATACTAAGACTAAGTCAGAAAGATCTACCAAGAGAGAAGCAGGGCGGAGCTGGGAGAAGGGGGTGGGGCTTGGCAGGGCTTGGCTCCGCCCCCTCCCCTCTGGCTTCAGCATTTCCACTGCTTCTCCAGGGTAGAAGGGGGTAATGCCAAGCCAGTGGTGGCATAGATAGCTACCACTGGCTTGGCATTACCCCCTTCTACCCTTGAGAAGCTGTGGAAATGCTGAAGCTGGTGGAGGGGGCAGAGCTTGGCAGGGCTTAGCTCCGCCCCCTCCCCCTCTGGCTTTAGCATTTCCACAGCTTCTCCAGGGTACAGAAAGGTTATGCCAAGCCAGTGGTGGCATAGATAGCCACTACTGGCTTGGCATAACCTTTCTCTACCCTGGAGAAGCTGTGGAAATGCTGGAGCCGGCAGAGGGGGCGGGGCTTGGTGCGGCATGGCTCCGACCCCTCAGAAGCACCCAATCCAGCTGAGATCGACCTCCCTTGGTCCCAGGATTGACCAGTCGATCGTGATCGACTTCCTGAGCACCCCTGCTCTACATTATTTATGATAGTATTTCCTGCCCAATCTGCTGATTTGTTGCACTTTTCTTGTGCTCCTGAAAAATGTTTTGCACTCATTGAAATGGTACCTCAGCAAATTCTCGTTCCAGCCATATTATTCTTATGTTGTGTATGATTGTGTTGTATTGTTTTTAATTGATGTTTTTAATTGGTAAATGTTGATTTCTGTGTTTTATTTGTCTTTTGTAACTCACTCCGAGTCCCCACGGGGAGATGGTTGGAGGGGTATAAAAATAAAGTTGTTATTATTATTACTATTATTATAAGGACAGGGCTGATAGAAAAATATAGGAGCCAGATGATAAATTTGGTCTAGGAGGGCCAAATCAACTAATCTCTTAATCTTCTTAATCTCTTCTGGCTTCTCCATATTAACCCAATAGTAATGATAGTTCTCTTCTCAGTTGTTGTCTGTATTTCATCTCTTGTTTTCAGCACCGACTACATACCCGAAGGACATTGTCCATGTTCTTTGTAAGTATCTCTTTATTTTTACCTATTTATCAAGATCTATAACATAAATCCTATGTTAATCCTAAAAGCAAGTATCAGATACAGTGAAGGCAGTCCAGACATCCTTTCCTTTAATTGGTTTCCTAGGAATTCTTCTGGGATCTTCTTCATTGTCCTTTTCACTTAGAATTGTTTGTTCCCAGTTTACATAATTACAGGCCCAGCCCAACTGACATGTGGTGATCACGAGGTCATAGAGATGGTGATCTGCTATTAAGCAAGATGAGGCAGCTGCCCCAGGAAACACCACTGATTCACCCTTATTAAAGCCAGTGAAGGAAATAGATCTGATCCATGACAATCAAACCAATTCCTTCGACAAAAGCCCCATTGTGGGAAAGTTGTTCCTGGTTACTGCGATGGGGTTTTCATAAGAAGAATTCAAAATCAATGGTGCCAGATGACATTTAGTGATTGGTGCGGGGAGGAGCATCTGTTCCTATCTGAATTAAGTTTTCTGTTTCGTCTTGGTCATGCTCTGAGATTATGAACAATCCTTAGGAACAAAAACTATGGCCAAAAGGTGGTGCCCCATAGCCTAGCCTTCTTTAAGATTACAACAACTCAAAAAGAAATGCATTTGTGCTACAGAATATATGTACAAGGGTTGAATGAAAAGTAATGCCTCCACCTTCATAACTCCTCAAGAGATGGCAGTACTGGTATGCACAAACAACAAACCCAAGGGGTAAATGGCCATATAGAAATATTGACCTCTATAAATGGTATATTGAGAATGCATCAAAAATACTCAAGCATTACAACATACATATGAGGTACAAGGTGCCCACTTGCACGTATACAAATATCCAACAACACTCCAAATCTTACAGTAAGTGATTGAATAAAGCCTGGATAGACAGACATAGATCCTGAAGCAGTAATATATCAGTATGGTCTGTGAAAATCCAGGATAAATCCAGAACTCGCGGTGCAATTAAGAGTTCTACTGTGCAATGAATGAGTATCTCCACAAAGGAGCCAAGATCCGGCCTTGCGAAACAGAGAGTTGGAGAGTTGATGAGATCTGGGAGAATCCGGGATATAAAGCTTCACTATGTGAAATCAATATTTCAAAACGCAATAAAAAGTCCAAAAGCGCTATAAATGAGCTAAATCACGGCAGTGTGGTCAGCAGCAACAATCCAGGATCAAATCATAACTCACAGCGCAATTAAAAGTTCAAATGCGCAATGAATGTATCCACAGAGGAGTCAGGACCCGGGCTCACTGGTTGGAGAATAGATCAAATCCAAAAAAATCCGGGATATATAAAGCTCCAGTATGTGAAATCAATATTCTAAAGCACACAAAGGAGTTCAAATACGTGGTGCATGAGCTAATATCACGGAGAGGTAAATCCCAAGGCTCACAGTCAGAGAGTGGGTAGGATATGGCAAAATCCGGGATATACAAAGCTCCCAAATGAGAAAACAGAGTTAATAGGCACCAAGTAAAGTAGCCTCTATGGCAAATAGGCAAACTAATATTCCAGCGTAATCCAATGGACGTAGAAGACAAGATCGGAGTCTCTGCAATGATGTGGTATGCGGCAGGTATTAGCTTGTTCAGTAGACTCTCCTCTACAGTTCCATTTTGGCAGGAAGCCTTAGCATTGAACGGTCAATGTGACTTAAGCAATGTACAGTCATTGAATTCTTGACAGCAGAAGGTGTCACCCCAAAGGAGATTCATCAGAGAATGCAAGCTGTTTATGGTGATTGTGCTGATGTGAGTACAGTGCATCGATGGGTGAGTAAATGTAAAGACGTTGAGGTGGGAACATCTGACTTGCGTGACAAAAGAGTAAGACATCCTGTGACAGCAACCACCGAGTTTCACAAGCAAAAGGTTGACAGATGGATTCAGGACAATTGTCGTATCACTCAGAGAGAAAGTTCAAGCACAATCGGCATTTCACAAGAACGTGTGGGTCACATTATTGCTTTGCTTGGCTATCAGAAGATCTGTGCACGATGGGTACCCAGGATGCTGAAGTCTGAAAGATCAGAGACTATATCTCACCACCGTACAGCATCCCCCATACAGTCCAGATTTAGCACCGTCGGACTTCCATCTGTTCCTGATAATGAAAGAAGATCTGCGGAAACATCATTACGCTTCTGGTGGAAGACGTTGAGAGAACTGTGAGACGCTGGTTGCGGAAACAGAGTGTCAACTTCTTCCGTGATGGCTTCAGAAAACTTGTTCATCGTTGGGAGAAATGTATCCAATTGTCTGGTGATTATGTGGAAAAGTGAATAGTGGTATTTGAAAAACACGTTCTAAGGATTATTAAATGTTATTAAAACATTCCCTTCCAAACCCAAGTAACGAAGGTGGAGGCATTACTTTTCATTCAACCCTTGTACTTTCTGCTTAACTCAGACTGGATACACTCTATCCCAGGTTTAGTTTTCTCTGGAC
Source organism: Anolis apletophallus (assembly GCA_030556195.1). NCBI lineage: Eukaryota > Metazoa > Chordata > Lepidosauria > Squamata > Anolidae > Anolis > Anolis apletophallus. The sequence continues at coordinate 143,077,060 of JARBWK010000005.1, read as the reverse complement.
CTTTGTAAAGATACAGGTCAAGCAGACATATTTTGCCTTTCTTATCGGCTTGGCACTTTGGAAGGACTTCCTCAGTGTCAGAGCTGTGGATCATATCCAGACCTAAAACAAAGCCAGATGCTGAATTAGGGAAAGCCATGGGATCCAGGCATCATGAAATCTGAAGCCTACTAGGCAAAGGGTTGGCAGAGCATGAACACAGGTCACTTCTTCAATGGGTTTTCACTAGACCTGGATGATCCACAAGCTTCGTACTGCTTGTCAGGATCAGAGACTGAAGTATTATATTTCTGCACTCCTGAACCTTGGATAACTGTGTTCCCATAGCATTGGATAGGTCATTTGGCTAAGACCCTCATCTCAATGCAGTTCTCATGTCAAGTCAAAGTCTCAGATAGTAGGGTTGGTTGATCCATGAAAAATTTGATTCTAAACTCGGTTTGGGGGGGGGGGGTTCATTTTTTGGTTAGTTACAGAAATTAATACAAAAAAATTTAAATAAATTTCATGATTGAAATGTTATTAATAACGAATTTTTGTTTTTATTCATTATGCCAGCTGGGAGGCTAGAATGGAGCGCATGCTCTCCCTTCTTCTCTCCTTGCCCCTTGTTCATCATTGGGAGAAATGTATCCAATTGTCTGGAGGGGGAGGGCAGGTTTGTCTCAGCTCTCGGGTTGCGAGAGGAGAAAGGGTGCTACTGCCCTCCAGTCTCCTCTCGCAAGATGAGAACTGAAAGGGGAAAATACGATCTAATTACAAAAATTAAGAAAAATGGCAGCCCCCAGGTTCGGTATAGAAATTACATTTCCGGGTTGGACCAGGTGGGTCAAAAAACTATGGAATTAATTTTATATACAAAATTAAACCGATTTCAAAGAATTTAAAACCGGAGATATCCAACCCTATCAGATAGTTAGAATGGGCAGCGAGTGTTTATCTGTGTTTCACGCCCAAGAAACAAGCAAGTGTAGCCTTCAACTGATGCCTTTTGTCTTGGCCTTTACAGCCAATGAAGATTCACCAGGGTTCATTAGAAGAGCAGCAGGAAACAGAAGAGTCCGAGCCTGTCTATGAGGAGGTTGGTACCTTTACAGACATGGGTTTTCTGGAACTCCACGACTCCCTGCTACCACCTGTAGATCGGACCAAGAAGCCGGTTACTGCTCCAGAGCAGGGGATTTCAAACTCCCTGCCTCCCTGCCCTGCCCCCAGAACATCAGGAAGTGATGTAGGGAAAGCAGGATGCCTGCAGAAGACTTCTACCCTGGAGTTGCATAAGGACTCTGCTGAAAATAATCCCTCATCATATGGAACAACTCCAGACACTTCTGCAGAAAGAGAGTCTGGACAGCTTCAAGGAGGACCTGCCTCAGAAAGAGAGCAGGTCCAGCCAAATGAAGTCACAACCCTCCATCCAGAGCCTCCCACTGGAATGGAGACTCAATGCGATGACACCAGGAGGAAAAGCTCCCAAGCAGACTTCTCCATTGGTAACAAGCTCATGCAAGAACTGAGCGCGGCCATCTTCCGGAAGAATGAAAGCCAGACTCTACTGGTGACAGCAGGAAAGCAGACTCTCCCACCAGAAGATGGGAAAGTTCATCTGGAAGATTCATATAAACTAAGGACTGAGAGCTCTTAAACTTCAATCATCGTCAGTACTGAGGGACCCTAAAATTGAGTCATAGTGCTTGTTGGGTTATACAACTTATCTGGAGCATATACAGACACGTGCTCTTCCTCAAAGTGTAGTTTTAAGAACTTTCTTCCCTTACTTATCCACTAGAAATATTTTACCATGCAATATCCCAGTCACTGCTCCAATTTGGGCAAAATGGTAGATGGTAAGGAGTAAGAAGGGGAATTTCACTGTGCTGAATGATGCATCCGTGTCTTGACCTCAGCCCTGTCACAGCACCATTTTATATCCATATGCATTATAACTCTGTACATACTCAGGTCTGTGTGTCATGCCAAACTTCTTTCTCCCAATGTGGCACTGAGTGGACGATTCAGCTTTCTGGGGAATCTCAGCCTTTATGCAAGTGTGTGTCCAAAGTCTGTGGGAATTCCGAATGTCAGAGAAGTGGCTTGAAAGAGTCAGTGCTTCTTCGCTGTTATGCCAAAAAAGAATGAGTTACATAAAATAGTACAAACTGGGGAAAAAGAGAATTACGATTTTGCAGAATTTGCTCAACTACGGTAATGTGTACATGTCACCTGACCTCAGCTGCTATGCTATAGAATGTAGATGGCTTGGTCAGATAGTATACACAAGGCTGTACATATTTCTAACCAAGGCCTAAAGAGTAAATGCTGTTACAAGGATAGGAAAATCCCCGTTGCACAAGGCAAATCTGGTAATATTTATATTGCTAATTGGATTAAAGAATTTTGTATAATTCAGAGCAAGAGAGTTTGCTTGTCACAGGTAATCTCAAAAAGACTTATAAACCTGCAATAGAACCATGGGTAATCTGTGCCTGGTCAGAACAGTTACATTTTTAAAGTGTAACCCCATACACACACAAACATATATATATACATATACATTAGGTCTGTTTTATCACAGAAAAAACTGCTTCAAAAGTTGATTCGGATATAAGGGGCGCTGGCACCTCATTTCTGATAGACCTCCAAAGTTTTCAGCAGTATCATTGGAATTCATTCGGATATACTTCCGAAATTCGGAATGTTAAAGGAGTTTAACCCGCTGTAGACAAGGCTTTCCTTCCCTCCAAGGCAGAAGGAAAGTCATGTCCACAGCGGGCTAAGCGCTTTTTTCCTGCCTTAAACATGGCTTTCCTTCCTGCCTTGGAGGGGGGGAAAGCCTTGTCCACAGTGGGAGTTTAACCCTCTGTGGACAAGGCTTTCCCTTCCTCCAAGGCAGGACCGGGAACTGCCCTCCAGGAAGGACTGAAGCCACAGCAAAATCATGCCAAGTCCCATCCCAGAGAGTCTCCCCAGAAGGATACCATGATTGATGGTATCGAAAGCCGCTGAGATTTTCAAGAGAACCACCAGGGTCACACTCCCCCTGTCCAGTTACCTGCGGAGGTCATCCACCAAGGCGACCAAAGCCGTCTCGGTACTGTGCCCAGGCTTGAAGCCAGACTGCAAACGGTCCAGAAAATCGGTGTCATTGAGGAATCCCTGGAGCTGCAAGGCGACCGCCCGCTTCAGAACCTTGCCCAGAAAAGGGAGGTTGGAAATCGGTCTGTAGTTATTACATACTGTCGGGTCAAGGGAGGTCTTTTTAGTAGAGGTTTTACCACCGCCTGCTTAAGGCAAGACAGGAATTTCCCCTGGCCCAATGAAGCATTTATTATGGTAACTACCAGGCCCGGATTACCCATGAGGCGCCTCGGGCAGCAGATTTGGGGGAGCGGCATTTCCGGGCCTGAAGGAAGGGGTGAGGGGAAGTCCCGCCGCCCCTAGGGAGGCTCACGCGGCTTCCCCCACCGCCGCCCTGCTCGCGCGGGTGGGCGACACTCCTTCCTTCAGTGAAGGAAGGAGGGGCGCCCGGTGCGGCGGCGGCGGGGGGAAGCTGCGTGTTTCCCTAGGGCGGGACTTCTGGCAGCCTTCTCCCCTCACGCCGGCAGCGGCTCCGCCCCTCCTCCCTTCAGTGAAGGGAGGGGGTGGAACCGGCGTGAGGGAGAAGACGCCACTGGAAGTCCCGCCCCTAGGGAGACCCATGCGGCTTCCCCGGCTGCCGCCCCACTCGCCCGTGCCCCAAACACGAGCGGGGCGGCGGCGGGCTAAGCCATGTGAGTCGCCCTAGGGGCAGGACTTCCGGCGGTGCCTTCTCCCTCTCGCCAGCAGCGGCTCCGCCCCTCCTCCCTTCAGTGAAGGGAGGGGGTGGACCCGGCGATCGGGAGAAGGCGCCGCTGGAAGTCCCGCCCCTAGGGCGACGGACGTGCCTTCCCCCACTGCCGCCCCGCTCGTGTTTGGGGCACGGGCGAGCGGGGCGGCGGTGGCGAAAACCGCGTGAGTCGCCCTAGGGGCGGGACTTGCCCCGGCTCCTTTTAGTGAAGGGAGGAGGGGTGGACTAGCCCGGCGCGAGAGAAAAGGAGCCGGGAGAAGCCGCCGCTGCTGCTGCTGCGGATGTGCCTTCCCCCCTGCCTCCTCCTACGGGAGGCAGCGGGGGAAGGCACGTCCGTCGCCCTAGGGGCAGCGGGGCAGCGGTGGCGAGGCTTCTCCCGGCTCTTGTTTAGAGAGCGTGGCCTAGGGCGGCAGAAGCCTTTAATCCGGGCCTGGTAACTACAAGTCTGATCACTAAAAAGTCTGTTCTAGGATTTTAAGGACACCAATGTCTGAGACTTTCCTCTTTCTAATGACAAGGGCCTTTGCTTAAGTGAGCTATTCCACTTTTAAGACCTCACTTTGGAAACGTCACTCCAGAAGATCCAAAAGATTACAGATGAATCTGGAAAAAATGTCTGCAAGCTTCATAAGCACTTCTGGAGTTAATTCTGGCCCTGAACTCATTGAAAGTAGATAAGTGTTCTCTAGCCCAGTGTTTCCCATCCTTTTTTGAGCCGCGGCACACTTTTTACATTTGCAAAATCCTGGGGCACACCACCAATCAAAATGACACAAAACGACACTCTAACACAGTAATACATACAGTTAATATGTTTTTAAAATGTATTTGTACACTCAGTGTGAAACCTGGGACTGTTTCGATGGACACAACATAGATATCCTGGCAGGAATGGCAGAAAGACACAAACTTCCCACACAGAACTCCCATAACCAAGAGAAAATGCTATAAGAGTTTGGTGGGCATTGACCTTGAGTTTTGGAGTTGTAGTTCACCTATATCCAGAGAGCACTGTGGACTTAAACAATGTTGGATCAGGACCAAACTTGGCATGAATACTCAATATGCCCAAATATGAACGCAGATGGAGTTCAGGGAAATAGACCTTGACATTTGGGAGTTGTAGTTGCTGGGATTTATAGTTCCCCTACAATCAAAGAGAATTCTGAACCCCACCAATGATAGAACTGGGCCAAACTTCCCACACAGAGCCCCCAGGAGGCAAGAGGAGGTCTCTACTTCGGGAAAGGGAGGCGGGCCTTCCCAATGCATGGAAAGGGAGAGACCAAGTAGACAACGAGTGGGGAGGGGGGGGGGTTATTGAGGGAGGTTTCTTAGGGTTTTTATCCTTCAACACACTAGACTCCCCCCCCCCTTCCTGGTTCCAATTTCCCACGGCACACCTGATGATCGCTCACGGCACACTAGTGTGCCCCGACACACTGGTTGAGAAACACTGCTCTAGCCACTTCCTTCACTAATCTAGGCTACAGGTTCCAACTTATTTTGATTGGCTTTCTCCAGATTGAAAACAATTCCTCTGACAGAAGACCAAATTGGAGATAAATGGCTGAGACTACAACAGAATTATATCAAGCCACAAGGTGGTGCCAAAACACCAAGGCTGGATATAGGGTGTCTTTATTTTCATGCAAAGAGGGGAAAGTTCCCTTACCTACATTACTGCTACTACCCTCTGTACTACTATGCAAACCAGCTGTCTTTGGGGAGGTGTGGCATTTAGAAAGCCCATCATCTAGGTAGTCCCATACTTTGCCAGAAGTGACCCAAAGCATCATGCAAAATTTCCTTACTCTCTCTTCCTCAGGCCTCCAAAGTGCATATTTAGCTGTGTCAATAAGGCTGTGACATTTTGAATGAAACATAGGTTATTGGATTAAAAAATCATTTTATTTTTCAACATAGTCTCCTTTGGGCTCTATACATTTTGTCCAACGTTTCTCCAATTTTTTTATTCCTTCCAAAAAAAAAAGATTTGTCAAGGTCATCGAAATAGGTATTTGTTGGGAGTCAAATCTCTTTCCGCCAAGCCATTTCTTCAGGTTTGGAAACAAGAAATAGTCACTCGGGGGTTAAATCCGGAGAATAGGGCGGATGAGGGAGCAATTCGTATCCCAATTCATGGATTGTTGCCATGGCAACTGCACGTGTGTGCACCCTTGCATTGTCCTGGTGCAAAAGAACTTTTTTCTTGGCCAAATGCTGTTGTGTTTTGTTTTTTTTCAAATCCTCATTAAATTGACCCAATAAGTTGGCATAATATTTGTCATTGAAAGTTTTACCCTTTTGAAGATAGTCAATGTGGATTATACCGCGTGCATCCCAAAAAACAGTCGCCATGACTTTATTGGCTGACAAACCCACCTTGGCCTTCTTTGGTGCCAATGCACCCCGAGAAACCCACAGTTTTGACTGCTGTTTGGGCTCTGGTGTGTTGTGGTGGATCCACGTTTCATCCACAGTTATGAAATGGCGCAAAAACGCGTCCATATTGTGGTTGAACAATGCCAAACACTCCTGCGAAATTGTCACACGATTGCGTTTGTGGTCGATTGTGAGCAAACACAGCACCCATCTTGCGGAAAGCTTTCTCATACCCAAGTGATAATTTTAAATTGAAACCACTGAGCCATGTGAGATGCCTATGGCTTCCACAATCTCTCGCACTTTCAGTCTCTGATCGGCCAACACCATATCGTGATTTTTTTTCAATTGTTTCGGGTGTAGAGACCTCAAGTGGGTGTCCAGAACGTTTGACATCTTCCGTGCTTGTACAGCCACAACAAAATTCAGTAAACCACTTTTTTACCATTGAAATTGATGGTGCAGAGTCCCCATAGTATTTATCAAGCTTAGCCTTGGTTTGAGTGATGGTTTTTTTCCACAAAAAATGATGCTTAATGAGCACCTGAAATTCACTTTTTTCCATTTTCTCCTCAAATCACATGGTAGTCTGCTATCAATGGCTGTCAAACACAAACTAAATGATGCAGGTTGTTCAAATTTTGACAGGAGTCAACTGACAGGTGCCTGTTGACAGGAGCCATGTTGCCCTTTCACTTAAGAGGTGGGAAATTCAAAAAGTCATGGACTTATTGACCTGCCGTCGTAGTTAGAAAAGAATAAGGAACTGTTGGTGCGCATCAGTACATCACACATTAGAAGGGTGTCTTCTGCCACAGCAATGAATTGCATTCAATCCAAAGGTAATTGTAAATCACACTATCTACCCTACTAATAATGGCCAGAATGAGAATAACAAAACCAGACATTCAGGCTCTGCACTTCACAATTAGCTCTGGGCTACCCCACATCACACAGCTATACATGTAAGAGGGTGACCTCCAAGGGATGCTACTAGATTGTTTCCAGCTCAAAACTTTCTATTCATGGAGGAAACTTTAAAGCATGAACTCTCATACAAGATACTCTCAAATGCAAGATAAAGGAAGTCACACTGTTGTTTTATTTGGGAAGTCTGACTTGGCCACGGTGGTCCACACTCTGGTTACATCCCATATAGACTTCTGCAACATGCTCTACATGGGGTTGCCTTTGAAGACGGTTTGGAAGCTTCAAATGGTCCAACAGACGGCAACCAGGTTACTAACAAGAGCGGGGCTCAGGGAGCATACTACTCCTCTGCTGCACCAGCTCCACTGGCTGCCAGTCTGCTACCGAACACAATTCAAAGTGCTGGCTTTAGCCTATAAAGCCCTAAACCGTTCTGGCCCAACTTACCTGTCTGAACGCATCTCCCTTATCATCTGGGGAGGCCCTGCTCTCAACTCCGTCTCCATCACAAATACGTTTGGCGGGGACGAGAGACAGGGCCTTCTCTGTTGTGGCCCCTCGGCTATGGAACGCCCTTCCCAGGGACATTACATCAGTCTCCTCTCTTTTGACCTTCCAAAAAGAAGTCAAAGCCTGGCTATTCGAGCAGGCGTTTGAAAAAGCAGTGTAACTGACAGGAATTGGAACAATCGGACTATGAGATCGGACTATGTTTTTATCTAGAAGACGTAATGATGTTTTTATTATTGTTATGGTTTTATTCGAGATGTTAATGTTTTTTTTAGGTATAAAAATCTTTATTGAGTTTCAAATATATGACAGAAAAAATTTAAAAACAGGAAACAGTAAAGAAGTGTATCACCCGAGTTGCTTACTCTGGGTGTCTCCGATGGAAGCGCACAGAATACGTCAACATGACAGTAGGAGATGGTTGACTTATAAAGAAACTCTGAGAGGGAATGGCAATATCTATGAGCTACGGACCAAAGAACAGATTGAGACCGACAGAGAAATTGATTGGTTCTCTTACTTACAACTAAGAGAAAAATATAAAGAGGATACAAAAACTGGGTTTGCGGATACGCTAAATGAATTAGAAGAGATAATCTTCGATGATAAAAAGAAAAAAGTGGGACGGATATACAAAATATTATTAAGTTGGGATCAATCTGGGACCAAAGGGGAAAATTATAAAATACAATGGTCCAGAAACATAGGATATAAGATAAAGGAGGAGACCAGGACAGCCATTTGGAAAAACAACGTCAACATCTCCTACTGTCATAAATATAAGGAAAGTTGGATTAAACTAATATATAGGTGGTACCTCACACCAAACAAACTAGCCAAAATATATAAAAATCAAAAGCCAGACTGCTGGAATTGTAAAAAAAAAAACCATAGGCACATACTTCCACATGTGATGGATGTGCCCCGGCAGAAAAGTTTTGGAGTGAGATACACACCGAATTGGAGAAAATGTTGAAAAGGAAGATCGAGAAACGTCCAGAACTATTCCTATTAGGCATAGTGGACCCCTCCTGGGATAAGAAAGATAAAAATCTATTCATTCTGACTTCTACGGCGGCAAAAATGGTAATGGCCAAACACTGGAAATCACAAGAGGCCCCCACAAGGGAAGAATGGTTGATGAAAATCATTGAGACGGTTCAGATGGAAGCCATGACGGAGGCCCTAGAGGGAGAAAGAATGATAAAGAGGACAGTGGAAAAAAACAGCAAATGGGATTGGTCAGACTTGATAGATTACTTTAAGAGGGAGAAAGATATAGAGCTTAAAGTGAAAAGCCTATAAAGGGGAAGAGGGGAAGGAGGGGGGGAGAGGAGCCAACGGGTCAATAGGGGGGGGATAGGTTGGGGGGAGGGGGACAAAGGAAAGGGGGACATGTTTGTAATTTTGGGATCTTTGTGTATAGAGAACAGCACCCAAATACCCCGACTGAGCCAACGAACAGAAGAAGAGATACCAACCAGCCACAGAGGTCGAAAGAAAGAGAAATTTCGTCATGCCTTCAAACCATTAACACTCCGTAAAAGCAAGGGGGTTACCAACCCCTAGCTTCTTTATACACCCTAAGGCACACACTTTACTTTGTACTTTGAACTTTTTATAGAGATGTTAATGTTTTTAACTGTTTTTTATTTTTAAAAAAAGTATGATGTTGTGGCATTGAATTGTTGCCTTGTTAACCACCCCGAGTCGCCTTCGGGATGAGAGGGAGCAGTATACAAATGTACTAAATAAATAATAAATAAATAAATTTCTCCCTTCCTTTCTATCCTTCTTTCCAATACGTTTTTGAATGTGTTTGCATATGGTCTCTGGATAGCCCACAACAGTATGCGTGGCTGTTTTCCCTCCCCCTTTCTACCGAACTACCTTGCATAGGATATCCAGATAGCCTACATCAGTATGCTTGCCTAATGCCCCCCCGCCGCCCCCCACTTTCTACCGAATTACCTTGTTGACTCTGCCATAGCTGCGTCTCTCACTGCGTGCCGTCTCTTGCCGTCTCTTGCACACGTGTGTTCCCATTTCTAATTCAGAGCCACGTTACACAACCAGCACTGGATCCCAGCTATCATACCTTTGCCATCATGCCATCCAAAGACGGTTGTCCAAGGCTGATTCCATAATCATTGCACATAATCCTGTCTATATTGCACTACACTACACTAGAAAGCAGGAGAAAACAGAAAGAAACTTCGGCCAATTGTGGAAACTATTGTCCTTTGTGGCCTACAAGATTTTAAGTGGATTTTTTTCTCTAGTGTGATGAGCCACAAAAGACAATCGTTCCACAGTTGGCAGAAGTTTATTTCTATTTTCTCCTGCTTTGTAGTGTAGTGTAGTGCACTACACTAGAAAGAAGGAGTAATGATTCAGGGCCTATTACTAGGCCTGGACAATCATGGTTCTAAATGGTTCTAAAGTACTCACCAAACTAAAGTTCTGGTGGTGAAAACTAGGTGGCGCTGGTGCTTTGCTTCTACAGTGTTGCTAAAGTTCTGATGGTGAACATTTCAGAACTTTAACAAAACTTTCAAAACTTCATTATTATTTCATTATTGGTGATTTTTAAGACAGAACCAATTAGGTACTGCAATTTATAATGAAATTTTGAAAGTTTTGTTAGAGTTCTGAAATGTTCACCACCAGAACTTTAGCAACACTGTAGAAGCAAAGCACCAGCGCCACCTAGCTTTCGCCACCAGAACTTTAGTTTTGTAAGTACTTTAGAACCATTTAGAATAGGGGTGGGCAATTACCGGCCCTCCGGGGGTTTTGGACTTCAACTCCCAGAAATCCTAACAGCTGGTAAACTGGCTGGGATTTCTGGGAGTTGAAGTCCAAAACCCCTGGAGGGCCGGTAATTGCCCACCCCTGATTTAGAACCATGATTGCCCAGGCCTACACCTGTGAAGCACCTTTGTACAATGATGGTCACTTCAGGGCCTTGTTGAGATCTCCGGCCAGGAGACACTGACCTGAAAAGTAATCTGGGGAGGGAGGTGGTAGTTTCAACCCCTCCCGATTTTTTTTATTTTTTATTTTTTTGGCTACTGCTCTGCTGGAATCCCTCTGAAACAGGATGCTTTCAAATTTATAATTGCACCACATAAGCAAAGTGAATGTACACACACACACACACACAAGAATTGGCAGAAAGATATCCCACACATATTGTCGAAGGTTTTCATGGCCAGAATCACTGGGTTGTTGTAGATTTTTCAGGCTGTATGGCCATGTTCTAGAATAATTCTCTCTTGACGTTTCGCCTGCATCTGTGGCAAGCATCCTCAGAGATTGTGATATTTGTTGGAAACTAGGGCAATTGGATTTATATATCTGTGGAAGGTCCAAGGTGGGAGAAATAACTCTTATCTGTTGCAGGTAAGTGTGAATGTTTCAATTGGCCACCTTGATTAGCCTTTGATGGCCTGACGGTTTTTTTAGGTGTGGCTTGTTACTGCCTGGGAAATTCCTTTGTTGAGAGGTGATTAGGTGTTCCATGCTAATCAGGGTGACCAATTGAAACCTGCCTCCAACAGACAAAAGTTATTTCTCCCACCCTGGACCTTCCACAGACATATAAACCCAATTTTCCTAGTTTCCAACTGCCACAACCTCTGAATGCATGCCACAGACCAATGGGGACCATCTTATAGTTAGGTGTAATGTTTCAATTGGTCACCTTGATTAGCATGGAACACCTGAATTATCGGCCTCTCAACAAGGTGAATTTCCCAGGCAGTAACAGGGTACACCTAAAAACTGCCAAGCTAATCTAGGTGGAACCAGCACCCCTGGTGATGAAACATTCACACCTACCGTGTTTGGAGCAGTAAGATCCTGGCGTCTTACTTTCGCACACCTGCATGTCCGTTACCATCTGATGCAGCCAAGTGCGTCTTCTATAAACAAAGCACGTACTGTCTATGTGTAACCTGTACGTCCACCGTGTAAAACTGTACGCCTCACAGGGATTGTCTGTCGGACCATGTATTGTAACCTCATGGCGCACCTTTCTGTTAGGCCTCTCCAAGGAAGGGAGAAGAGCGGGCAAGCGGTAAACATTATTTATTATTATTATTATTATTATTTGTTGAGAGGTGATTAGGTGTTCCATGCTAATCAGGGTGACCAATTGAAACCTGCCTCCAACAGACAAAAGTTATTTCTCCCACCCTGGACCTTCCACAGACAGGGAGGATAAGATTCCCAAGGCGTGGCTAGTTTCCAACAAACCTCACAACCTCTGACGATGCATGCCACAGATGCAGGTGAAGCGTCTTGTCTGTTGGAGTTAGGTGTGAATGTTTCAATTGGTCACCTTGATTAGCATGGAACACCTAATCATCACCTCTCAACAAAGGAATTTCCCAGGCAGTAACAGGGTACACCTAAAAACTGCCAGGCTAATCTAGGTGGCCAATTGAAACATTCACACCTAGCATAAAAAGGCAAGAGTTTTTTCTCCCACCCTGGACTATTTACAGATCTATAAACCTCACTTGCCTAGTTTCCAACTAGGGTTGCCACCTGTCCCGTATTATGCGGGACGTCCTGTATTTTGGCTCAGAATTTCGTGTCCCGTATTTTTATGCTCCTGTCCCGTATTTTCAGCTCCTGTCCTCTGGCAGTGACGCCAGAGGGGAAGGAGAATTACTATTGGTAGATGCTGGGCCTTTGGAAGAGAAGGAAGGAGACTCGCTTGCTTCTGATTCCCCAGTGCCGCTTGACCACCGCGAAGAAGCCCTACCTCTCTATGGGTCTCTTGCCCGCAGCCGCCGTGTTTGGTCTTGGAAGTCCAGCGAGAGGGGCCAGCCTCCGTTTTCTAGAGGAAAGCGGTGGGAGGCTCGGAGTGGGAGGGCTTTAGCGACGCCTTTCCCTGTGAGCTCACTTCCAGAGGGGGGAAAGGGGGGGCTTCGAGAGAGAGAGTGGGAGGAAGAGGAGAAGCGAAGTGGAGAGTCGAGCCTGTTGACGAGGGAAAGAGGAGACCTTCCAGAGAGAGAGAGTTCACTGAGAAGGAGGCCCGAGTGTGTGTGTGTGGAGTGTGTGTGGTGTTGGCCTCGGCCTGCATGGCCCTTCTTGGCCTGAGCTCGCAGGCAGGTTGAACTGAATGGCCCATGAGGTCTCTTCCAACTCTATGATTCTACGATTCGGAGGATACCTGCCACAGATGCTGGCGAAACGTCAGGAGAGAATGCTTCTAGAACATGGCCAGGGGCGGATCTAAGTATAAGCGAAGTAAGAGGCCGCTTCCGGGCACCACGTGGCCAAGGGCTCATCTGGCCGCGGCCGCCAGGTTCAGCGCCTCGTGCTGCACCATTGCTGCGGGCCAGCGCGTGGGCGTGAGGCGGGAGGCTCCGCCCCAGCTGCAAAGTGTTCCCCTGTCCTTTTCATCCTCTTGGGAGTGCGTTTCGCTACTCCGTCCACCAGAAGCGCTCTGTCCCAATAGCGCATGCGTGAAACTAGCTGGCTGTACGCATGCGTGCTCTGGCGCGCGCAGGCCCGGATTACCCATAAGGCCACCCTAGGCCGTGGCCTAGGGGCGCAAGCCAAGGGGGGCGCAGTTCCCTCGGATCCAAAAAAAATGTTGAAACAAAACCGCAATACACTGCACGGAGATGACTCTCTCTCTCGGGGGAGGGTGCTGCGAGGAAGTGGGGGAGGAGGGAATGGTGCCCCCCCTCGCCATCGCCCCATCCCCTTGTCAAGGAAGACGGGCGCAAGGAGGAGGAGGTGGAGATAAGCCCCGACCCTGGGGCCACTGCCGGCTTCCCTCCGCCTCCTCCTTCTCACGCCCTCCTTCCTTGACTCAAGGAAGGCGGGTGCGCGGTGCCGTGGAGGTGGGGGTGTGTGGTAGAAGTTGGTTTGGGGGCGTAATTCCAAAGTGTGGCCTAGGGCGCCAAAAGGGGTTAATCCGGGCCTGGGCGCATGCATGCGTGGCAATCTCCACCAGGCTGGAGAGCCTGGGGCAGGGCCGTAGCCAGGATTTTGATTCGGGGGGCTGAGTTTGGTTCGGGGGCTGAGACTGGGTGGAAGAGGGTCTACCCTAGCAAATCTTTTGTATTGTTATCCCAATAACCCCATTAATGTGGGATATAATGAGCATGGTGATCAGATCATATGAATAAACACAACAGTTTAAGGCAGCGTGGCGCTGAGTGATGCGGCGGCGGGCGACAAGCGGGGTACCCCCAAATTGGGTCGGGCCGCCCTGAATAAACATAACAGTTTAAATAATGTACCAGTAAGGCCTTCGCGACCACCCTGAGAATTTCGGGGGAGGCTGAAGCCCCCCCTGGCAACATGCCTGGCCAGGGGGTGCCAAAATAATG
>JARBWK010000005.1:142910553-143060553 GCA_030556195.1 Anolis apletophallus | reverse complement strand
GTAGACTAGATTGTTGTTGTTATTGTATTGACGAAGCTTTCGCATCCGGAATTGCTGTGGTGTTTTGTGGTTTCCAGGCTTTCTGGGAATGTTCTAGCAGCATTTTCTCCAGATGTTTAGCTTGCATCTGTGGATGGACTTTTCAGAGGATTTTCTGAAGATGCCGGCAAAACTTCAGGAGAAAATGCTGCTAGAGCACGGCCATACAGCCCAGAAACCACACAACCCAGTTGGTTAAACTTTTGTGACAGCAGGACTGAAGACCAACAGGTCAGAGGTTCAAATCCAGGGAGAGCACAGATGAGCTTCCTCTGTCAACTCCAGCTCCCCATTAGGAGACATGAGAGAAGCCTCCCATAAGGATGATAAAACATCAAAACATTTGGGCATCCCCTGGGCAACGTCCATGCAGAGGGCCAATTCTCTCACACCAGAAGCGACTTGCAGTTTTTCAAGTTGCTCCTGACACCCATCTATCTATATCTGTATTTACTCGAATCTAATGCACCATCGAATCTAATGTGCATAAGATCTCTACGCAGCTGGCTGGGAGACCAATTGTGTATATTGTCTGCATTGTGATCCTATGGCATTGAATGTTAGCCTGAGTCCCCTGCGGGGTGAGAAGGGCGGAATAGAAATGATGTAAATAAAAATAAATAAATAAATAAATGTGCACCTCCGTTTTCAAAATCCTGAAACCCCCAAAAAAGTATTTGTTGCCCAATGTAATGCGCTGCTACAAAAAGTCCAATTTGGTCAAAAGGTGTGTGTTGCAGTTGTTGCACATTGAGGGCCCTTCCAGACAGGACCTATATCTGATCCCGGTTTTCTGCTTTAAACTGGATTATATGAGTCTGCACAGTCAAGTAATCTGGGATAAACAGAAAACCTTCTTTAAAAACAAAATTGTCAATGCACCAAAGCTTCCAGTGACGGAAAGGAAAAACCTTGGGGTGCATTTATAATGTAGAATGAGTCCAATTTAACTGCCTTGGTTTAATGCTAAGAATCATGGCGGATGTAGTTTTACAAGGTCTTCAGGCAAATAATCCTGAGGCCTCACCAAACTACAAATCCCAGGATCACATAGCATTGAGCCATGACCATTAACTCTCCCCTTTGTTATTTAACATCTACATGCGACCACGTGCTCGACTGATTCGAAGTTTCAGGGTGGAATGTTATCAGTACGCTGATGACACCCAACTTGTTCTGAAGATGGAAGGCCGACCAGACTCCGTACCCGTAAATTTCCATCAGTGCCTTGAAGCCATTACTGGATGGCTGCGCGCAGGGGTGGTCTAAGGTAATTTTAAATGGTAGGCGAACATTATTTTGGTGCCCCCCAAACATTATTCCCCCATGTAAAACAAATATACAATTATAATATCACAATACCATTAGTAGTATTATATTGTATCAATGTATATACAATATATTATACCATACTCATACTATATTATATCATAATTATATTACATTACAATATAATTACTGTATATTATAATATATTGACATTATAATATAATATAACATTCTATTATATTATTATTATAAAATAATAAAAAAATTATTTATTTAAATGAAATTATCCTCTACTAAATATTTTCATTACTCCTATAAAACTCAAATAACCCAAAAATAAAGTAAAATAAAATATTATATATTACTATTTTGTACAATACCACTATACTGCAATATTGTTTGTAATATTACATGTAATATAAAATATATCATTATTCTATTGTTATATTGTATTTGTATTATATTGTATGACAATATTAAGCAGAACTGTATAATAATCAACAAGAAATGCAATGCAAATGCATCAAAATCAGAATATATTACCTACCACCCGTCTCATAATTCATAGGAGTCTCCCATAAGTCCAAAATTAGGATCCCAATGTAAATGTAAATAGAAAAACAGCCAAAATGTTCAAATGAGGTCGAATACAGGCAGCGTGGCCTGGGCAAACTTGGGCCCTCCCTCCCTCTAGGTGTTTTGGCCTCCAACTCCCACAACTCCTCATAGCCTCAGGCCCCTCAGGTCTAGACAGAAATAGTGCCGAAGAAAGGAAGGAGGGAGAGAAGAGGTCACAGAGGAGGAGAAGGAGGAAAGCCCTTCATTCATTCCTTCACTTACACTTCCTTCACTGATTCTTTTCTCCTTCCCCACAAACGCGCGCGCGGCGGAGACAAAATGAGAAGGGAAGCACTCCCTGCCTGCCCGATAGGGAGTGCTTTGCTTACAGGCTTCTGCGCAAGGGCGCTACTGGGCATGCGCGGAGGTTTTTGCGGATGTGCAGTTGCTCCTGCGCTCAATTTCAGGTCTGGAGCAACTGCGCCTGCGCGAAAACCTCTGCGCATGCCCAGAAGCGGCGTCGGAACACACAAGGCCGGGGTCCAAAAGCAGGCAGCTGCGGCGCTGCCTGAGGAACATCGGCAGGGCCAGGATGGTGCCCCATGCGGCCAGGATGGCGCCCCCTTCCCAGATGGCGCCCTAGGCAGCCGCCTACTTGGCCTACCTTGTAGGACCGCCCCTGGCTGCGCGCCAGCAGATTGAGGGTGAATCCAGCAAAGACGGAGATACTATGGCTGGGTCAACCGGACGATGGGGTGGTCTAGCTGCCTACCCTGGATGGCGAGGCACTACACCCATCACCTTCCATAAAGAGCTTAGTGGTCGTTTTAGACCCCTTGCTGACAAAGGAGTCTCAAGTCTCCACTTTTTCCATCTGCAGCAGGCTAGGCAGCTGGCCCCCTATCTGTCTAGAGATGACTTAGCCATGGTGGTCCAAGCCACAGTCATCTCGAGACTAGACTACTGTAAGGCCCTTTACATTGGTCTACCCTTGTCTATGATCTGGAAACTTAAGCTCGTCCAGAATGCCGCTGCACGACTTCTCACTGGGGTTCCAGTGAGATGCCACATAACTCCTATTCTCCAGCAGCTCCGTTGGCTTCTGGTCGAGCACCGGATGACTTTCAAGGTGATGGTGTTAACTTTCAAGGCCTTGTATGGTCTAGGGCCGATGTATCTGAAGTACCGTCTCACCCCCTACCAACCCCAGAGATCACTTCGTTCTGAAGATCTGAACTTATTTATTTTTATTTATTTACTTCATTTCTATCCCGCCATTCTCACCCTGCAGGGGACTCAGGGTGGATTACAATGTACACATTACATTTAGACACACAAACACACAAGACAGACAGAGGCAATTTAACATCTGGCCACCAGGGGGAGCTGTTGCACTCCTTCATTCCTCAGCGCGTTTTCTGGAGATCTTTTTATGGCCTCGTAAATCAGTTAAATTTAGCCTCCCCTCTAAGTGGTACCTTAATTTCCTACTTGACAGATGCAACTGTCTTTCGGGTTGCAAAGGTCGACAACAGGCTACACAATAGGTCGAGAGCCCACCTTGACCTGGGCAGGCCTCAAACTCATGACCTTCTGGTCAGTAGAGATCTTATGCAGCTGACACCCAGCCAGCTGCGCCACATTCCTGGTGCGAAGTGCCCAGTTTTAACTTACTCCAAGTGCCCAGTTTTAAAGCCATCCGTTTAACATCCACACGGCGCAGAGCCTTCTCTATCGCGGCGCCATCCATTTGGAATACCTTGCCAACTGAGGTGCTTGCCCTGCGAAACTTGTCATCTTTCATCTATTTCGGCTGGCATTCGATTGCTGAAATTCAAAATCTAGTTTTAGCTTTAACTGATGTTTTATTTCTGTTTTTATGTTGTTTTATGTGGACTGTGAGCCGCTCCAAGCCCTCGGGGAGTGGCGACATACAAGACCGAATAATAAATAAATAAACAAATAAATAAACAAACTATGAGATGGCCTTCCTTAAATAGGAGCTGCACGTGCTCCTGAAGCAGCTTCCCCTTTTGCTTTGGCTCAGCACTAAGATTACCGTATTACACAAATCTTAATGTGCACCCTAATTTTGGCAAGGTAATTTAGCCCAACAAGGTGAGCATTATATTCAAGTAAATAGGGTATTATTATTATTTATACTCAGCTTTTTCTCTTCACAAAAGAGACTCTAAGCAGCTAAGACAGGGGTGGGCAATTATTTTTTCCAAGGGGCCACACAAGAGCCAAAAAAATATTATGGAGGGCCACACCTAAAGGCTGAACTACATTCTAATCTACTTTATTTATTTATTTACAATATCTATTATATAAATGGGTTCACGTCATGTGATGTATACCTCAAACAAAGAAACCATACAACGCAGAAACACAATACTTGCCAACAGAAATAGGCCTCAAGCAAGGTACGTTTGTAGCAAAGAAACTTTCCCCCCCAAAACCTAAAAGGCCCCCAAAACAACGAGTAAAAATAAAACTACATTTACCGGCATCCTCCGGGGCAGCCCAAGACTCACCCAGCCTCTACATTCTGAACAACATGATTGGCTGCCAAAAAGGGCGGATTTGCATAACTGCTGCACTGGCCAGCCAACATGAAAATTCCGATCCATAATAAACTGCCAAAACATAATAAGGAAAAGGCCTGAGCCAATCCCCAACACAAACACACACATCACTTCTAAGCGAAAATTTACACCCCAAAAATCACAGATCACGCCCAAAATTGACAGTAAGGCTTCATTAACTTGATTTCCCTAACTAGCCCTCACTTACTGGGAAGCTGTTTACGCTCTAAATTGACAGTAAGACTTCATTAACTTGATTTCCTAACTAGGCCTCACTTACTGGGAAGCTGTTTACGCTCTGAATTGACAGTAAGGCTTCATTAACTTGATTCTCCCGACTAGGCCTCAGCTCATTGGACATTGTGTATGGCCTGAATTGACAGTAAGGCTTCATTAACTTGCTGTTCCTATCTAGGCCTCAGCTCATGGGACATTGTGTATGGCCTGAATTTACAGTAACCTACCTTGGCACACAGAGCCCCGACCATGCATGATGGGACTTGAAGTACCACCATGGAAAATGGGATTTTATACTCAAAACCCATCATTCCCACAGACCACTGTGGCCCAGAACCAAGACCAATAAAGACCCAACTTGGCACACCATGCCCCCATGACCCACACTCCATCCAACTGCAGTTTAGAGGAGGGCACACCGTGGATGATTGGACTTTCTAATCATCTTTACGTGTGCGGGTACTATAGTTTACTATATATTACACATTAATATTAACATCTTGATATATCAAGAAATATTCATATATTATTAGTATTAATATAATTATTATAATAAATATATAGACATTATAATATATTGAAATTATAATATAACATTATTATATTATATTATTTATTATATTATTATAATAAAATTATTATAAAATAATAATAAAAACCACTAAAATAAAATGAAATTCAAGAAGACAAGGTGCGAACCAAGGTGGAGGCTGACGTCCTCAAGAGAGGAAGGATCCCAAGATGGAATGGCCCAATGGACCCATCCCAGATGGATGCAAAGAATAATCAGGCAAAAAAAAAAAGGCCAAGAGGAAGAGGGCACCCGGTCCCTGACTTCTACCCAACTCTGGCTCCGGTTCACCCTTGGAATTTCCACTCCGAAACAAAAAGAATCTGGATTAGAAGGCAGGGGGAAAAGCAGAGGCAGGCACACTCAAGCTCTTTGGGAAACCCCACACGTTCCTGGAAAAAGCTGGTTGTGTTTTCTCGTGGGGAGGGCTCCGTGGCCTTTTGGATGCAAGGAATAATCAACCAAGGCGAGGGAGGAAGAGGCAGCGGGGCTTACCTTGTGCTGGAAATGGGGGAGCAGCACCTGAAGTCCAGAGGCGAGAGAGCGAGGGAGGGAGGGAGCCTACCTGGCGGAGGGTTTCCTTGGGAAGGAGGCTGAGGCAGTCTTGCTCCACCACTGCCTGGCTCCCGCGGGCGAGGATCGAGCCGGGAGAACTAACTCTCAGGCAGTGGCAGCGGAGTGGGATTCCGCCAGTCACAGGCGGCATCAAGCAGGAGACCCTCAGGGAGGCGGGGCTTCCTGCAGAAGTTCTTCCGGTGCTGCAGAAGGGGCAGGAGGAGGCACTCTGCTCCCTCCCTCCCTTTTTGCCCATATGGACACAAAGCAACACGTTGTTTTGTAGCTGCCCCATTGGGAGTTCGCCTCCCTCTCTTTGGGAAGGAAGCCAAGGGCCGGATGGCATCGCCCAGAGGGCCGCATCCGGCCCGCGGGCTGCAAGTTGCCCAGGTCTGAGCTAAGAGATGGCCATGGTGACCACTTCTGATGAGACATTCTATGGTTCTAAGTAGGCAACATGGATTCCTTGGTCATGTTGTTGATGGGAGATGCAGTGACAAACATCTGCACTGGCCTTTGCTGTCTCTGCCCAGAGCTTTAAAATTATTCTTAGTATTTTGGAGGGTTGTTTGAAAGGATGTCACATTGAGGAGTGAGGCAAGTTTGTTTTCTGCTGTTCTGGAGACTAGGACACAATGGAGCCAAGAGTTCAATCAAACGTTAGGAAGAACATCCTGAAATAAAAGCTCTTCAGCAGTGGAATATGTTGCCTGGAAGCTTGGTGGAGTCACCTTCTCAAGAGGTTTCGAATCAGAGGCTGGATGGCCATAAATCCGAAGTGTTTTAATTGTGCTTTTCCTGCATGGCAAGGGGTTGGACTGGATGGCCCTTGTGGTCTCTTCCAATACTAGGATTTTATGTATTCTAAACCAGTGTTTCCCAACCAGTGTGCCATGGCACACTAGCGTGCCGTGAGCGATCATCAGGTGTGCCGTGGGAAATTGGCACTCTCCCCCCTCCTAACAACCCCCTCCACAGGTTTCCAAAAAACAAATTGAGCCTGTCTGCTTGGAAATTTTTTTTTTTATTTTTTTACTGGATTTTTTTTAGGAACTGTAACATCCCATCCATAGTTAACTGGAAGTTTCACTCAGGGTGAAATTTAGTCTGGAGAACAAGCTCTATAAAGCTGGGCATGTTTGCCTGAAGAAGAAAAGCTGAGAGAAGACATGATAGCCATGTATAAGTATGTGAGAGGAAGTCATATATATGTTGTGTTCATCGAAACAGGCCCAGGTTTCACACAGAGTGTATAAATACATTTAAAAACATATTAACTATATGTATTACTGTGTTAGAGTGAAATTTTGTGTCATTTTGGTTGGTGGTGTGCCCCAGGATTTTGTAAATGTAAAAAATGTGCTGCGGCTCAAAAAAGGTTGAAAAGCACTATAATCCATCCATTAGCCCCTTTTGCAAAAGCTAGACAAATAATCCCAGTTCCCCTTTTGGAGTTCATAGTTGCCCAAGTGTGAACCAAGAAAGCTCCTGAACTTCTGTTCTGTCCCTGGTTCCTGAGAGCAATGCCTATCTCATCAAGGTTGCTACTCTCTGGGGCCTGTCAGTCTCAGAGCCCTTCCAGACAGGCCCTATATCCCAAGATCTGATCCCAGGTTTTCTGTCTCATATAATCAATTTTAATGCAGAAAACCTGGGATCAGATCCTGGGATATAGAGCCTGTCTGGAAGGGCCCTCCATGTTCTTTCCACTGGGATAATGTACTACAATGGGCTCCTTTTTGGGTGGGACCTTTAGTGTGGCTTCCTGTCATTTGCAGACTAATTATAATCATTTAACTGAGACCTATGGAATTAATACATTGCTCTCTACGTTGGCGTGCCTTTGACGGTGATCCGGAAACTCAAGCTAGTGCAGAATGCTGCAGCCCGTCTACTCGCGGGGGAGCCCGTGAGTTGTCGTATCACCCCGATCCTGCAAGGTCTGCACTGGCTACCAATTGAGTACCGGATCACTTTCAAGGTATTGGTCTTAACTTTTAAGGCCTTATATCAGACCTGGGCATCTTACGGCCCGTGGGCCGGATGCATCCCGCGGGCCGATTCTGACCGGCCCGTGGGTCCTTCAGCGCTTGGGGAGATAGGTGTTGGGGGCAGGGTCATTTCCACAAGAGGAAGGGCTGCCGCTGCCGCCATCCCATCGCCGGCTGTGGGGCCTGCATCGGCAGACAGCCCGCTGCTCCGGAGAACGATCAGAGGAGCAGCGGCTTTGGAGTGCCTGTCATCAAGGGAGGCGATCCAGGCCTGCAGCGGCTGATCGCCCTGGCGACCCGGAAGACTCGATATTAGTATTATGATATTAATACTAATAATATATGGATATTTCTTGATATATTAATATGTTAATATTAATGATGTGTAATATATAGTAAATATAGTAAATAAATAAATTATGTAGATTAGAATGTAGTTCAGCCTTTAGGTGCGGCCCTCCATAATATTTTTTGGTTCTCGCGTGGCCCCTTGGAAAAAATAATTGCCCACCCCTGCCTTATATGGTCTGGGGCCGGTGTACTTGGGGGATCGCCTGTCCCCATATAGTCCCTTGAGATCGCTGCGATCAGAAGATCAGAATCTCTTAGATGTTCCTGGCGTGAAGGCTTACCACCTGACCACAACCCAACGAAGGGCCTTCTCTATCACCGCCCCAGTTTAGTGGAATGATCTGCCCCCTGAGACTCGGGCTTTGCGAAATTTGGTAACTTTTTGCAAAGCTTGTAAGACCTTCTTGTTTAGACAAGCCTTCGAGTCTTAATGATATTTTAATATGTATGGTTTTATTGTTTTAGTGTTGTGCTGGAATTCTGTAAACCGCAGCGAGCCTCTGGGAGTGGCAGTGTACAAGTCGAATAAATCTATCTATTACATATAATAAAAGTCAGTGTTTGTGGGCGGTGGTGCGGCCGAGCGACCGAGCGAAGGGAGGAATATGTGCAAGCGTTTCGATTGGCTGCTACTGTCGGATTATTTGCATAACGGGCTCTGATTGGCCAGCCTCAGAACTCCAACATTCTATGGCCCCAGACAGAGGGGATTCGTTGCCACTGAAATGGTATTTGCCTAACCTACTCCGATAGGCCAGCCACATTCCACCATTCCAAAGTGACTCAGAGGGAAAAGGAAATGACTCAGGCAGTCACCAACTGCGGCCCACAGCAATGACAGATCACGACCAAACTTGGCAAACAGGGGAACAATGGCCCACTTCACAACCTGGTTTGGTTTAGGGCAGGATGGGCCACAAATGATGGGATTTGCAGTACATTCACCTCATACACTTCCAAAACAACACTGTAGCCCCTAAAAATCACAGACCAGGCCCAAACGGCCCCAGACAGAGGGGATTGGCTGCAACTGAAATTGTATTTGCATAACGGACTCCGAATGGCCATCCACATTCCAACATTCTAGGGTGACTCAGAGGAAAAAGGAAAAGCCCCAGTCAGTCATACACTGCGGCCCACAGCAGTGATGGATCAGGACAAAAATTGGCAAACAGGGGCCCTGATGTGGTTTAGGGCAGGATGGGCCACGAATAATGGGATATGAAGTACCTTCACCTCATTCACTTCCAAAACAACACTGTAGCCCCTATACATCACAGACCAGGCCCAAAATTGACAGCAAGGCTTCCTAAACTTGATTTTCCTGACTAGGCCTCAGCACATGGGATATTGTTAGGCTCCCTCAACTTGATTTTCCTGACTAGGCCCCCGGGACTCGCAGTACCTTCACTAAGTTCTTGAGACCACTGCAAGCCACATAAGCATCTAATAGGAACCAACCAAGGCATACAATGCCTTCCTCAAATAACCCGGGCACCGCCAGATCCTCAGCTAGTAAATAAAATAAAATAAATAAAATAATATGACGTTGCAACGGAAATTGACTCTATTGACAAGATGCTGAGATTTGGGAGGTTTTTTTCTACAATTTTATCATTTTAACTGTTAATTGTATTGTTTTTATATAGTTGTGTTTTAATTGTTTGTTGTATTTTATATTGTGGCATTGTTGCCGCGTGTACACTGCCTCGAGTCGCCTTCGGGCTGAGAGGGGTGTTATAAAAGTACAGTAAATAAATAAATAAATACTGTAGAAAGATCCAGTGCCATGACTCAGTGCCAAACTTGTTTACTTTGCAGGTTAAGTTGACCCAGGAGGTGAAGGTACATTTAGCAGAACAATTCTCCGGCCTGCAGAATAAGCAACAGAGGGAGCAGGAGCTCCTCGAGGACATCAGGTAACAAGGTGTGGGAGAAGACCAGAATTTAGAGTAGGAAAGGCAGAGAAGCGGGGGCGTGTTGTATTTCACAGTGTGTCTGAGAGTTACCCTTTCTTGTTAAACAGGAGATTGGGTTTGTTGGGCAACCAGCAATGAAGTGCCTGTTGCGAACTCCAGGACGGAAGCCAGTTGGCAGGGGTGCCTACTGGCTGCTCATTTGTGGACTGCCCAAGTCCTAAATGCCACAACTCCAGTTTCCTTTTCAAACGGCTTGCCATTTCTGGAAAATCTACTATAGTCGCAACAAATAATAATAATAACTTTATTTTTATACCCCGCCAACCATCTCCCCTTAGGGACGCAGGTCGGCCAAAAAACAATTAAAGCACTCAGAAACATTTAGCAATTAAAAACATCAACTAAAAACAAAAAAACAAATTATTATTATTATTTAAAAACAAAACAACAAATTATACAAAACATAGGAGCAATATGGCCGGAAAAGAATTTGCTGAGATACAATTTCAATAAGTACAATACATTTTACAGGAGCATAAAGTGCAATAAAACCAGTGGATTGGGCAAGAAATACTATCATAAGTCATGTTGAGGTAGCTCATATGAGGGCCAGGATAAAATATTATGCTCGGTGGAGACAGGAAAATTCTAGTGCTGCTTAATCAAAGGCACACTGGAACACCCAGCTGCATAAGATCTCTCTGACCAGTAGGTCATGAGTTTGAGGCCTGCCCAGATCAAGGTGAGTGCTCGGCCTTTAAGTGTAGCCTGTTGTCGACCTTTGCAACCTGAAAGACAGCTGCAGCTGTCAAGTAGGAGATAAAGGTACCACATTAAGTGGGGAGGCAAAATTTATGAGGCCATAAAAAGAATTCCAGTCATGCTGAGGAATGCGGAAGGAACAGCGAGGGACACTGGGACGCTGAGATGAGTGCATCAGCTCCCCCTGGTGGCCAGATTTGCCTCTGTTCGTTTATATGTTCATTTATATGTTCGTTTATATGTGTGTAATATGTCAAAAAATTTATGTACTGTACTGTGATAAACGGCAGGGATTGTCTGCTTGTATGTGTACTTGTAATCCGCCCTGAGTCCCCTTCGGGGTGAGAAGGGTGGAATATAAATAAACTAAATAAATAAATAAATAGTTGACTCTGGAAAGAGGACAAAGTGGGAGCCTGTCTCATCTCCCTAGGGAGGGAGTTCCAGAGCCGAGGGGCCACCACGGAGAAGGCTCTCTCCCTCGTCCCCACCAATCGCACTTGTGAAGGTGGGGGGGGGGGGATAGTGAGTAGTACCTTCCCAGATGACCTCAAGGTACACACTGGTTCATATGGGAGGAGGCCATCATGAAAATAAGCAGGTCCCAAACCGTTTAGGGTTTTATAGGTGATGATCTGCACCTTGAATTGGGACCGGAAACTTACTGGTAGCCAGTGGAGCTGTTTAAACAGCTCCACTGACTGCTCTCTGTAACCAGCTCCCGTGAGTAATCTGGCTGCAGATCTTTGAACCAACTGTAGTTTCTGGACCGTCTTCAAGGGCAACCCCAAGTAGAGCACATTGCAGTAATCCAACCTAGAGGTGACTAGGGCATGGACCACCATGGCCAGATCAGATTTGGTACAGTCATACGGTCATACAGACAGTTATGATCAAAACAGGTTTTGTAGTTTTGTTCTTAAGCTGAATTTGTATCTAAGTCCAAACAAGTACATTTTTTAGTTTTGGATCTCATCGGGAAGGGGTAACATCCCTGCGGTGTTTGCTTTGCTGCCTGTGACCCTGTTCAGAAGATTTCACCTCACTTTCTGTCCATGTGCCAATTGGATTTTGAGTCTACCACTACACATATGTCATATCTCATACATGTACGGCAGTGGAAACGATACTTGTTCAGGCCTAGATGGTGGGGTTAAGTGTTGGTAACATGTTCAATATTTTGAATTATTTTCATACTGTATATTGTTAATCATTTAATTAAAAATGAATCAAAATAATTAGATTTTGAAAAAAATGGGTTGTCATGAAAACAAGGATTGGTGGCAAAGCTTCAGCGGAGATACCTTTTCGCGCTGAAGCTTTGTCACCAAAGGATTCTTACAGGAGTGAATTTCCCTTCCTAGGGGTAGATTTCCTCTCACTTCCTATTGTCTCAGAGACAGGAAATGGAATGAGGATATAGACAGCAGTAAAAATCCAACATATTAACCAAAACTTTTAAAAAAATTGCAAGGAGTTCTATTTTAAATTCACGTGCAGCCGCTTGCACAGCTGGTGCAGAGTTTTGGGCTTGAGTGCCATCAGTACTCTGATGACACTCAGCTCATTCTGAGGATGGAGGGCAGGCCTGGATCCGTCCCCGATAATTTCCAACATTGCCTGGATGGCTGCGAGCCAGTAGGTTGAAGGTGAATCCAGCGAAGGCAGAGATCTTGTGGTTGGGTCGCCCGGGTGATGGGGATGTCCAGCTACCGACCCTGTATGGCAGGGGTGGGCAATTACCGGCCCTCCAGGTGTTTTGGACTTCAACTCCCAGAAATCCTAGCCAGTTTACCAGCTGTTAGGATTTCTGGGAGTTTCACCTGGACTCCCACCCCTGACTGTATGGAGGCGTTATGCCCATCGTCTTCTGTAAAGAGCTTGGGCAAAATAGCTTTTTTCCATCTGAGACAGGCGAGGCGGCTGCCCCCCTATCTATCCCGGGACGACCTGGCCACGGTGATCCAAGCCACGGTCATCTCGAGACTTGACTACTGTAACGCCCTCTATGTTGGCCTTCCTCTGTCGGTGACCCGGAAGCTCAAGCTGGTGCAGAACACTGCCGCCCGACTCCTGTCTGGATCCCCAGCAGGCGGTCACATAACACCTGTTTTGCAGGATCTGCACTGGCTCCCAATTGAGCACCGGATCACCTTCAAACTGTTGGTACTTACCTTTAAGGCCTTGCATGGCCTGGGGCCAGCGTACCTGAGGGACCGTCTTTCCCCATACTGCCCAACGGTCAGAAAACACCAACCTGCTGGTCATTCCATCTGCTAAGGTTTGTAGGCTAACTGCAACCCGGAGGAGAGCGTTCTCTGTAATTGCTCCTACGCTCTGGAACGCTCTCCCCGGCCAGGACCCGAGCCCCCCAAGACCTCCTGCCCTTCAGAAGGACATGCAAAACGTTCCTTTTCCAGAGGGCCTTCGGTCTCTAGTTGCCTGTATACACAGCCCGCTGAGGTTGCTGCCCCCATTTATTTATTTATTTCAGGAGTTTACCCCGCTCTTCTCAACCCCCGAGGGGGGACTCAGTGTGGCTTACAGTACGGCACAATTCGATGCCTACATAATAACAATATAAAACCCCCAAAAACCCCTTCAACAGTTAAGATACATTAAAATACATTAAAACAGTTGCCTTAGCATCATACACATTCATTCCAGATTAAAACCATGTTCAGTCCATAAAAGCATTGGTCCTCTTCCTCTACTTTCTATTTAAAATCCAGTCCTAAAATGCTGCCTAGTGCTGGTGAGCAAACGCCTGGTCCCACAGCCAGGATTTTACTTTTTTCCTGAATGCCAGGAGGGATGCGGTGGATCGTACATCGATAGGGAGCGCATTCCACAGGCGGGGGGCCACCGCCGAGAAGACCCTATCTCTCGTCCCCACCAACCGCATCTGGGAATTAGGCGGGAGCGAGAGCAGGACCTCCCTATTGTATTCTGCTGTACCCACACAGCATATTGCATTTTAAGATGATGTTTTATTGTGTATCTATTTTGTGTGATATTTTAATGTGTTTTTATTGTATCTTTTATTTCCTGTGAGCCGCCCCGAGCCTCCCGGGAGTGGCGGCCTAGAAGCCCAAGAAATAAATAAATAAATAAATAAATAAATAAAACTTGGACAGATGTTTGTCTTAACATATTATTTATTTTTACCTATACGTGTAAATGCTTAAACATTTTCAAATAATGCAAAAGTCCTAGTACATGTTGCTAGCTGATGCACCTTGCTCCCAAGCCCACCTAGCACTGCCTCTCTCCTGTTTGAATCTAGGAGTTGTATGTAAGTTGGATGTTTGTAACTCAGGGACTGCTAGCATCAATTTCTCTCATCATAAGTAAGGTTGATTTACACAGGGTTCAAAGTCAGGTCATTATTGTGCAAGGCTGTGACTAATGTGAAAGATTGCGGCACCTCTGAGGCAAGCAACCGTGCCCATTGCTGTTCTCTACACACATCCACTCAGGTTGAAATGATAACAGCTGCTAGGGTCGTAGGAAAAGTTTGCTTAGTTTGAGTCTTCTTAGGAAAATTTTGTTTCCCTCATGTATTGTGTGATTCTGCAAATCTCTCATACAATTCTTGTTTTGAAAATCTCACAATTTCTTAATTCTATCTTCAAAGAGATGGGACAGTAGGCTTTTTAGCTTTTTCGTTACAGACATTGTCTGGCTGATAATTACTGTACATATTAAAGTTGCTTCCCCTGCAGGGAAAAGGATGGGAGTAGTAATGTATTTTCTGAAACAGAGGTAAAATGCCTTGAGCGCTGACAGTACTGCTAAAATCCAGGCAACTCTGCTCTATACAAACACCTACATGCCTACACACACCCACGCATGCACAAACACACCAGATAATAGAAAAGGGCAACCTTTTCTGGATTGCTGTGAGTTTTGGGGGCTGTATGGCCATATTCCAGAAGGATACTCTCCCGATGTTTCGTAAATATTTCCTGTTTTTCTGTATTGCACATTGAAGGTATATGGGAGTGAGTAGAATATATATATATATATATATATATATATAGTACACACATACACACACTGTACTCATGCAGATATATATATTTATTTACTTATTTTATTTATTTATAATTCAAGCTTAATAGATCGCCTCTCCCGAAGCTCGAAGCGGTTTCTAAGTACAATCACACAAATCACAGAAACATCCTTTAAGAAACATCCTAAAAACATCATTAAAACATTCCTAGCAATAAACATGTCATGAGACATCCCAATTGGGGTCAAGACAGTCTGTGGCACAGGCGGTGCGGTCCCATCGCGGGCTTATTGTTACAGTCCCAGTCAGTCGCCAAACGCCTGCCGGAACAGCCAAGTCTTGCACACACACACACTCACACATCATGCGGCGTATATATATATATATATATATATATATATATATATATATATATATCTATGTCACTACTATACCTTCAATGTGCAATACAGAAAAACAAGAAATATTTACGAAACATTGGGAGAGTATCCTTCTGGAATATGGCCATACAGCCCCCAAAACTCACAGCAATCTAGAAAAGGTTGCATGAGTGTGTGTATGTGTGTGTGTGTGTGTATCTGCATGAGTATAGTATGTGTATGTGTGTACGATATATATATATATATATATATATATATATATATATATAGTATGAGTGTGTGGGTATATAGCGTGAATATAGTGTGTGTATGTGTGTACGAGATTATACTGTATATAATGACTCAGTTGCTTGTGGTCTGTTGTTATCTCTTCTCAGATCCTACAGCAAACAGAGATCAGCTATTGAGAGGGAGTATGGACAGGTAAGACAATAAAAGAGTTCTAAGATGTCTGTTTGAAATATACTGTATTTCATCTCATAAACACTGGGACTGTGGCGCAGCTGGCTGGGAGTCAGCGGCATAAGATCTCTACTGACCAGAAGGCCATGAGTTTGAAGCCTGCCCGGGTCGGGGTGAGCTCTCGACCAAATTGTGTAGCTTGTTGTCGATCTTTGCAACCCGAAAGACAGTTGCATCTGTCAAGTAGGACATTTAGGTACCACTTTGTGGGGAGGCTAATTTAACTGATTTACGAGGCCATAAAATCTCCAGAAAGTATGAAAAAGAATGAATGCAACAACTCCCCCTGGTGGCCAGAAGCTGAAATGTTTAATTCCCTCTGAGTGTCTGTCTATATATGTTGCATGTCTATGGCATTGAATGTTTGCCTGTATATGTGCATTGTGATCCGCCCTGAGTCCCCTGCGGGGTGAGAAGGGCAGAATATATATGATGTAAATAAATGTAAATAGTCACATTTGTTTTGAGCAAATAAAGTAGGGTGTGACTATTACATGAAGAAAAAAACATGCCAGTTTTATGTACCATTTCAACAGCTTTTTATTAAAGTGATGTTGCTCACCTATCCAACCACCTGCTCACCCACTTGCCTGCCTGCTGGCGCTTTAATCCTTCACTCGCTCACCCCATCTCTTGCCCACTGCTTCACTCACTTGCACGCATGCGTCTCCACTCATTCATTCACCCACTCACTTGCACATTGAACCGTCATACCTGAAAGGGACTGTGTGAGTGGATAGATGGGCATGTGAGTGGGTGGGGGGGCAAGTGTGCATGCGAGCGAGTACATGAGTGGTTGGAGGGGCAGGCAAAGGGATGGATGGATGAGCAAGCGAGTGAGTGAAGTGCTTTTAAGATCATCTGTTTAAGATCATCTGGAGAGGCCTTGCTCTCGGTCCCGCCTTCTTCGCAGGCGCAACTGGCGGGGACGAGAGACAGGGCCTTTTCAGTGGTGGCTCCTCGGCTTTGGAATGCTCTCCCTAGAGACATCAGATCAGCCCCCTCCCTCCTGACATTTCGCAAGAAAGTCAAGACCTGGCTATTTGAGCAGGCATTTCCTGATGAAATATAAGGCTTAATCGTCTCGTGTTTTTATGTTTTTATTGTATGCTGCAAATTTTGTCGCACGCAGCATGTTTTATCATTTTTGTGATCCATTCCCGAGCCTGCAGGGAGGAGCGGAATATAAGATTGAATAAATAAATAAATAAATAAATAAAATTAATTAGATATATGGAATGACGACGATGCGATGGAAACTGATTTAAACATGACGCTGAGACTGCAACTGTATGTTTTTAATTGTTAATTTGTTATATGGTTTTGGGGGGGGGGTTGCCTTGTTGCTGTGTTGTATTGAGGGCAGAGACTGCCTGTGTAAACCGTCCCGAGTCGCTTTCGGGCTGAGAGGGGCGGTATAGAAACGTGACAAATAAATAAATTTTATTGAAAAAGGGTGGGCAAGCGGGTAAAGCTGTTTAGGGCAGGGCAGCAAGACACATGGAAGGGAACGCTAGACTGTTTGCAGCTAAATCAAGGGTGCAACTATGATGTAAAGCAGGGGTGCTCATTAGGTAGATCGTGATCTACTGGTTGAACGCGTAGGGCGTCTTGGTAGATCGCAGGCAGAGCGGGAGGAAGGCTCAGTCCCGCCCTTCAGGCTCCCGATGCCGTAGAGTGCAGAAGGAGGTTGGACTGGATGGCCCTTGGAGGTCTCCTCCTATTCTAGGAACCCATTGTTATTGTTGTTATTATCAGAGGCTGAATGGCCATCTGTGAGGAATGCTTTGATTGTGTTTTTCCCTTATGGCAGGAGGAGGTTGGACTGGATGGCCCTTGGAGGTCTCCTTCTACTCTAGGAACCTATAGTTGTTGTTACTATTATTATTAGTAGTAGTAGTAGTAGTAACAATAGCAGAGACTGAATGAATATTATCATCATTATTATTATGAATAAATTCAGGGGCTCACATTTAGTTGAATTCAGTCTTAAAATATATTATATGGCTCTCACTAAAATAAATTTCCAAATATGTTGCTTTTATGGCTCTCTGAGTAGTGGGTAGGTAGATCATTTTGACTTGGTTGTTTTATAAGTAGCTCGCATGCTGAAAAAGTGTGAGCACCCCTGATACAAAGAATACTAAAATACCAATTTTGGCACCCAAAAATGGGAACGCGGCTATTACATGATGGCGACTCTTATGTGTTGAAATACGGTATTTTGTATTCTAATTTAGATTATATTAATGGTGGAGGAATCTATTGCTTTCAGTTTGTTGCCTTGGTCATTCCATTCTTTGCCCAACCTTTATTTAGGTTTCTAATTAGCAAGTTGCATCGAGAGTTGGACAGTGATGATGTTTCATCCATGCTCTGTACGCCCGCACCTTTCCCTGACTCAAAGAAGTGACCCAGAGAGCATAGATAAAATATTGAAGCTGCCAGCCAGTGAACTTGAGGTCAGACATGGTAATCCTTTAATGCTCAAGACTTCAGCGGGGCACTCTAACAAGGCTTAGTTGAGCTGCTTCTTGAAGCCAGTGATCCTAAAGCAGCTTGCAGCTATTTATTAAGACTCTTTAAACCTGGAGCTCCAATTCCTTCCGATGAAAGTAAGCAAAGTCAGCCATGCCAGTGCAAAGTTTCTGGAAGTCGGGGGTACAATGTGTTGTAATTCCACATGTGGTCTTTAAGCTGCGCAGTGGCACTGAGCATGGATTAGATTCCTACCTGCATTGTGTTTTGAAATGACCTTGTGAGTTATACCTTGGGCTTTAGGAACACAGTGTGCTTCAACCTAACATGCCTAGATTGCAGAGCTTTTTTTTTTACAGCAGAGCTAAAATAAACTTCTGTTGACAGAATCCTTCCCTTTAGTACAGGGCTGTCCAACTGGTGGCCCGGGGGCCATACACGGCCTTCGAGCCCCTTCCCTACGGCCTAACCCCCTGCAAGACATCAGTTTTGGTTTTTAAAAAAAATGGAAAAAAATCCAAAAATTTTCATCCTCGGGGGAGGGCGGTGCGAGGAGGGGCGGGGCGGGGGGGCAAGTGAGGAGGAGGCGGAGGGAAGCCACGTCAGATGCCCTAGGGGCGGGACGTCCCCCTGCCTGTTCCTCGCTCACGCAGGGCCGCTCGCGGGCTTGCGCGCCAGGGTGGGATCGGCGAGCCTCCCTCCGCCGTCTCCCTAGCTCTTGCAGCGGCCGCACCTAAAGGAAGGTAAGCTTACCTTCCTTCAGGCACGGCCGCTGCAAGAGCTAGGAGATGGCTCGCCGATCCCCGGCCGCCTCCGCCCTGGTGCGCATGCCCGGCATCTTGCACGACCCGCCCCTTTTCGGTGCCTGGCGTCACCCCGCCGAAAAGGGGCGGGTCACGCAAGATGCCGGGCATGCAGGGGGGGAGGCGGGCGAGGGGATCGGCGAGCCGCCCTCGCCGTGACCCTAGCTCTTGCAGCGGCGCCTGAAGGAAGGTAAGCCTGGGAGCTTACCTTCCTTGGCGCGCAGCCGCTGCAAGAGCTAGGAGAGGTGGAGGGGCGGCTCGGCGATCCGCCCCTGGCACGCAAGCCCGGTATTGTCACAATGCAGGGTCTCGGCCCAGCCCCTTAATCACACACACAGAGACGGTAATCAGCTAACTATTTATTGGATAATAGAAAACAGGTGAAAAGGCAAATTGTCCATTAAGGTATCAAAAGTTCTATCAAAAGGTAAAGAGTTCGTAGGTAAATCCAAAGGCAAAACTTGGCAAAGGCTCGCAAAGCAATGCGGATCCAGCAACTTGGTCCGTGGCAATCAACAAGGCAAAGTTCAGGAAACAAGGCCCAAGAAACTTCTTGGCAAGACACGAGCCAAAATCCTGGCTCCGTGGATCTTCACTCGCTTCACTCCCTTCAAATCAGAAGTGGCCGAGCAACTGAGAATCCGTTCCACGGATCCTATACTTAATTCCCTTGGTGAGACCCCCGACGCTCTAGGCTGCAGCGCCAATCTGTACTACGGGACCTAGCGCTTCTCTGGCGCTCTAGGCTTCGGTGCCATTCCCTCCTACTGGACTCAATGCTCTGTCTCCTATCAAAGCTCCGTCCTTGCCTCCCAGCACCTGGGTCGCTATCTTCATGAGAGCCAGACTCCCTTTCAGCTTCCATGGGCTCATCCTCCGCTATCTCTCTAACCCTCTCTTGCGACCCGAAACCACCTGGTTTCTCATACTGATTATCAGAATCAGCACTTTCAGTGTCAGCCTGACTTTCCCAGCTTTCATACCCATCAGGCCAGCCACCATCCCATTCCAAGCTCTCTGTGGGAGACAAAGGCCCAGCTACCTCATCATCCCCTTCATCCATGTCCTCATCAGCTGCCATTGGCCCTAATGCAATCGGGACCCCCGGGGCCGCCCCCTGCCCCCCAGGCACAAAAGAGAACGGGGTTGCTACACTATCCCCCCCCCCCTCAGGGCCCCTCTGAGGCCGCCCTCGAGGCTTGGGCTTGTCAGGGTACTTGCAGTGGAAGCGTGCAACAATGTCCGGGTCGTGGACGTCCCGTGCCAGCGTCCAAACCCCTTCCAGTCAATCAGATACTCCAACTTCCGGTGCCGGAGCCGTGCATCCAAAATGTCCTTGACTTCAAACTCCTCCTCGCCATCCCGCATCACTGGAGGGGGTGGCGGCTGCGTGACGTCAGGCTGCACCCCCTTCGCCGGCCTCAGCAGGAAACGGTGAAAGACTGGGTGGATTTTCATGTCCGCCGGAAGTTGTAGTTTGAAGGCTACGGGTCCCACACTTTCCAGCACCTTGTAGGGTCCCAAAAATCTCGCATCAAGCTTGCGGCAAGGCCTTTGTGTGGGCAAATTCTTTGTAGACAGCCAAATTTTGTCTCCGACCTGAATCTCTGGACCCTCCTGGCGTCGCCAATCAGCCATCCGCTTGTAATCCGCTTTCGCCTGGTCCAATTGTGCCCGAAGCATGTCCTGCATTGCGGTGAGCTCCTGTAGTCAATCCTCCGCTGCAGGCACGTCTCCAGATTTGTCCACTGGAGGATAGAACCTCGGGTGGTAGCCATAGTTCGCAAAGAAAGGAGTCTCTTTGATGCATTCTTGCGTCGCATTGTTGTATGCAAACTCTGCTAAAGACAACAATGACGCCCAGTTGTTTTGCTGATAGTTGATATAACATCTCAGATACTGCTCTAACGTGGCGTTAACCCTTTCGGTCTGCCCGTCGGTCTGGGGGTGATGCGCCGTGGACATCCGCGCTTCAATTCCCAACGCCTTCTGGACCGCCCGCCAGAACTGGGAAGTGAATTGGCTGCCCCGGTCTGTCACCAAACTCTCTGGAAGACCATGCAGACGAAACACATGTTGCACAAACATATCAGCAGTCTCTTTGGCAGTAGGCACCCCTACACATGGTATGAAGTGGCTCATTTTGGTAAGGCAGTCCACCACGACCAGAATCGTGGTGAACCCCTTGGACTTTGGCAAGTCTGTGATGAAATCGGCCGAGATCATCTTCCACGGCGCAGCTGGAGTGGGGAGCGGTTGGAGCAAACCCGCAGGCTTGCCCCCTTGCTTCTTGGCTCTCTGGCAGACTGGGCAAGTGCTTACATAAGCCTCAACGTCCCTTCGCACCTTTGGCCACCAGAAGTCTCTTAACACCAACTGCAGGGTTTTGAACAGCCCAAAGTTCCCGGCTGCCTGACTGTCATGGCATAGTTTGAGAATGTCCTCTCTCTCAGGCCCGGGGGAAACAAAAGTACAATCTCGGTGACACAACAAGCCATTCTTGACCTGGAAAGGGAACTGTACCCCCTTGGTTATCTGCTCCTGCATCCAAGGGTCTCCCTTCTGTCGAGCTTGGATCCGCTCATTTAGAGTTTTCTCTTTCCCCGGGTCCGGATTGACCGCTGGAGGTTGTGCCGGGACTCTGCCGGCCGCGGCAAAGTTCTCAGCTTTGAGCAACCGCGACTCTGCGGATCCCGTCTCTCCCCTGACGAACTCGGCATTTCGGGACAAGGCATCGGCTTGTTTGGTCTGGGCGGGGGTGACATAGTGAATGCGGAAGTTGAATCTCTCAAAGAACAGGGACCACCTCTGTTGTCTCTGGTTCAATTTCCGCTGACTCTTCAAGTGCTCCAAGTTCCGGTGATCCGTGTGGACTTCTACCGGAAATCTGGCCCCCTCAAGCAGGTGTCGCCAAACCTCAAAAGCTACTTTGATGGCTAGTAGCTCTTTCTCCCAGATCGTATAGTTCCTCTCCGGCACCGTCAGTTGCCGGGAATAGTAAGCACAGGGCAAAAGGTCTGACCCCTTGGGCTGCAACAGGATCGCTCCCACTGCCACATCGGATGCATCAGCTTGCACAATGAAAGGGGTATGGGGGTCCGGATGCTGCAAAAGCGGCTGCGTGGTGAACAGCTGCTTAAGCTTCCGGAATCCCACCTCGGCTTCCGGTGTCCACCGGAACGAAGCCTTTCCTCGCAAACACTGCGTGATAGGATCTGCCCATTTGGCAAAATCAGGGATGAACTTTCGGTAGTAGTTGGCAAACCCCAGGAACCGCTGAATGTCCTTTTTGCTGGCAGGCGCTTTCCAGTCTGCCACTGCCTGTACTTTGGTATCATCCATGGCAATACCCATTTGGGAAACGCAGTAGCCCAGGAAATCCACCTCTGGCAAGTCAAAAGCGCACTTCTCCAACTTGGCATAGAGACCGTGATCTCTCAGCCGCTGCAACACTTCTTTCACATGGCAGTCATGGGTCGCCTGGTCTGGCGAGAAAATCATCAAATTGTCCAGATACACTGCTAGATATCGATCTAGCAGGTCCCGAAAGATATCGTTCATGAAGTGCTGGAAGCAGGTGGGGGGCATTACATAAACCGAATCCCATTACGAGGTATTCAAAACTTCCCCATTTGGTCTGGAAAGCCGTCTTCCATTCATCTCCTTGACGAATCCGCACCAGATTGTAAGCACCTCTCAGGTCCAATTTGGTGAAGACTTTGGCTCCCCGCATCCGTTCCAGTAACTTAGGGATCAATGGCAGGGGGTAGCAGTTCCGGATCGTGATCTTGTTGAGCTCTCTGTAGTCATTACACAGTCGCAACTCCCCCGACTTCTTCTTGACGAACAGGATCGGCGCGCCGGCCGGGGACTGGGAGGGCCGAATGAATCCCTTCCTCAGGTTCTCGTCCAAAAACTCCCGGAGGGTCTTTTGCTCGGGCTCCGAGAGAGGATAGAGTCTCCCGCGGGGAATAGGGGCTCCAGGCTCCAGCTCAATGGCACAATCGTAGGGCCGGTGGGGAGGCAAGTGTTCCGCCTCCTTCTCACTGAAGACGTCCCAAAAAGCGGCATACTTTTTGGGCAAGGTAGCCCGCCTGTTCCACCTCTTGGGCTTGGCACGCCCAAGCCGTCATGCAATGTCCCTGGCAATGTTAGGAAGTGAACTGCAACTGTCTCCGAGCCCAGGAAATCTGCGGGTCGTGTAGAGTCAACCACACGATTCCCAGGATCACTGGAAAATCTGACAATTTAGTCACTAGAAAAGAAATGTCCTCTTTATGGGAGCTCATCCACATCTTGGTAGGAGCAGTATAGTGCCTCACTGCTCCGCCTTTCAACGGTCGCCCATCAATGGTTTGTACGCCCTTGGGCTCCTGTAGGTCATGGAACTGTAATCCAGCGGACTGGGCATAGTCTGCATTAATAAAGTTGTTTGTGGCCCCTGAATCAACCATTGCATGCACCATCATCGGCCCTTTCTCCTGGGACCACAAGGCGACCATGATTAAAAACAACTGTCCAGTCTGGGGTTCTGGGGAAAGATTAGCGACTCCGACCGAGTTAGCGAACCCGTTTAAACTCGGCCGACCCCTTCCCCCGCCGCCTGGATGGCCTCTTCAGCCTCTTGGGGTTCCTCGAACGCCGCAGAGGCCTGGGGGGTCTTGCCTCGTGGTTTCTGGGGACATTCCTTGGAAAAATGCCCGGATCCTCCGCAGTACCAGCACAAGTTCAGCTGCTGGCGCCGGGCTTTCTCGGCTGCATCCACCTTGGGCCTCACGTGTCCCAACTGCATAGGTTCCGGTTCATCCAGGGGCTGAGGGGCGGAACAGCGGACGACTGGCCCCCGTCTCCTTGCGGCTGACCGGCCGCTCTCCAGACCCTCTGTCCCACCGCCTTCTGGTGTGGAGCCCAGCCTCCACGCGTAGGCTTAAAATGATCACCTCCTCCAGGTTGGCGGCCCGGGTGGCGCCCCTCAGGATCTCCTGCTGCATCTCCTGCGTCAGTCCTTTCATGTACTGGTAACGCAGCGCCGCGGGGTTCCATTCCACTTGGGCAGCCAGCACTCTGAAACAGGAAATGTACTGGGACAGGGACATGTCCTTCATAGACAGTCGATCCAGCTCCCTCTCCGCCAGCTCCGCGTTCACTGGGTCTCCCCAAGTCGTCCTGATAGCCTCTAGGAAGGCTAACACGGTCGCCACTTAGGGGGAGGCTGCTCTCAGCTGTGTCGTAACCCAGGCCGCCGTTGTCCCTTCCAGCAGGTTGTACACAAAGCCCACCTTGGCTCGTTCACTGGCGAACTCCGATTCCCGGAAGTCCAGGTACATCTCGCATTGTCCAATAAACACATTGACCTGGGCCGGGTTGCCTCCAAACCGGGCCAGAACAGTCAGGGAAGGGTGCCGGCCGGCCCTGGTCCATAGATCCACCACATTCTGCTGTAGTTCCGCAACCTGAGCGGCGGTTAACTGAGCCATCTCGCCGACTAGCCTCCACCGGCGCCTTCCGCGTCCCGTGGTGTGAAAAGGGGTTCGTGGAGTTGCTCGGCCAACTGTCACAATGCAGGGTCTCGGCCCAGCCCCTTAATCACACACACAGAGAAGGTAATCAGCTAACTATTTATTGGATAATAGAAAACAGATGAAAAGGCAAATTGTCCATTAAGGTATCAAAAAGTTCTATCAAAAAGGTAAAGAGTTCGTAGGTAAATCCAAAGGCAAAACTTGGCAAAGGCTCCGAAAGCAATGCGGATCCAGCAACTTGGTCTGTGGCAATCAACAAAGCAAAGTTCAGGAAACAAGGCCCAAGAAACTTCTTGGCAAGGCACGAGCCAAAATCCTGGCTCCGTGGATCTTCACTCGCTTCACTCCCTTCAAATCAGAAGTGGCCGAGCAACTGAGGATCCGTTCCCACGGATCCTATACTTAATTCCCTTGGTGAGACCCCTGACGCTCTAGGCTGCGGCGCCAATCTGTACTACGGGACCTAGTGCTTCTCTGGCGCTCTAGGCTTCGGTGCCATTCCCTCCTACTGGACTCAATGCTCTGTCTCCTATCAAAGCTCCGTCCTTGCCTCCCAGCACCTGGGTCGCTATCTTCATGAGAGCCAGACTCCCTTTCAGCTTCCATGGGCTCATCCTCCGCTATCTCTCTAACCCTCTCTTGCGACCTGAAACCACCTGGTTTCTCATACTGATTATCAGAATCAGCACTTTCAGTGTCAGCCTGACTTTCCCAGCTTTCATACCCATCAGGCCAGCCACCATCCCATTCCAAGCTCTCTGTGGGAGACAAAGGCCCAGCTACCTCATCATCCCCTTCATCCATGTCCTCATCAGCTGCCATTGGCCCTAATGCAATCGGGACCCCCGGGGCCGCCCCCTGCCCCCCAGGCACGAAAGTGAACGGGGTTGCTACAGGTATCTTGCGCGACCCTCCCCTTTTTGGCGGGGCTGGGTGACGTCAGGCGTGGCGCCTGACATCACCCCGCTGAAAAGGGGTGGGCTGCGCAGGACGCTGGGCATGCGCGCCAGGGCCGGCCATGCCCCCGCTGCGGCCACGCCCCCGTGAGCGGCCATGCCCTCCGTTCTGGCCCCCAAGGTGATCAGTCACCTGAATTCCGGCCATTGGCCTGAAGAAGTTGGACAGCCCTGCTTTAGTACAAGGGTGCTCATTAGGTAGATCGCGCTCTACTGGTAGATCATGTAGGGCATCCTGGTAGATCGCAGGCAGGGCGGGAGGAAAGCTCAGTCACCCCGCAGGCTCCCGACACTGCCCAGGTGCAGAAGGAGGTTGGACTGGATGGCCTTTGGAGGTCTCCTATTCTAGGAACCCATTGTTATTATTATTATTATTATTATTATTATCAGAGGCTGAATGGCCATCTGTGAGGAATGCTTTGATTGTGTTTTTTCCCTTATGGCAGAAGGAGGTTGGACTAGATGGCCCTTGGAGGTCTCCTCCTACTCTAGGAACCCATTGTTATTATTATTATTATTATTGTTATCAGAGGCTGAATGGCCATCTGCGAGGAATGCTTTGATTGCGTTTTTCCCTTATGGCAGGAGGTTGGACTGGATGGCTTTGGAGGTCTCCTTCTACTCTAGGAACCTATTGTTGTTGTTGCTACTATTATTAGTAGTAGTTGTAGTAGTAGCAGAGGCTGAATGAATATTCTCATCATTATTATTATGAATAAATTCAGGGGCTTCTTATACTCACATTTAGTTGAATTCAGTCTTAAAATATATTATATGGCTCTCACTGAAGTAAATTTCCAAAGCGACGCCCCTCTGGATATCTCCACTCGAAGCGCAACATAAGAAAGAACTTCCCTCAAATAAGTGGCATACATATAAAGACTTAGTTGAAAGAGAGGGGGAGACCTGGAAGTTAAAAACTCGAGACAATCTAAGAGATGCAGGCATAAACCTGTCGTGGTTTCACTATGTTCAACTTAAAGATTACTTTAGAGAAGATAAAACAAACAACTTTACACACACCCAAACGATATGGGATCTGGTTATGTTAAAAGACAAAAAGTTGATAAGAACACTATATAATCAATTATTGGAGAGGGACACTGAGACGGAAGTAGTAAAAGACAATATGATTAAGTGGGCACAAGACTTTGGCCACTCTATTCTATTACGAGAATGGGAAGAAATTTGGAGGAAGAATATAAAATATGCCGGGGCTACAACAATTTCGGAGAATTGGATAAAATTGTTTTATCGTTGGCACCTAACCCCGCAAAAGCTAGCCAAGCTTTACAAAAATTTAAATAACAAGTGCTGGAAGTGCAAGGAGCAGATAGGGACCTTTATGCACTGTTGGTGGTCGTGTCCCCTAACCAAAAAATTCTGGAAGAAGATTCACACACATATACAGAAGATCTTAGAGACTGAAATTGAATTCAAACCAGAATATTATTTATTAAATCTAACGGAGGGTAAATTAGATACGGAAAAAGACAAAAAAAATTTTTTTATGGCTGCGGCAGCAAGGGTGGTCGTGGCAAGGAACTGGAAGCAGGAAAGCTCTCCAGATCCAATAGAATGGGCTATAAAACTATCCGAATACATGGACATTGATTCATTAAAAAGTTTAGTTAACGACCAGAATCCAAAGCTAAGGACAAACTGGCAACCCATAAAAGCCTATCTAAAAAATGCGAAGATGTAA
The DNA here is from genome assembly GCA_030556195.1 of Anolis apletophallus. NCBI lineage: Eukaryota > Metazoa > Chordata > Lepidosauria > Squamata > Anolidae > Anolis > Anolis apletophallus. The sequence continues at coordinate 143,033,392 of JARBWK010000005.1, read as the reverse complement.
GAATGTACTGCAAACAACAGAAGCATAAGAAAGGGTGGTTGAAAGTACATATGAATGTGATGAGCGACAAGCAAGTACGGATCCCCTGTTATCCTGACTGGGAGACAAAGAAACTTTCCGGCTGACTTAGCAGTCAGCAACCTTCTATCACTTTCTTCTTTGTGTTTTTTCACCCCCTATCTTTTTTTTTTCTTCCTCTCCTCTCTTTTTTTTCTCTCTTCTTGCTTTCTCTGCTTACTCCTTCTCTCTTTCTTTTATTCTCTCTCTTTCTTTTCCTTTTGCTATCTATACTTTTAATCACCGACTCTAAAAATACCCAATAAAAATGATTATACAAAAAAAAAGAAGTAAATTTCCAAATATTTTGCTTTTATGGCTCTCTGAGTAGTGAGTAGGTAGATCATTTTGACTTGGTTGTTTTATAAGTAGCTCGCATGCTGAAAAAGTGTGAGCACCCCTGCTTTAGTACTATTCCTCCTGCCTCATTACAAATTCTTCCTTGGTTGCATCTGGATACTTTTTGTAGAAATAGATGGCTTTCCTTTGCTGTCCTTCCTGAGACCTTGACCATTATCCCATGTGGTTCCAAACTCATATTTTAAGGGTGTGCCGTCGCACCCGGACTATATATTCAGGAAGGGCAAGGACATAGACCCTCTCTACCGGGGGGATTGCTTCTTGCCTTCCTTTAGAGTCTTGGGGCTCCCAGGACCAAGCTGGACACTATAGATAACTCAAAACAGGCTTTTTTCTTACAACATGAGTTATCTGCACTCAGGCACTTTACTTTGTTCCCCAAAAGGATAAAGAAAAGTACTTTACAGTCTCTTAGTTGCTTGGGTCCAGGAAGCTTCAGCCGGATGGCTCTCCAAGTCCTCCCTGTCTTTATTGTCTTGAGGTAAGGACACTCGAGACCCAAGCCAGCTGGCCTATACTGAAGGCATGAGACCTTCCTCTGGGTGCCAGTCAATTAGTTTGAAGGTGCCTGGGTCTCCTCAGAACTACCCAACCATCTGATATGTTGGGTTTTCCATATGAGACCCAGGGAAAGTCTTTGTCTTGTGTTGAGAGATGGCTTGACCAAGGCTGACCCTTGCAAACCTTCAGATATGTCCTCTTCTGGAGAGATCCAGGAAAACTCTGTAAAGAAAATGGCTAGATTTCCAAGTCCCTGGGAAAAGGGGCTGAACAAACTCAATTGGACTCTGTTAACAATGATTGACGGGTATTAGGGACCAATCAGTGAAACCATTACCTTTGCAAGCAGCACAAAACTAAACAGGATTGCAGAGACACAATATAACAGTGCAAAACCTTATAAACTCAATGTTTCCCATGCAAGTGGCTCTTGCTGCGCCGTCACAAAGGGTAAAGATGTAAAGTGATAATTTTCTGTACTACAGTATATCATTCCTGCATATTTGGTTTTCTGCCATGCTGTTCAGTATCAACTTTCTGCTGCTCTTCGTTTTGATTTGTAGGAATATTTTACTGACCATCAAAGCAGTTTTCATACTAATCTCTATTTTATTAGTAAAGATTTTTCATTATAATAACAAAATAATTAATTAAATTAAGGAGAAAAGCTTAAAAGCACAAATATTTTGACAAACATACACACACTTCTTTTGGGTGATATGTAATTTCTAAGAAGTAAAAAGAGGCTGATGATGACTAAATAGTTTCCATGTTAATAAATCATGGGCCTCAGCGAACTAATTGAAAACCCAGTCTTGCTATTAGTCAGTGAAGTAGGAATGTATGGAGCAAGGAAGGTGGGGATGAAAGAATGGACAGTAGGTCTTTTGGCATTAGCAAAATGGATTAATATTTCACACACCATTGTAAACAGGAAATGGATAGCAATCTACTTGTGTGATTCTTCACAAATCAGAGCTACACTGTCGTAGCACAGAGACCCAAGAAGCCAAGCCCAGAAGTAAAAGGGGATAACAAAAGGTTTATTGAACAATAAATGGAAAAGGACTAACAAAAAAGTGGCCAACTCGACTCAAAAAACCCTCAAAAATCCCAGGGAAAACCCCCACAAAAACAAAGCAGCAAAAAGCCCAAAACAAACACCAGACGTCCGTCTGTGAAGTCCGAAGGGAGAATCCAGAAGCGTAGTCGTAAATCCAATCCAAAGGTCCAGAGCAGGAGAATGACGGATGAAAGGAGGAGACGATCCGAGGTAATCAGAAGGTAGACACAGCGGAGACCAAGCTCCGCCACAGAAATACACGGCAGGCAAGAGTAACTGGAAACAGGAACAAGGCACACGATATCAGGAACACAGGAATGCCAGAGACAAGAACCAGACATTGTCACACCACAGCCAGGTTCCGGTGAACCAAACCACCGCCATGCCTCTAGCCAGAAGGCAAACCAGCCTGAGAGCCAGACTCTGCCGTTTCCCTCCACAGGGCCCCAGCGAGACAGAGAGAAGCGCAGCGTGGTCCTTTCCCATAGAGATAACACCTGGAGCCGAAGCGGCTCTCAGCCTCCCTTTTCCACAGCTGTCCCAGTTAATGAGCTGAAATTCCAGAAGTCTGCAGTAGGCATGAGAAAAATGAAACGGAAATTAAAAGAAATCGTAAGTGATTCGTATGTAATGGGCCTTTCAAGTTTATACGGATCGCAAGGCCAATCCCGGAAGTGGACTTTCTTTTCCGCACCCCCTGGGCCCAAAATTTCGTTAGATTATTAAATATTTCGGATGTCCCCCCAACAGGAAAATTTCCCCCTCCAAAATAGCTTTGCAGACATAACTCACAGTGAAATTGGGGCCTTTCCATGCTTGCAGCCTAATTAGAGTGGAAGGCCTCTTCCAGGAAGTGAAAAGGGAGCCGGAAACGATAGAGAGCCCGAAATCGGGACTCCTAGAGGGGCTGGAGGACTGACGAAAAAAGCGATTTAAACACCCAGGAAGGGGTTTAGATAGAAGGACAGAGTAGGAGGACATAAGAACTGCTGAGAGAAGGGCAGCAGGAGTGAAAAGAGCACGGAGAGGAGAAGGAAGAGTTCAGAATCAAGAAAAGCCATAGACTTCCAACGGAGGTCCTAGACTGCTATGGTAAAACTGAATGGGGAAAAAAAGATGGAGTGAGGAGAACTCTACAGATTAGCAAGGCCTGCACCAGAGGTAGGCCTAGGCATTTATTTAATAATATTAATAATAATAATATATTAATGCATTATATGTGTCCCTGCAAAGGAACCCTGTCCTTTAATAATATTAATAATAATAATAATATATTAATGCTTTATATCTCTCCCTGCAAGGAAACCAAGGGAAATGTTGCCCCTTGATTTGCCTGTGCTTAAAACAGTGTCAGTCCTGTTTCCCTGCTTTGCCTACTTTAGAACTACTAACGAATTTCGTAAGTAATTAAGTTATATTTCAGAAATTTTTGGAATTTTTTTGTAAGTCTTTCTTTTACTAAACAAAAAAATTCCGCCCCCCCCCCATTTGATATAAGAATCGCCATTTTTGGGTTCTAAACCATGCCTAGTCTGCAGATAGGAGAGGAACAAAAGACTCCCCTTCTGTTCCCGTAGGAAGGCCTAGGAGAAGTCAGCGCCTTGCGGAGCTAGGTAGCTCCAAACCTTTAAAAGCCCATGCAGGACTACAATCCCCATCTTGTGCCAACTTTTGAAATACCTTGCCAAGCTCCACTGAGGGGACCACGACGGTCTGCCTAGCCGTGGGGACCTTGTTACCAAGCCGGGCTATCGGGCCCGTGGATTAGCCTTTGTGGCATCAAGACCTTGTCCTTGCCTTGAAACTCCCAGAGACTTTGCCTTGAACTTCCAGAGATTTTACCTTGCAGTCCGGGACTGATTCCTGATTCCTGATTATTTCCTGCTTCCAGTTGATTATTCCTTTTGCCTTTTCTAAATCATTATTCTAAATAAAGCATTTAACTGCAGAGACTGTGTGTGAGTGGGTTACTAAGGTCCAGTCAAGCCTAGGGTGCAATAGACATCAACTCTTTCACCGCCGCAAATGCAGCCCCAAAAACCCATTTTTTATATAGCACTTAAACATCACTGTCGTCTGAAGACCCTCCTTGATCATGAGCACCAGCTCCTGCATCTCCTACAGCTGTTGTGTTCTGTGCAGACCTCCAATCTTGCCAACACTGTTGGAAGCTTAAAGTGTCCCAATCTGTTTCTGAAGCCTCAGAAGGCCAGTCTAAGTCACTATCAAAGCCGAGGAAGGTATCAGAATTAGACTCTTTGTTACATACATCCCTTACTTCCTGAACCAATGTTGATTCTAGATCTGTATCACTTTCCTCTGACCACATTTCTTCTTCCCCAGGAAAACCTTCCAAGGTTTCCGGATCAGAAGGAGCTCTAAGTATGTGCTGGATCCTTTTTCTCTGTTCCAGCCCTTCCAGGCTAGAATCACTAGCAGCCCTTTTCCTCCAGCTGCAGAATCTGGATCACCCAGAGCCTCACCCCTTTCCATAATATTGCTTGATGGTATTGACCCAGCATCTTCCCCAATACTACTAGTAGTAGTAGCCAAAGGCTCAATTACAACAACACAATAACAACAGCTTTTATTGATTAGCCAGTTGGCCTTATCAAAAACAGACAGTGCAAACACAAAATATAACATACATCTAGTCCTCATAAATACAGAACTACACAAAAGTGTATTCTAGGAAAATGTGTTTCTTAGGAAGCTCATTTCTGTACCAGATTCCAGATTTTGTACTGGTACATTGAAATTAAGGAAAGGCTGTGTGTGTGTGTGTGTTTTCTTCAAGGTAAGGTAATGGTAATCATGCTTGCAGAGACCCTGGCAGACAGTAGGCAGGACTATTAAGTATTTATTATCCTTTAGTCCTATTCTTCCCTTAAAAATGGAAATTAGGCCATTACCGGAGGAGCCAGATAGTCTCCCATCCAAACATTTAGCTTCAGATATGCTGCCTAGTCTGGTCAAAGCTGTCAATGGAAAAGGAGATATCTAGGTATAGCGATGGAAAGAGGGCAAAGGAAAGCACTGTCTCCTCAGATGATAATTCTGCCTTCCAAAATAAGTTTTTCCTTCAGATGACTAATACTACATCACTTATCTCCCCCCCCCCTATTTTTGCTTGATATGCCCTCTGCACATATGAGTTCGTACTGCTATAGAACAGTCAAGTGAGTGGTCAGGAGGCACCTGTGTGTTTGTGCTTCAGGGCTGCCTGCTAGCCATTTGGAGTGGAGGGGTTCTTGGGAATGCAGAAGAAAATCCAACGAAACGTAGCCTATGATGGTGTTATTAGTAGTTATTCATTTTAAGCTATATTGGAAAACTACTTGGATAATAAGCTAGCTTGGGAACAGTATTTTTAATCAAATATATGTTTGTTTTCAGGCATTGCAGAGGCTAGCAAGTCAGTTCCAGAAGAGAGAATGGCAGCGTGGCTGGAGTGTCACCAATGATTCCAGGTGGAAATTGCTTTTGTATGACCTGGGCTTGTGGGAGACAGGCCCCTCTGCTTTAGTGGTTCCAATTTGTTTTTAAAGGAAAGAATTTGAAGAGAATTTAAGATAAGAAAAACTATGGATGGCAATTTCTGCTTATATTTTTTTCCCTATAGAAAGTGTTACTGTGGTCAGTACATACTGAACCTAGTCCAAGGAAACAACTTAATTTCCTTGTATTCTCATGAATCTATCACTGGTAATTGATGCTTTTAAGAGGATATCCTCTCCGTTGGCACCCCCTTGTCGTGGGGGAGAGGCTTGTGTACCCTAATGAAGTTGTGAGCTATGATGGCGGTGGCATAATAGTCACCGGTAGGGCCTCCGATGCCAGACAGGTCACAACCGAAGGGTCTGACAAAGAGCGTCAACAGGCAGGATGGGCTCTCTAGTCTTTTGGCAACCATCCTAAGAGAAGGAAAACTAAATTCAAACCCGGGCAGATGGTGCTCGTGTAACCCTGTAAGGTCAACCATCTAAGAGAAGGAAACTCTAATCAAACCTACGACCTGAGGACCTCGCTGCCACCGTCCAAGCTTGCTAGGCCCCGGCAGATGAACCTTTGGTTGAAAGGGTGAGGCCAGTTCTGTGCATGCTGCGTTCCACCAGAAAAATCCATTGCACAGGCTCGAAGGACACATCCAACTTCCGAGAAAGCCATGAAGTGATAGGCAAGGGATGAAATGGCAGGTGTAAAGATGCACTGGAAGCCGCAGACCCAACTCTGCATACAAGTGGTTCAGGACTTTGGTCGCTCGAGACTGACCCGGGAGATGACAGTCTTATTCGGCAGCATCCTGAATGACCTCCTTGAGCAAGCAGGGATCACCAGCATTGAGGCCATCCTATTGAGAACACAGCTGCGCTGGGCAGGGCGCATCTCTAGGATGGAGGACCACCGCCTCCCAAAGATACTACTCTACGGTGAACTCACCACAGGTCAGCGCAAGAGAGGCGCCCTAAAAAAGGGATATAAGGACTCCCTGAAACAACATCTCAGGCTCGGCCAGATTGATCACCAACAATGGTCCGCCTTGGCCTCACATCGGGAGGCATGGAGACACACTATCCACAATGCTGCGGCCTCTTTCGAGAAGTCACGCCAAACAAGTCTTGAAGAGAAACAACAACGCAGGAAGAACCGCAACCTGGAAACAACATCACCCAAGGAGACTTTCTGCTGTGCTTTCTGCAACCGGACTTGCCTATTTCGGATTGGCTTTTTTAGCCATCAACGCACTTGTAGAAAGCGTGGGATGAGTCCTTCCTGAATCTTCATTCGTGAAAAAAAGCCAAGAATAAGAGGATATATTTGACCAAACAGCAGTATCACCATCTTTAATTAAATTTTTTTTGGTTATGGGAAAGTGCTTTTTTTTCTACCCGCATCTTTGAATGCAGTTGGGGCTGAAAAGAGTCTGTCTGCTTCCTTTGCCATCTTTTTTCATTTGTCATGTTCCAAAAACTTTGAAGATGGCTTTTGAAATTAAATTGTATAAGTTATATCTTCTTTACGAGAACTTTTGTATGGGTGTGTTTGCCTGTGAATTTGGGTGCAGGAGGCAAGAGTCCACCAAGAGAAAAGCGTGGAAGGTGAAGAACCCAAGGCTAGGATGTAGAACAGGGGTGGGCAACCTACGGCCCCCGGGCCGGACTCAGCCCGGCAGCCACTTCTATCCAGCCCGGGGAGAGGGCATCGGGGGTGGGGCCAAGAGGAAGGGGTGCCGCTGCCACCATGCCATCGCGGGCTCTATAGGGCAGAGTCTGTCTCCAGCAGACAGGCCGGAGGAGTGGCGGCTTCGGAGAGCCTGCCATCCCTGGAGGCTATCTGGGTCTGCAGCAGGAGCAATCGCCGACCTGCGGGGACTGATCATCTTCCGGTCACGAGGGCGAACAGCCACCTCAGATCGCGACTGCTCCCCCTGCAGGCCCGGATGGCCTCCAGGGATTGCAGGCACTCCATAGCAGGGCGATCAGCTGGGGGCGAGAGCGGGCGGAGGCCTGCAGCCTCTGATCGCCTGCTGCTCTGCTCTCCTCTTTTTTTTCTTGTCCTGGCGGAGGGACACGGGGACAGAGTCCTGTGCTGCGTCCCTGCGCGGCGGATGCAGAGAGAGGGCGGAAGGGGAGGAGGGCGGAGAGAGGAAGGAGGGAGGCGGCCAGGAAGGGTCATGGAGGCCTCGGGCAACGAGGGCGGCCGAGCTCCTGAGGGGCCGCTGACCTTTACGTTGAAAGAGTCCCCACCTTCCTCCGAGCTCCCTTCAGAGCTCCCCCGTCGGGTGAGTGGCAGGCAAGCAGAGAGGGCGAGCAAAGAAGGCAGGCAGGCAGGCAGTCTCTCTGAGGCAGGCCACACACATGCTTTGCCATCCTCTGGGCTGGGGTCATTGGGCCATTCCATCTTGGGATCCTTCCTCTCTTCAGGATGTCAGCCTTCATCTTGGTTCACACCTTGTCTTCTTGAATTTTATTTTATTTTATTTTAGTGGTTTTTATTATTATTTTATAATAATGTTATTATAATAATAATATAATAATATAATAAATAATATAATATAATAATGTTATATTATAATTTAAACATATTATAATGTCTCTCTATATATACACTATAATATAATAATTATGATATTGATGCTAATAATATATGAATATTTCTTGATATATTAATATGTTAATATTAATGATGTGTAATATATAGTAAATATAGTAAATAAATAATAGGTGCGGCCCTCCATAATATTTTTTGGCTCTCGTACAGCCCCTTGGAAAAAATAATTGCCCACCCCTGATGTAGAAAGTAAAAAGTACTGCAGTGTGACCTAATGTTGTCAGAAGGGGAAGATGCAAGGATAGTGGTCAGGCAAGAGGAAACAAAATCAGCAAGAGGGGAAGAGATCGGGAACAAGGTAGCAGAGACATGACTGGCAAAACAAAAACCCCAAAAAAGCAGATAGACCTTGAAACAAGACCTGATTGTCTCAAGAAACCATTCGCTTTTGTTGCCTTCAAGCTGTTATGGCTTCCTGGAATTCAGCCCATGTGGCAGCAGAGCCTTTTGGGATGGTCTAAAGATAGACGGATTGATGCAATAGATAAAAGGGTTGGTGCAATAAAGCATAAGCAATGAGTTCAGATGGGTTTTTGTGGATAAAGCTGTTACGCCGAGAGCTCAGGAAGTGGTTTTACTGCTTCAAAGAGGCCACGGAGAGGAATCATCATAACAGTATATAAATAGTCATGCGATCCTTTAGGGACACATCTGAAGCAGGAGGCAGGCAGGCTGGGCCTCGCTTAGCTTGTTTCTTGGAAGCAGCAATAGCCAAGAAAGGGGCTTCTGGAGAACAGTATTCTATTAGTATCACCTGGAAATAGCCTTAGAGGTCAATGAGAACGGATAACATTGTGTCCTTCTGCAATGTTTCTGCAGAAGCATCTTTGCAGCCTGGAAGAGCATGATGGATGGCACTACCTCGCTGGGCCAGGCCAGGGTTGCTGCCTCAGAAACCTATCGTACTGTGAGCATGGAAGCAGTTAAAACATCTCGGCAGTCAAAAGAGCATTTGTTTAAAAAGGTACCATTGGGGTGGGACAGAGTCATTTGCATCCTTCTAGTGTCTGGAAAACTATGCCAAGAGATCAGAGATGCTTTGATTCGGCTCTTGCATTTTGAAGAGCAGCTGCTAACATGGCAGGGAAGTGCACCTAAACAGATAGCATAATATCCCTTGTACCCGCGGGTCAATAAGTCCGTGACTTTTTGTATGAAACACAAGTTTTTGGATTAAAAAAATCTTTTTATTTTTCAACATAGTCTCCTTAGAGCTCTATACAGTTCGTCCAATGTTTCTCCAATTTTTTTTATCCCTTCCAAAAAATAAGATTTGTTGAGGTCATCAAAATAGGTATTTGTTTGTGAGATGATTTCATTGTCGGAGTCAAATCTCTTTCCGCCGAGCCATTTCTTCAGGTTCGGAAACAAGAAATAGTCACTCGGGGCTAAATCCGGAGAATAGGGCAGATGAGGGAGCAATTCGTATCCCAATTCATGGATTGTTGCCATGGCAACTGCACATGTGTGCACCCTTTGCATTGTCCTGGTGCAAAAAAACTTTTTTCTTGGCCAAATGTGGTCGTGTTTTTTTTTTTTCAAATCCTCATTAAATCGACTCAATAAGTTGACATAATATTCTCCTTTGACTGTTTTACCCTTTTGAAGGTAGTCAATGTGGATTATACAGCGTGCATCCCAAAAAACGGTCACCATGACTTTATTGGCTGGCAAACCCACCTTGGCCTTCTTTGATGCCGATTCACCCCGAGAAACCCACTGTTTTGACTCCTGTTTGGTCTCTGGTGTGTTGTGGTGGATCCACATTTCATCCACAGTTACAAAATGGCGCAAAACACATCCATATTGCAGTTGAACAACGCCAAAAACTCTTGCGAAATTGTCACACAATTGCGCTTGTGGTCGATTGTGAGCAAACGCAGCCCCCATCTTGCGGAAAGCTTTCTCATACACAAGTGATCATTTAAAATTGAAACCACTGAGCCATGTTGGATGCCTATGGCTTCCACAATCTCTCACACATTCAATCTCCGATCGGCCAACACCATATCATGAATTTTTTCAATTGTTTCAGGTGTAGAGACCTCAACTGGGTGTCCAGAACGTTTGGCATCTTCCGTGCTTATATGGCCACAACAAAATTCAGTAAACCACATTTTTACCATTGAAATTGATGGTGCAGAGTCCCCATAGTAGTTATCAAGCCTATCCTTGGTTTGAGTGATGGTTTTTTTCCGCAAAAAAAGCTTAATGAACACACAAAATTCACTTTTTTCCATTTTCTCCTCAAATTAAGTGGTAGTCTGCTATCAATGGCTGTCAAACACAAACTAAATGCCACCGCTTGTTCCAATTTTGACAGGAATCAACTGACAGATGCCTGTTGACAGGAGCAGTGTTACTCTTTCAGTTAAGAGGTGGGAAATTCAAAAAGTCACTGACTTATTGACCCGCCCTCGTACCATTGGGGTGGGACATCCTTCTAGTGTCTGGAAAACTATGCCAAGAGACCAGAGATGCTTTGATTCGGCTCTTGCATTTCGAAGAGCAGCTGCTAACATGGCAGGGAAGTGCACCTAAACCGATAGCATAATATCCCTCGTACCCCCTCCCCAGGGCCTGGAACAGTTGCTGAATATACAGACCGAGCTGCAAGAGACAGTGAAGGAAGTCAGCAAAACCAAGAAGCATTACATAAATATCCAACGGGCCAATGAAGTAACCAAGGAAAAGGCTGCTGATGTAGATGCCAGGTGAGCTTCCAGTACTATGTTCCATAGGCAAGAGAATTCGGGAGGGCCATAGGACTGGAGTGGAGAGTTATTCTCCTTTCACATGTTGACTGTTTTCCAGGGACTTTCCCATGCTGAGGGCCTCCTCGTGGAAGTTAATCAACATTCTTTCCCACACAGGCTCAGGAAGAGTGATCACGGCATATTTCATACCAAAGCCAGCTTGCAGAAGCTCAGTGCCAAGGTCAGAGGCTCAGTCTGCCAGCTATTGCAAAAAGATAAGTTGTGAAGGCTCAGGCTGGCAGAGTATTTGCAAGTGTGGGTTGTCGGGCTGATGAGGGACTCGTAAAACGTAGTGTGCATAGCTGTTTGTTCCTCTCATTGCAGTTCTCTGTGCAGATGGCAGAGAATTCACAACAACTGGTGGTGGCACGAAATGAGTACCTCTTGACTCTGGCAGCTGCTAGTGCCCATCTGGGACATTACTACCATGTGGAACTGCCAACTGTTTTCAAGGTAGGGACTTTTGTCTTAGTATGTACACAATCCCTCACACTTTCCAGGCTGTGCTTAGGATCACAGAGGTGGAAGGACCCCCAAAGCCAGGGGTGCCCACACTTTTTCAGCATGCGAGCTACTTATAATAAAACAAAGTCAGAAAGATCTACCGAGAGAGAAGCAGGGTGGAGGAGGGGGCGGGGCTTGGGGTGGCCTGGCTCCGCCCCTCTCTGGCTTTTGCTCTACCACACCTTCTCCAGGCTTGAGGAGGGTAGTGCCAAGCCAGTGGTGGCATAGCTAGCTACTACTGGCTTGGCACTACCCTCCCCAAGGCTGAAGAAGCTGTGGTAGAGCTGTACCTGGGGGAGGGGGCAGGGCTTTGTGTGGCCTGGCTCCACCCCCTACCCCTCTGGCTTTAGTGCTACCACAGTTTCTCCAGGCTAGAGGAGGGTAGTATATAGGAAGAAACAAAGAGGCAATGCGATGTAGAAGTATAAACATAAATCAATATTGTATTTCAAGCATCAGCATTGTGATACATAAGCATCTAAATATCAACAAATAATAAGGTGTACTCCTCTCACTGTAAGGAAAATCACGGCCGTTGCGTGCTAGCATCCCCGTATACATCATAACAGAATGCAGTCAATGTTATGATGTATACGGGGATGCTAGCACGCAACGGCCGTTGATTTTTCCTTACAGTGAGAGGAGTACACCTATTATTTGTTGATATTTAGATGCTTATGTATCACAATGCTGATGCTTGAAATACAATATTGATTTATGTTTATACTTCTACATCGCATTGCCTCTTTGTTTCTTCCTATATACTGATTGATAGGGGGTTTGACTGTATTGTACACGTATTGATTAGAGGAGGGTAGTGCCAAGCCAGTGGTGGCATAGCTAGCCACTACTGGCTTGGCACTACCCACCTCAAGGCTGAAGAAGCTGTGGTAGCGTGGAAGCCGGGAGGGGGCGTGACTTGGCGTGGCATGTCTCCGCCCCCCCCCCCTCTGGCTTTAGCACTACCACAGCTTCTCCAGGCTAGATGAGGGTAGTGCCAAGCCAGTGGTGGCATAACTAGCCACTACTGGCTTGGCACTACCCTCCTCAAGGCTGAAGAAGCTGTAGTAGCGCTGAAGCTGGGGGCGGGGCTTGGCGCAGCATGGCTCCGCCCCCTCTAGAAGTTCCCCATCCAGCTGGGATCGCTACCACAGCTTGAGGAGGGTAGTGCCAAGCCAGCTCCTTCGGTCCTGGGATCGACCAGTCGATCGTGATCGACTTCCTGGGCAGCCTTGCCCTAAGCTATTAGCTCCAACCGCTGCTCAATGCACCCAGCATCTCTTTGATGGCATCCAGAGAAAGAGACCTCAACACCACTCTAGGTTATTGGTTCCACTGTTGAACTACCCTTACCATCAAGAAGTTTCTTTTAATATTTAGCCAAATTCTACCCTCCTGTAACTTAAAACCTTTAGACCTGATACTGCCCTCTGGGCCAGAAGAGAACAAATCTGCACCTTCAACAGCTCTTTAGATATTTAAAGAGTGCCACCATATCACTCCTCTGTCTTCTTTTCACCAGTGTGAACCTGCCCAAGTTCCTCCACCCCATAACTTTTGACCACGCTAATCCTTATCATCCTTGTTGCCCTTCTCTGAGCTTGCGCCAGTTTATCTTTATTCTGATTAGTGCAAAATATAGTGGAACTATTACTTACATTTATCTGGAAACTATGGTTCTATTTGTGCAGACTAAAATATTTGCCTTCTTTGCTATACTGCGAGTTCATATTCAACTTAAAAGATCAACAATAATCTCAAAGTCTTTGTATTTACCTATGTATTTCTGGCCGCATTTCTGTCTACGAACCCAGACGATCACTTCGATCATCTGGAGAGGCCCTACTCTAGCTCCCGTTGCCTTAAGAACATAAGAACATAAGAAGAGCCATGCTGAATCGGGCCTCAGCCCATCTAGTCCAGCATTCTGTGTCACACAGTGGCCCACTAGTTGTACACAGGGATCTCTAGCAGAAAGGAGGGCAAAACCCTCACCTGCTCCCGACCCCCACAACCAGTACCGGGGAAAATCCTGCCTGCCTCCATCAACACAGAGGTGGCACTTGGATGTCCATTTCAGTAACTACTGATTCCCTTGGTATCCATGAATCTGTCTAATCCTGCCTTGAAGCTGTCCAGGCTGACAGCTGTCACAACCTCCGCTGGAAGTGAGTTCCATAACCCAATGACCCTCTGGGTGAAGAAATATTTCCCTTTATTAGTCCTAATTTTCCTACCTTGGAGCTTTAGGAGTGCCCCCTAGTCCTAGTGTTGTGTGACAGAGAAAATATTTTCTTTATTCACCTTTTCTATCCCATGCATGATTTTATACACTTCGATCAAGTCACCTCTTAAACGCCGTCTTTCAAGGCTGAAAAGACCAAGGCGTTGCAACCCGAGTTCATAAGGGAGCTGCTCCATCCCTTGTATCATTCTTGTTGCCCTTCTTTGTACCTTTTCCAGTTCCGTTATATCCTTCTTGAGGTGCGGTGACCAGAATTGTACACAGTACTCCAGATGTGGCCTCACCATAGATTTGTAGAGAGGCAATACAACATTTGCCGACCTATTTTCGATTCCTTCCTGATCATGCCAAGCATAGAATTTGCTTTTTCACTGCTGCAGCGCACTGGGTTGACATCTTCATTGAGCTGTCCACCAAAACCCCAAGATCCCTTTCCTGGTTTGTCTCAGAAAGCTTTGATCCCATCAGTTGATAAGTGTATTTGGGGTTCTTTGCCCCGATGTGCATGACTTTACACTTGTTTAGGTTAAAATGCATTTGCCACTTTGTTGCCCATTCACTCAATTTCGAGAGATCTTTCTGGAGCTCTTTACAATCAATTTCATTTTTAACTACCCTGAACAGTTTAGTGTCATCTGCAAAGTTTGCTACCTCACAATTTACTTCTACATCCAGATCATTTATGAATAAATTAAAAAAGTAACGGTCCTAAAACTGAACCTTGGGGTGCGCCACTTCTCACCTCTTTCCACCCAGAGAAGTGTCCATTTATTACCACCCTTTGTTTCCTACAGTTTAGCCAGGTTCCGATCCAGGACAAGACCTGTCCCCTGATTCCATGGCTGAAGAGCTTATTTAGGAGCCTTTGGTGAGGGACTTTGTCAAAAGCCATTTGAAAGTCAAGGTAGACAATATTGACTGGGTCCCCTTTATCTATGTGTTTATTTACACCCTCAAAGAATTCTATCAAGTTAGTAAGACATGATTTGCCTTTGCAGAAACCATGTTGATTTTCCTTCAGCAATGCCTGTTCTTCTATGTGCCTAGTAATATTTTCTTTAATAATGGTTTCCATCACTTTGCCTGGAACTGAGGTTAGACTAACTGGCCTATAATTTCCTGGATCACCCCTGGATCCTTTCTTGAAGATCGGAGTTACATTTGCCTCCCTCCAGTCCTCGGGTACAGTGCCTGATCTTAGAGAAAGGTTATATATTTTGGCTAGAATTTCAGCAATTTCACACTTGAGTTCCTTAAGAACTCTGGGGTGGATGCCATCTGGCCCTGGTGATTTGTTGACATTTAGTTTAGTAAGGCATGTGAGAACATCCTCCTTGTTTATCTCTATCTGGTTTAGTTCATTTAATTCCCTCCCTGAAAAAACTGACTCAGCTGCAGGCATATGTTGTCTGTCCTCCTGTGTGAAAACGGAGGCAAAGAAGTCATTTAGCCGCTCAGCAATCTCCTTGTCTTCACCGACGTTCGAAAACAGGCCTAATGGCCATGTATAAATATGTGAGGAGAAGTCATAGCTTGTTTTCTGCTGCCCTGGAGACTAGGATGCAGAATAATGACTTCAAACTACAAGAAAGGAGATTCCACCTGAACTTTAGGAAGAACTTCCTAACAGCGAGAGTTGTTAGGCAGTGGAACTCTCTGCCCTGGAGTGTGGTGGAGGCTCTTTCTTTGGAGGCTTTTAAACAAGGTTGGATAGCCATCTGTTGAGAGTGCTTTGAATGTAATTTTCTTGCTTCTGTGCAGGGAGTGGTCCTGGATGGTCCACTACATCTCTTCCAACTTTATGTCTCTATGATTCTACAGCTCACCATGAGGTTCCACCTAGTATTTCATTGAGCTTTATAAAATCAGCTTTCCTGAAATTCAAAGTCTGTTTTTACTATAATCCTATTTGGCCTGTCCCACAATTATAAATTCTCTTTAAAGTACCAACCACTTTAAAGTAGCAACCACTTTGAGTCCAGTAACTGACTTTTTACTCTTGGCTAGGATTGAGTCCAGGATTGCTGATGTCCATGTTTCTTCTACCTTTTGAAAGAGAGAATTGTCTACAACAGCAGTTCCCAAACCTTTTCAGTCATGGAATCCTTCAGAAGGCTCCCCCAACACCCCGGGAACCCTAACTCTATTCCTGAAGTATTATGAATCCTGCCCCTTAACAGCATACGTTAACACAGTGTTTTTCAACCTTTTTTGAGCCGCGGCACATTTTTTACATTTACAAAATCCTGGGGCACACCACCAACCATAATGA
This sequence comes from Anolis apletophallus, assembly GCA_030556195.1. Classification (NCBI taxonomy): domain Eukaryota; kingdom Metazoa; phylum Chordata; class Lepidosauria; order Squamata; family Anolidae; genus Anolis; species Anolis apletophallus. Next base: position 143,017,523 of record JARBWK010000005.1, on the reverse strand, counting down.
CAGAAAATAACACTCTAACACAGTAATACATATAGCTAATGTGTTTTTTAATGTATTTATACACTCAGTGTAAAACCTGAGCCTGTTTCGATGAACACAGCATAGATATCCTGGCAGGAATGGCAGAAAGACAAATACGAAGGTCTTGCTCAACAGCTGGGAGTTATAGTTCACCCGCAATCAAAGAGCATTCTGAACTCCACCAATGATGGAATGGAATCAAACTTCCCACACATAACTACCATAACCAAGAAAAAATACTATAAGAATTTGGTGGGCATTGACCTTGAGTTTTGGAGTTGTCGTTCACCTATATCCACAGAGCACTGTGGAGGGGAGGGAGGAAGATGTGGGGCACGTCTGCGCAGTAGCGCCCGCACGAGTCACGTCTTCCTCCCTCCTCCCTCCCGCAGAAGCGGCAGCGTGAGCAAAGCAAGGCAAAGCAAGGAGAGCGAGGCTGGGAGAAGGGGCTGGGGAAAAAGAGGAGGGGAAGAAAGGGTATTAAGAACATAAGAAGAGCCATGCTGAATCGGGCCTCAGCCCATCTAGTCCAGCATTCTGTGTCACACAGTGGCCCACTAGTTGTACACAGGGATCTCTAGCAGAAAGGAGGGCACCCCCACAACCAGTACCCGGGAAAATCCTGCCTGGTCAACACAGAGGTGGCACTTGGATGTCCAATTTCCAATTTCCCACGGCACACCTGATGATCGCTCACGGCACACTAGTGTGCCACGGCACACTGGTTGGGAAACACTGCGTTAACACACTACTCCTAATCAAGATTGTGTTTATACACGTAACAATTGATTTTTTAATAAACTTTCTTCCCTGGTTGTATTGGTCTCCAAAGATATGCTTATAAACAAATCTTTGATAAACGCTTCAAAAGGATACTTTACAAAAACAAACAATATCACAAGTCCGGCAACATCTTCACCTTCATCCATTGCACTGAAAATACTTTATAATTTTTCAGTTAATTTCTTAATTAATTAGTTCATCTGAGATTTTATGAATATGGTCAGAAATAGTGTTGTTAGAACATTCTCATCACCTCCTCTCCTAGTTCTTTCACACATGACTTGACGAGAGCCTCTGCAATTTTATGGTTTGTTTGGGAGGGTTTTTTTTGTCTTTTTATTGTTATAATATAAGTGCAATGTTCAGCAAAACAGAGATAGCCCTAATATATCACCCACATTTATATTAATGTGTTCCATTTCTCTCCAGGTACTAGATGGGGACCTTTATGAACGACTCCGAGACCAGCTAACCTTGATTAACAAGACGGAATTGGAGGTCTGCCAAGGCACCCAGGAATTCTTTCAGATTCTTTTTGATGAGTCTGCAAAGGTAATTAATATAACCACGGTTTGATTATAAGACCAAAATAGTCTACAAAGCTGCTACTTGCCATAAGAAAAAGACAGGTATTTTTGTATCTAGAAAACCTCAATCCTGAAAGTGGGTTAATAAACATCCCTCCCCCTATACAACTGCCGTATGGAAAAGTTGGAGCTCTATGACTTCTTGAAAACTGATGATTTTAAGTTGGGCAATATAATCATGGATTTTCTGTATCACTGTTCTTTCTGGGTTTGGGTTTTTTTTCTTTTTGGCCTACAATGTGTGTTGTTGCACCCGGTCTATATATACTCAGGAAGTGCAAGGACATAGACTCTCTCTACCGGGAGATTGCTTCTTGCCTTCCTTTAGAGGCTTGGGGCTCCCAAGGACCAAGCTGGACACTATAGATAACTCAAAACAGGCTTTATTGCTTTAAAACATGAGTTATCTGCACTCAGGCACTTTACTTTGTTCCCCAAACGGATAAGGAAAAATACTTTACAGTCTCTTAGTTGCTTGGGTCCTGGAAGCTTCAGCCGGATGGCTCTCCAAGTCCTCTCTGTCTTTATGGCCTTGAGGTAAGGACACTCGAGACCCAAGCCAGCTGGCCTATACTGAAGGTATGAGAAGGAAGGCCTCTGGATGCAAGCCGACTAGTTTGAAAGCGCCTGGGTCTCCTCAGAGCTACCCAACTGTCCGGTATGTTGGGCTTTCTGTATGAGACCCAGGGAAAGTCTTTGTCTTGTGTTGAGAGATGGCTTGGCCAAGGCTGGTCCTGGCAAACCTTCAGATATGTCCTCTTCTGAAGACATCCAGGAAAGCTCTGTAAAGAAAATGGCTAGATTTCCAAGTCCCTGGAAAAGAGGCGGAACAAACTTAATTGGGCTCTGTTAACAATGATTGACAGGTGTAAAGAACCAATCAATGCAACCAAACCTTTGCAAAACTAAACAGGTTTGCAGAAACACAATACAACAGTGCAAACCTTTGCAACTTAAAGTTTTACATACAAGTGGTGCTTGCTGCGCCGTCACACTATGTGTAGTGCCTTATTTAGGACCTCATCAGATGGAGGTTTTCCTCCATTTCTACACACCTTGAAGACAGAATCTCATAGATCCCATCAAATAATGCACGATCCATTCTGTCTCTGCAGTGTGAAGAAATGGGAGGATTTGAAAGATGGATAGGAATCAACTATTCTCCTTGCACATAGAAACACTTAACATTGGTGTTTTCCTTGGGATGGGAAGTGGTGGATTTATTCTTTTGCACTAGGTTTTGTGACGTTTCAGTGTGGGTTTTTATTGTTCAATTTTTGTATGGTTTTTAACTATGCATTGTTTTTATGATGTGATGTCTCATTATGTGATTTTATTATTGTAATTTTGTAAATAGCCTCTAATTGGGCTTAATTGTAATGCCGTCCTGAGTCCCCCTTCGGGGGTTGAGAAGTGACGGGATATAAATGCGAGAAATAAATAAACAAATAAATAAATTCATGTGGGCAGTCTGCTAATGCCCCTCAATGCTCCTTCTATATACGCGAGTGATGTAAAGACTGTGTGGGTCCTATTGAAAGGAGTGGTGAAAAAGTGTGCTGGTCTCCCATTGTGATGGAAATAAAGCAAATGGTTGCATTAGAAACAGAAGCAAGGAGGTAATCCTGTGTGATGGGGGTGAGTAAATTCTCCATCTTCTTTAAACATGGAAAACCACAGAAAGCCAAGCAAAGAAGACAATTCCACCCACTCCCCCCCCCCTTTTGCGGGATGAAGTCCTTAGTGATGTTTAATTTCCCTGGGACATAATAGTTCCTAATACCTTTAGAAAACAAATGTTATTTTAAAACCAGATTGGGGTAGATGTAAGAAGAAAATAATTCCTTCTTGTTAGGCTTCTTTACTCAGGGTCTCATTAGATTTATTTATTTATTTATTCAATTTGATATACCGCTCTCTCTGGCGCCCAGAGCGGTTCACAGAAATAAGCAGATAAAAACACATAAAATGCATAAAACAGAATTAAAGCCCCCCAATTAAACATACAGCCAGTAGTACTACAGCGACAATACCAGCATGTTGGCAGCAACGCAGCAAGATGGTGAATAATATGGCATTAGTTTAGACGGCAAATGCCTGTCTAAAGAGCCAGGTCTTTACAGCTCTGCGGAACGGCATTAAGTCCCGGATAGCTCGTGTCTCTTTGGGGAGAGAGCTCCACAAAGTTGGCGCTGCTACGGCAAACGCCCTTTGCCGCGTGCTGGCCAGTCTGTAAACCCTAATGCCTGGCACATCCAGAAGATTGAGCCCCTCTGAACGCAGTGATCTCTATAAGGGGTAAGCCGCTCCCTCAGGTACACTGGCCCCAAACCATATAAGGCCTTGAAAGTTAGAACTAACACCTTGAAGACAACCCGGAATTTGATCGGAAGCCAGTGCAGTTCGCGCAAGAGTGGGGTCGCGTGGTCGAATTTTGAGGCTCCCGTGAGCAGGCGCGCTGCAGATGGCCCTTACAAAGACATGGGCAGTGGAGAAAACATGGGGCAGCATCAAGGCGACGTTCCTTACTATCATGAGTCATTGTGATAAAAAGAAAGGGAAACAGGATGACTCTGCAAGCTATAGGCCCATTAGCCTCCTCAATACCATCAGCAAAATATACGCAAGGCACCTTCAATGGAAACTGCTGGACTGGATGGAGCAAGAGAACATACTGGCAGAGGAGCAAGCCGGCTTCAGGGAAGGACGATCCACCATCGATCAATGTATAGTATTGCAACATCTCATAGAAAAATACTCCTCCCACAAGCCATCCTCCCTCTATGCTGCGTTTATAGACTTCAGAGCAGCTTTTGATTCCATTTCCCGTACCAAGCTATGGGAAAAGCTTGGGTCCACTTCAATAGACAGGCGACTTCTACAGTTATTACGAACACTCCATGAAGGAACTACTCTGAAAGTAAGATGCAGTTCCCAGGGCCATCTTACCAAAGCAGTCAAAACTGAGAAGGGCGTCAAGCAAGGGTGCATTTTGGCTCCACTTCTATTCAATTTCTACATTAACTCTATGGTGGAACACCTATACAACTTGGATTTCCGTCCTCCAAAACTAGCTGGAAGGCATCTATCCACCCTGCTCTATGCTGATGATGCAGTTCTTCTTTCTAGAACTCAAGTTGGACTGAAAAGAGCCCTGAGAGCATTAACTCTGCATTAATACTGCCAGGAAGAACAGTTGCACCTCAACTTTCAGAAAACTAAAATTATGGTGTTTGCTAAACGACCCAAGAGGCACAACTGGAGAATAGATGGAAACAAAATAGAGCAGGTCTCAAGCTTTAAATATCTTGGTGTTACCCTCCATAGCAGCAACAGCAGGAAAGCCCATGCAGAGTGTGCAGCAGAGACAGCACAAAAGAGTTCATCCGCTATCCTAAGATATCTCAGGACGGGAGGAGGTCACTTTATACCGGCGGCTCTTAAACTTTTTGAAGCAAAATCAGTCGCACAAATGCTGTATGGAGCCCAGCTTGGACCCTTCTCAAATTATGCCCCACTAGAGCGTGTCCAATCGAAATTCCTAAGAGCGGCTCTACAGGCTCCCAGATGTGTCCCTAACGCTACCCTGCGATTGGAGACAGGCTTCGTGAAAGTGGAAGCGAGAATATGGACAGCTATCCTCAATTACTGGCTACACCTATGCTTCTCCCCATGTGGTCTTGCCCCCCTCATCATGAGAGACGACTTCCAGTCCACATGGATTAAAACAGTAGCAGCAAAGATCGCAACGCTAGGTTTCTCCCAAGGACAATTGCTAAGCATGAGATGGGGCCATGCCAAGGATCTCATTAAGCAACAGATCCTGGATATAGAGCGCCAATCCGACCTAGCCTGTTCCCCAGCCTACATTGTTAGTGAAGCCACTAGATACCTCACTGCCCCCATGGCATACCTAACAGACCTGGAGGTGCCCAAACACCGAAGGGCTTTTACCCTGGCAAGATGCCATGCCCTCCCATCAGCTGTATTGGAGGGGAGGTATCAGAAGACCCCCTTCAAGCAGAGACTATGCCCCTGTGGGTCTGGTCATGTGGAAACAACTGAGCACGTGCTTCTTCAATGCATGTTCTACAGAGATCTTAGATCCAATCTCATTGGACCATGGCTTTAAAGTACCCGGGGCGCAGTGAAAGATGTTATTCCACCCTGCTGCTTTCGGACTCTAGCACTGCAATGACTTACAGTGTTGCTAAGTTCTGTGCTGCTGCCCTTAATATCAGACGGGTGATGATTGACACCGTAAGGCAACAATATCCTGTCTTTTAAAATATATTTTTATACTGATTTCTAGTCTGATTTTAAATAACTGTTTACTGGGGAGTTGTCCTTCTCCTCTTAGGGCGCTTGTGCCCGCTTTGTGCTGGTCTGTGACCGTAATAAAGTTTTGATTGATATTCATTATCATTCATGCCTAAATGTAAAAAAAATGAGTCTTTGTGGGTTGTGGTATCTTTTCTCATGATGTTTCCTCGTAGTTCCCCACTTCTCCTTCGTCTCCACAGGCATTTTTCTATAAGAAGTCAGGTGTACGCTCAACTTCTCCGGGTTCCATTTCTCTGCGCTGCTGGCACGGAGCCCCGCTGGAAGTAGCCCTGCGTCATATGATGGGATCAGGGGACTCTGTTCCAGCAGCATGTTGGCAGTGCAGAGAAGCGGGGAGAAGATGCTTCTCTGCCTCAGTGTGATGAGGTTGTCAGTCTTGAAGTATAAAAGATTCAACTGGGTGACATTCCCCTTTGCTGTCACAGGCAGAATTTCAAGCACCAAACTGTTAAGATCCGGTTACCATTTATTGTGTGTATTCCGTCTTCCAGACGTTTCATGTGCATTGCCCCATAGTTTCGTTGTAGGAAACAGCATTTTCCTTTTGCATTTTACCCAGGGATTATTCCAGACACACTTGCACCCTGGTGGCTGGTGTTTGCAAGTTTTTTGCAGCCAGTTTTGCAGAACTTGCTAGGTGCCCTGCAAAATGTATCCCTTGGAGTTTAAAACCCCGCCTTTTCTCCCAGGCACCATCCTCCATTTTGAGATCTCTTTTCAGTCTTCTCCTGGCTAGAGAATGACTCAGATGTGTCTTGGTCGAGCTAGGGCAGCTTAGAAAAGGCCATCGTAAGTACGATGCCAACTTGCTGAGTTCGTTGTTGTATAGATAGATAGCCTTGCTGAAGTCCTGCACTTCCCTGCCGTATTTTGGGGCTATCTATCTGCAACACCAGTAGTTCTGCCTTTAAAACTGGTCCTGAGTTAGTTTAGGGAAGGATCCTCTCCTTCTAATTAGTTACTCAGGGCTAAGTCAGGGAATATCCCCGGATTTCCCTGGCATTGGTGGAGGCAAAAGGGGGATTTGTCAATCCTTACCCCAGCAACCTAGGAAGAGAGTGAAAGAGCCTTCAAGGGAGCTGTTTTATCCCTTTTTTGTTGCTTTTGAAACTGTTAAGGACTACTAAGATTTGTACCAAGTTCCTTCAGGACTTTGCTTAAATAAAAGACTGTTTTATTTTACCTGTAGTGGGTTTGTTTGCTGGGACCCTTGAGCCTCAAAGAGAAGGCACCTGCAGTCCCCCAGGTTGTGGAGAAAGGCACATCAACGTTTTTATTTTTAAGTGCCTAGGCGTGACGGCACAGTGTGGGATATCCATGTGTGACTGTGTTACTATTTGAATTTCACATCCTTCCAGATGTATTCCAAGCATCCATGCTAGTTGCAGCTGTTTGGGAGTTGCAAATCTGAAGATGCATCCTGCCACACAGCTGTGCGTGTTGAAATACAACATGTATTTTCATAGATAGGGGAAGGAGAGGCCAGCTGCGCCCATACCTTGGGAAGTCTGATCTGGCCACAGTGGTCCATGCTCTGGTTACATCCCGTATAGATTACTGCAACACTCTCTATGTGGGGCTGCCTTTGAAGACTGTTCAGAAGCTGCAACTGGCCCAACAGACAGCAGCCAGGTTGATAACAGGAGCAGCATTCAGAGAGCGTACAACTCCTCTGTTGTGCCAGCTCCACTGGCTGCCAGTTTGCTACCGGGCACAATTCAAAGTGCTGGCTTTAGCCTTTAAAGCCCTAAACCATTCTGGTCCAGCTTATCTGTCCGAATGCATCTCTCCCTATGAACCATCAAAATGTTTAAGATCAGCCGGAGAGGCCCTGCTCTCGGTCCTGCTGTCTTCGCAGGCACAATTGACGGGGACGAGAGACAGGGCCTACTCAGTGGTGGCCCCTCGGCTTTGGAACGCCCTCCCTAGTGACATCAGATCAGCCCCCTCCTTCCTGACATTTCGTAAGAAAGTCAAGACTTGGCTCTTTGAGCAGGCATTTGTTGATGAAATATAACTGTTTAATTAGATCTATGGAATGACGGCAATGTGACGGAAAGAGATTTCAATGTGACATTGAGAACTGTAATTGTATGTTTTTGATTGCTAATTATTGTGTTATATGGTTATTGTTTTAAATGTTTTAATCGTGTTTAAGTGGAGGGCAGAATTTGCCTCATGTAAATTGCCTCGAGTCACCTTTGGGGTGGGAGGGGCGGTATAAACATGTAATAAATAAATAAAATAAATCAGTACAAATATTTGACAGAAAAACTCCAATTATATGTAAATAATTACTAATTACAGTGAAGAAATTGGGGGAAAGAGAAGGGGTGTGGATTTGGCAGCCCTGGTTTGCTTTTGAACACTCTAAATTGAGACACAACTTAGGAGAAGTCTGGACTTACTTGTCTTTGGAATATATTGATCACAGATATTGTGGCCAAACACAGAGGGACTGTGAACTGAAACAACTTGTCACTAGCACAGATACTTTGCAAATGTTTAGAAGGGATTGGGGGCACTGTTGGCGTCATTCCCAAGGGCTCTTGTTTTGATGGTATTGCCTTCGGGTTTTTTGCAAATTCTTGAAGACAGTGGTGGCTTGTTCATTTACACTTGGGACATTCTTAGTAGGTGAATTCCTGAAAGAGTGCAATTATCATTGTGCTCAGAAAGGAAGATTGTGTTGGGGAACACACAGAGAGAAGAAAAACAAGGACAGAAGATAGTGATATACAGGGGCCACAGAATTTTGTATGGTAATAACAACAACAACAACAACAACACTTTATTTATATTCCGCCCTTCTCACCCCGAAGGGGACTCAGGGCGGATCACAACTACACATAGATGGCAAACATTCAATGCCGCTTTGTATTGACATACACAGACAAACACACAGAAGGAGGTTCTTTTATTTATTTATTTATTTATATTTATTTATTGCATAAATTTTAACATTTACATTAATTAAAAGAATGAAAATCCTCCTAACTAAAATTTGGGGATGGAAAGTCAGAGGGGAAGTTTTATTTTAACGAAAGCAGGACTAAGACGAATGAAGGGATAAGCCATTCTGGAGTGAATCAAGAGGACGTTGGTATTAACACGCGCGGAGAAGATGATTAGGAAGTCACAAACCCCTGACCCAGGCATGTAGCCTGGGGGGGGGCTTAGGGGGCTTCAGCCCCCCACAAATTCTCAGGGTGGTCCGCGAGAAGGCCTTACTGGTACATTATTTAAACTGTTATGTTTATTCATATCATGATCTGAACACCATGCTCATTATATCCCACATTCATGGGGTTATTGGGATAACAATAAAAAAGGTTTGGTAGCGTAGTCCCTCCCTTACGCAGACTCAGCCCCTCCCGAATCAAACTCAGCCCTCCCCAAAACAAAATCCTGGCTACAGCCCTGCCCTGACCTTTTCCCAATTTCCCTAAGGCTATACCTGCATGCTCCCTTTCGATCCCCCTTACAACCCCCCCCCCCCCTTTACCCTACCACACAGAAGGAGGTTCTTGTGTCGTGCCACAGGGGGTGTTGTCGCTCCATCCTGTTATGACGAAGAGCTTGTCAGGATTTCCGCATTCCAGCATCTGGTCTTTCTCCTCTTTATGGCGTTGCAAAAACCTCCCCCGCTTTTTTTTATAGTGGTACCTAATTTCTCTAATTACAGCTAAATCTGTTTTTGAACTGCTTAGGTAAACAGTGGGCAGGGCTGACGGTTGGCTGCCCACGCCAACCCGGGGTTTGAACTTGCAACCTTCGGTTGATGGATCTTTAGCAGCTGCTGATTTAACCGTTGTGCTAAACCTTAATAAGAAAGTGATAACTTGAAAATCTGGCAAAAAATATATAGTTTTCTGTGGTCTATATAGTTTGCCCCAGATCGGTTTGCCAGTCTACTACAGCTTATCCGCCGGGCCATCACCCAGCGCACGGTGTCGGCGAGGGACCTACAAGTTCTGTTAGGGCATATGGCATCCACAGTCTCCGTGACGCCTTATGCTCGTCTGCGCTCCGCCCCTTCAACAGTGGTTCCTCGGTGTATTCAACCCGCTCACGGGGGACCCCAACTCTCTGCTATTGTTGCCAGAGAAGGTCATCCAGTCTCTATTGATCTGGATGGATTCAGACTGGGTCTGTGCAGGTCTCCCATTCCAAAAGCCTCAACCTTCACTCACCATCACTACAGACTCGTCCTTGACAGGATGGGGCGCTCATTCCGACGGCCTCATCGCTCAGGGCAGGTGGTCTCCGATAGAGTCACGGCTCCACATAAACATGTTGGAGCTATTAGCAGTGCAAAGAGCCCTCCAATCGTTCGAGAGTGTAGTCACAGGACAAACCGTCCAGATTCTGACAGACAACACGACGGTCATGTTCTACGTGAACAAACAGGGGGGCACACATTCCAAACCACTGCTAAATCTTACAATCCAAATATGGGAATGGTGTCTCTCTCGGGTGCACCTCTTAGCCCTTCATGTCCCGGGGGAGGACAACATCTTGGCGGACTGCCTGAGCAGAACACCGATGTCCCACCACGAGTGGAGCCTCCACCCGGACGAGACACTCAAACTATTCAGGGCTTGGGGGGAGCCCCACATAGATTTGTTTGCGACGGCACTCAATACCAAATGTGCCAGGTATTGCTCCCGTTACGGGAGCAGGACAGCAGAGTCACTGGGGGATGCGTTTCTCATGCACTGGGCAGGGTGTCCACTCTATGCATTCCCCCCGCTCCCTCTTCTTTCTCGGGTGGTGGCCAAGCTGCAGGCGGACAATTCCTCCTGCATACTGGTCACCCCATGGTGGCCTCGTCAGGCTTGGTTTTCAACCCTTCTGTTGCTGTCCAGACGAACTTTCGTTCCCCTGACTCCCAGAGTAGACCTTCTGTCCTCACAGGGAGGAAAGTGTTTTATCCAGAAGTGCGCACACTCAAACTAACTGCCTGGAGAATCCTCCCTCTCTCTTAACTAGGTTCGAGGATTTTTCTGCCCCAGTTCGGAATGTTCTGGAGGCTGCTCATAAGCCCTCCACGAAGAGGTCTTATGTTTTTAAATGGAACCGGTTTGTTGAGTTCGCGAGCACCGTTAATGTGGACCCTATAGGGGCCCCGGTGTCTGTTGTTTTGGATTTTTTGGTTCATCTTTCTAACGCGGGTTTATCCCCCGAAGCCACCCTTTGAGCCATTGTCCTCTGCCCATATATCACACCTCTCGTGGAAGGTTGCATTCCTTATAGCAATTACATCTGCTCGTAGAGCAAGTGAGCTGACAGCCCTCCGAGCCGATTTTCCCTATTTACGGTTTCACAGAGACAGGGTTGTCTTGAGAACGGATTTGGCCTTTTTGCCCAAGGTTGCCACGTCCTTCCATATGTCTCAAGAGCTTGTCCTCCCGGCTTTCTTTCGAGAACCTTCGACGTTGTTGGAGCGCAACCTGCACTCCTTGGATGTCAGAAGGGCCGTGGCGTTTTATGTGGACAGAACGGCATCAGTTAGGAAGACCCCTAGGTTGTTTATTAAGTACCGCAGGGACGAGCTGGGCTTGCCTGTGTCGACCCAGAGGTTGTCCTCCTGGATTGTAGCAGTAATTCGACTAGCTTATGTTATACAAGGGCAACCCTTGCCTCAGCAGGTCAACGCCCATTCAACCAGAGCAGTTTCGTCATCTGCCGCTTTCCTGCGTGGGGTGTCGCTCGAGTCGATTTGCAGAGCAGCTATCTGGGCATCCCCATCGTCCTTCATCTCCCACTACAAGCTGGACTCAGTATCCAGGAGTAATGCAGAGTTTGGGAGAGCTGTTCTTTTTTCGGCGCTGTCATGACGCCCACCTTCCAAAGTTTGTTAGCTCGCTATTCTATCAGATGTGTGAGATCCACAGTGACTACGACAGAGAATTATGGGTTGCTTACCGGTAACCGTAGTTCTCTGAGTAGTCACCTGTGGATTCACACATCCCCACCCTTTCCTCCCCTCGAGTGTCATGCCCCGCCTTCTGGCTGCCTTGTGTTGCGGAAGAGAATTGGAGGCTAGCCCCACCCCTGGGTGCTTATATACTCGAGGGCGGGAAGGGGTGGGGCTAGGGACTTCTTTTTGTGTAAAAGGTTCCGTACTGTTCTGCTGGCGCAGGGATATTATCAGATGTGTGAATCCACAGGTGACTACTCAGAGAACTACGGTTACCGGTAAGCAACCCATAATTTTCTGTGGTCTATATAGTTTGCCCTTCTTATGTTTGTTTTTTAAAGTGGTCCACGCTCTGGTTACATCCCGAATAGACTACTGCAACGCTCTCTACATAGGGTTACCTCTGAAGACTGCTCGGAAGTTGCAATTAGTCCAATGTTCGGCAGCCAGGTTACTAACAGGAGCGGGGCACAGGGAGCATTCAACTCCCTTGCTGCGCCAGCTCCACTGGCTGCCAATTAGCTTCCGGGCACAATTCAAAGTGTTGGATTTAACCTACACAACCCTATACGGTTCTGACCCAGTTTACCTGTCCGAACGGATTCTCCCCTACGAACCATCAAGAACATTAAGATCCTCCGGAGAGGCCCTGCTCTCGGTCCCGCCGGCTTCGTAAGCGCGGCTGGTGGGGACGAGAGACAGGACCTTCTCTGTGGTGGCCCCTCGGCTGTGGAACTCTCTACCAGGCGATGCTAGATCTGCCCCCTCTCTGCTGTCCTTTAGGAGGCTGGTGAAGACCTGGCTGTGGAACCATGCCTTCCCAGAATAGGCTGAGATTGGCTATTGTCTGAATGTATGACCACGTTTACAGACTGAGCGGAATTGTTTTAGTGGCGATGTGGTTTTATGTTGAGTTTTTATGTATTTTAATATGTTGTTGTAGTTGCTTTTAAATTGTATAGCATTGAATTTTTGCTGTTATGCCAGTCTGGGTCCCTCGATTGAGGTGAGAAGGTAGGGGTACAAAAGTTTTAAATAAATAAATCTATCTATCTATCTATGTATATAATAAAAGTGAGTGTTTGCGGGCGGTGGGTGGTGCGACCGAGCGAATATGTGCCAGCGTTTCGATTGGCTGCAACTGTCGGATTATTTGCATAAATGGCTGTGACTGGCCAGCCTCCCAACATTCCAACACAGCACAGAGAGGAAAGGGAAGGGCCTAAGGCAGGCATAAATGGCTGGAGTTGAAGTTAGCCAGTTGACAGTTTTTTCTGTTGGAAAAGGAATGTTCAGTACCTTCACCCAATACACTTCTAAGGTGACTCAGAGGGAAAGCAAAAGGCCTCAATCAGGCAGTCAGCCACTACGGCCCACAGCAATGACGGATCAGGACCAAACTTGGCAAACAGGGGACCAATGGCCCACTTCACAACCTGGTGTGGTTTAGGGCAGGATGGGCCATGAATGATGGGATTTGCAGTACCTTCACACCATTCACTTCCCAAACAACACTGCAGCCCCTATACATCACAGACCACGCCCAAAATTGACAACGAGGCTTCCTTAACTTGATTTTCCTGACTAGGCCTCAGCTCATGGGATATTGTTAGGCTTCCTCAACTTGATTTTCCTGACTAGGCCCCCAACAATGACAGAACAAGACCAAACTTGGCACACAGACCCCCGAAGATGCACCCTACATCCTGGTGCAGTTTGAGGAAGGATGGACCATGGATGATGGGACTTGCAGTACTTTAATTCAATTCCTTAGAGCACTGTGGCCCAAACCAATGACGAACTATGGCACACAATGCCTTCCTCAAATAACCCAGGCACCGCCGGGTCCCCAAGCTAGTAAATAAATAAAGTAAGTTAAGTGACCTTTTAGTGTTTTGAGCCATGTCCTCCACCCACCCAAATTTCTCAGGGCACATGTTGGAAATGAGCCCTTTAATCTCATTTTCTTCATCAGAAGTAGATGTGTACAGCATTTTCTAAAAATGCGACTTGGCAGCACAGCTTGGTCATGTGCGTTCAAGAACACAGAGAGGCAAGAATGTTTGAGCCAATGCTGCATCGAAAGCAGAGAGAGGCATTTTTTTGTAGTGCAGTTGACGCAACTGTCTTCTCATCGGAGAGGCGTCTCTCCGATTCCTCTCCTTAAGTTTCCTTCCTCTTTCTGCTTATTCATGCAGGTGTGCCAAGAGGAGAATCTCCGCCTCTTCCTGCAGGATAACAATGCTGCTTTCACAGCAATGGCCATACCATCCTTCCAGCCAGCAGGAGCTGACCAGGTGGTAAGGAAGATGATAGTGGTGCTTCCCTCACCCATCGTGGAGACAAAGTGGTATCTTCTAACAGGGTTATTAAAATCACCTTCCTTTCCAGACATCTCTTCTGCATACAAACGGCCGTGATGCTGGTGACATTGGGCTGGAGAAGGAAGCACGCCGTTGGGCTGCTCGGGCAGCTAAAGATTATAAGATTCAGACTGTCAGTGAAGGGGTAAGCACCCAGGCAGGACATGGCTGTGAATTCAGAGGTAACACTTTCACACATAAGCTACATACAAGTGCATCCCTCCTCATCCCCTTTAACTATAGACTGTAACCCTCTATTAGTGTATTACATTCCGTTTCAATTACACTTAAATTATACCCGTGTTCAGTATTTGTTTACCATATCAGGCTATCGGGTGTTTGCTCGATGGTTGTTTAATATTGTTTTATGATGTTGTTTTATACATTTTATTGTGTTTTATTTTAAACTATGTTTGGCCGGGGTTGTCCCCATGTAAGCCACCCTGAGTCCCTTCAAGGAGATGGGGGCGGGATACAAAAATAAAGTTGTTGTTGTTGTTGTTATTTACGCATTCATCTTCTATCAATCAAAACCTGAAACTGATGTTTGTCTCTCGGCATTACTTCACGAACGAAGATTCAGGAAGGGCTCATCCCACGCTTTTTACAAGGCCAATCTGAGATAGGCAAGTTTGGTTGCAGAAAGCACAGCAGAAAGTCTCCTTGGGTGATGTTGTTTCCAAGTTGCGGTTCTTTCTGCATTGTCGTTTCTCTTCGAGACCCATTCGGAGTGCCTTCTCAAAAGAGGCCGCAGCATTGTGGATATTGCATCTCCATGCCTCCTGATGTGAGGCCAGGGTGGACCATTGTTGGTGATCAATCTGGCCAAGTCTGAGATGTTGTCTCAGGGAGTCCTTATATCTTTTTTCGGGGGGGCCTCTCTTGCACTGACCCGTGGCGAGTTCACCATAGAGTAGTATCTTTGGGAGGTGGTGGTCCTCCATCCTATGGACGTGCCCTGCCCAGCGCAGCTGTGTTCTCAATAGCATGGCCTCAATGCTGGTGATCCCTGCTTGCTCAAGGACAGCAACATTCGTCACATAGTCAGTCCAGTGTATATTTAGGATTGTGCGAAGACAGCGCTGATGAAAGCGTTCCAGGAGTCGTAGGTGTTGGCGATAGGTGACCCATGTTTCAGACCCATAGAGGAGAATAGACAGTATGATAGCTCTGTACACACTGATTTTGGCCTCGTCTTTCTTTAACATGGCCTTGTCTTTCTTAAAATTAGTCAGAGATTTGCTCTTCGTCAACATTGTGAATTTGTCAAATTCAGCCAGTTTTTATATTTTCACCAACCATTTTTTTTGTGAAGGAATACTTTTTTCTTTTCGTCTTAGAGCATAACAAAGCCTCTCAGTTGTAATCAGGCACTGTAAAACTCCCTATATTTGCTGCAGTTATTTTGTACACCATTCCCAAAATGTTGAAGTCAGGCTTCCTCTGGAATGTAGTGTATATTTTAATTTCATTTATTTATTTATTTGCAGTTTTTATATTCTGCCCTTCTCACCCCCAAAGAGGGCTCAGGGCGAATCACAGCACACATATACAGCAACATTCAATGCTGCTTATACACAGATAAGACAGAGAACAGTACAGATAGATGTATATAGGCATTTCCCATCTTCAGCATCCCGGAGGTTGTGTTCAAGTCCGGCCACGGGGGGAGGGGGAGTTGCTGTCACTCCATTCTCCATGTTAAAGAGCCCAGTTCACAGACTTATTCCTTTTTTGATTGCCAGCATTTTTCTGGTATTTCCTTATGAAAATCTGTCCCTACTTTTTCATTTTTTTGGGCCCCCTCATTTGCTATCTCCTACTCCTATCTCACACAGGGTTTTTTTTTAAATCATTTTATCATGTCCACGTGTCCTATTCGGTTCTTGTATCTGAATTTCTTGTATCACTTTATTTACTTTGTAATTGTATTTTTTTAATTATTATTATTTCTGATGAATTTTGTTTTGTATTTTGTATTTTACTGTGTTGTATTGTATTTTAGAAGGGCTTGGCCTCATGTTAGCTGCCCTGAGTCCCCATTGGGGAGATGGTGGTGAGGTATAAATAAATAAATAAATATTATTATTTATTTATTCATTTATTATTGAGGCTTCTATGCCGCCGACTCCCGGGGGCTCGCGGCGGCTCACAAGAGCCAATGCACACAACAAAGGGTTAAAACATAAACAGATTAAAACAGCAGCAATAGCATTAAAATACAGCATTAAGACAACGACAGCAGCAGATGCAGCAGCATGATACAGAAAAACGCACGGGCCTACTCACCGAAGGCCTGCCTAAACAAGTAGGTTTTGCAGGCCCGTCTAAACGGGAGTAGGTCCCTCAGAGCCCTGGTATCGGCCGGGAGGGCGTTCCATAGCGTGGGGGCTATAACAGAGAACGCCCTCCGGCGGGTAGATGTCAGGTACGCCGACTTTATTGATGGTATTTCCAAAAGGTTGGCATCCTCAGACCGTATTTTATTCCATTAAAATACCTCCCCGCTTGAGCGGTACCAATATATCTACTCACGGCCATTTTTTATCTGCTAGGTGGGCAGTGAGCTGGGCTGAAGGTCAGGCACTCACCCCTGACCTGGGCTTCGAACTGCCAACCTTTTGATTGGCAAGATCTATTTGCAGCTGGTTATTAACCTGCTGTGCTAAAGCCCAGCCCACGTTTGTCCAAAAGGAAAGAGAATTTGTTTATACTGGGGAGGGGATAGGCAATTGTATGTGAGCCAGGGACCATTCCTTGTTTTTATTTCTAACTCTTTTGTCAACTATATTGTCATAAGCTTTTTTTCCAGGTGGTGTTTCACTGTTTAGTTATTTAAAATACATGATATGATTTGCTGCAAACTGGAAGTTCATTCCCTCATCCTCCTCCTCCGCCAGAAACTGATGAGTTTAATCATCTTTTGGGAAATGTCTTCCCACAGCAAATCTAGGCTTCTCTTCTAGTATCATGTAAGTAGTGACCAAGTTGTTTGGGTTGATTTCATTTCCTTATGGGGTTTTATAGATTCTACAGAGAATGGAAACCAGGAGACAACAGGTTCCTGAGGCCGAGATGACTGGCATGGAAAAAAGGATGGAGGAAGTAAGAGAGAACATAAGGAAGGCAGTGGTAAGTATGACTGTACACTTCTGTCCGCCTCCTGATTGGTCTGTTGCACTTGTTTGTTTTATATGTATTACTAGCTTGGGGACCCGGCCCTGCCCGGGTTATTTGCGAAGCGCAGCAGGATGTAGAGTGGGTCATGGGGGCTCTGTGTGCCAAGTTTGGTCTTGATCCATCATTATTGGGAGTTGCAGTGGTATAATGAAATTACTGAAGGTAGTGCAAGTCCCATCATCTCTGCCCCCAAGTGTAGTAGGATGTAGATTGGGTCATGGGGGCTCTGTGTGCTAAGTTTGGTCTGTATTGGTGAATGGATGAGGGATGCATTCTTTTTCGGAAGTGAGTGAAGGTACTTCAAGTCCCATCATCCGTGGTCCATCTCACAGTAAACTGCACCAGGCTGTAGAGTGGGTCATGAGGGCTCTGTGTGCCAGATTTGGTGTTGATCAGTCATTGGATTCGGTTTGTTGCAGGATTGGGAAGTGAGGGAAGGTACTGCAAGTCCCATCATCCATGTTCTCTCCCCCCAAACTTCAGTAGGATGTAGAGTGGGTCACTGGGGCTCTGTGTGCCAAGTGTGGACTTTCTCGGTATTTTTGGGGGCCACAGTGGTCTGTGGGAACAGAGGGTGTGAAAATACTACAAATTCCATCATCCATTGTCAGAACCTCACCAGGACGTGAAGGCAGTCATGGGGGTTATGTGTGCCAAGTTTGGTATCAATCGGTAATTGGATGAGGGTCGCAACAGACTTGGGAAGTGAGTAGAGGCACTTCAAGTCCCATCATCCATGGTCCACCCTCCTCCGAACTGCACCAGAATGTAGAGTGGGTCATGAGGGCTCTGTGTGGCAAGTTTGGTGTTGATCAATCATAGGATTAGGTTTGTAGCAGTCTTGGAAAGTGAGGGAAGGTACTGCAAGACCCATCATCCATGTTCTGTCCCCTCCAAACTTCAGTAGGATGTAGAGTGGGTCACTGGGGCTCTGTGTGCCAAGTGTGGTCTTTATCAGTGTTTGTTGGGGGCCACAGTGGTCTGTGGGAACAGAGGGTGTAAAAGTACTACAAATCCCATCATCCATTGTCAGTCCTCCCCCAAACCTCACCAGGACATGAAGGCAGTCATGGGGGTTATGTGTGCCAAGTTTGGTCTCGATCAGTGATTGGATGAGGGTTGCAGCGGACTTGGGAAGTGAGTAGAGGCACTTCAAGTCCCATCATCCATGGTCCACCCTCCTCCGAACTGCACCAGGACGTAGAGTGGGTCATGGGGGCTGTGTGTGCTGAGTGTGGTCTGTATTGGTCCTTTTTGGTGGCCTCAGTGGTCTGTGGGAACCAAAGTGTTGGAAAGTACTACAAATCCCATAATCCATGGGTCATGTCCCCGACCCACACCAGGACGTAAAGGGGTTAGGGGGTTATGTGTACCAAGTTTGGTGCAGGTCCATCACCCGCGCTGGTCGCTGTGGCCTGTGAAAGTGGCTGCCACATATCCGCCCTGGCCTGTGAAAGTGGCTGCCACATATCCGCCCTGGCCTGTGAAAGTGGCTGCCACATATCCGCCCTGGCCTGTGAAAGTGGCTGCTTCCGCCCTTCTGCCCTCCCGCCCTCCGCATACACACATACAAACATTCCGTTTTATAAAGGTATACAGATACAGATTTATACCGTGGTTGGCCTTGATGGGTTATTTGCAATTCTCTGCCACTTCTCTGCATACCTGTACACCTGCTTTTTGCCTTGACTGAAAATATTGTAAAAATGGGGGAATGCCATAATAATCAGGAGGTTCCCCATCTGTTTTTCAGTATTTTGTGAATGTTCATATATCCTCATGTGTTGTGCAAGTTCAAGTTTCAGGAAGATGTGAAATTGCAGACGGGCACTTAGTCACCCATGGTGAAATCTGAGGGTGGGAGATGTTTCTCAACTTTTTGTCTCTCTTGCATGTGATGAATCCAGATCTGGAAGACATTTCTATTCTTGTACAGAAGTAAGAACAATGGATATGAGTTATGCTGTAGGAATGAAAGGTTAATGGGTGGAAAGGACTTGAAAGCAATTGCTGACCTACTTTTCTCGGCACAGTACACATATAAAATGCAGTACTAGGAGTAGCTGAGATATCCTTTACATCCAAATTTTACCTGTTTTACTAACAAAATGTCATCATTAGAACCTGGCTCATATTACATAAATGCTACTTCAGGTCAGGCATATAGCGGGGGGGGGGGCTGAGGGGCTTCAACCGCCCCCTTTCCGGAAATTCTCAGGCCGTACTGGTACATTATTTACACTGTTATGTTTATTCCTGTCATGATCTGATCACCATGCTCAATATATACCATATGCATGGGGGCATTGGAGTAATGATACAAAAGGTTTGCTATGGTAGACCCTCTCTCACTCACACTCAACACCCTCCCCCGAATCAAAATCCTGGCTTCAGGTGTAATCAAAGAAGCTAACACCCAGTTGGTTACCCCCCACCCCAGCTACTTCTCTCTTAAAGTACAAAAAGCAGAAAACCAAATAGAGGAGCGGTTCTCAAATGTGCTCTACGGAGCCCTTGGAGCTCTGCAAAGCATACTGAGGGGTTCTGTGGTTTCCTCCTCCTCCTTCCCCTCTAAGCTTTCTGTCCTCTTTCTTGCTCCTCCCCTCCTCCTGCCTCCCTCGTTGCCAAAAGCCCTTTTCCCTCATCCCCCCCTTGCCCCAAAAGAGTTAAAAGAGACCTTGTGAGCCATCCAGTCCTACCCCCTGCCAAGAAGCAGTAAAATCACATTTATTTATTAATTATTTATTTATTATTCGGGCTTCTATGCCGCCGACTCCCTGAGGCTCGCGGCGGCTTACAGGAGCCGAAGGGCACAGTAAAATACAGGCAATAAGCAGTTAAAACAATTAAAAACAACAGCAGTACAGTAATTAATAACACAGTTAAAACAATGAACAGCACATCATCCTCAGAAGAACGAATAGATGGCGGGGCATGGGCAGGACTTCCTCACCAAAGGCCTGCTTAAACAGGTATGTTTTACAGGCCCGTCTAAATGGGAGCAAGTCCTTCATAGCCCGAGTTCTGGCCGGGAGGGCGTTCCACAGCATAGGTGCTATGACAGAGAATGCCCTCCGGTGGGTAGCAGTCAGCCTTGCGAGTTTAGCTGAAGGTATCTCCAGGAGATTGGAGTCCTCAGACCGAAGTGATCTCGGAGGGCAATATGGGGTGAGACGGTCCCTCAAATACGCTGGCCCCAGGCCGTGTAAGGCCTTAAAGGTGAGGACCAACACTTTGAAGGTGATCCGGTGCTCAATTGGCAGCCAGTGCAGATCCTGCAAAACAGGTGTTATGTGGGCGCCAGCTGGCATGCCAGACAGGAGCCGGGCGGCAGTGTTCTGCACTAGCCTGAGCTTCCGGGTCACCGACAGAGGAAGGCCAACGTAGAGCGCGTTGCAGTAATCCAGCCTTGAGATGACTGGCTTGGATCACAGTGGCCAGATCATTCCGGAAGAGATAGGGGGCCAGCCTCCTTGCCTGTCGCAGATGAAAAAAAGCGATCTTGCTGACCGCAGAGACCTGGGCCTCCATTCAAAGCACCCCCAACAGATGGCCAGGGTACTTGCTTCCCTCACCCTCAAAAGTATTTTTTCCTCACTTCCCTCGCCACTCAGATCCTTTTTCCCCTTGCCTTGCTTGCTTCCAAAACCCTATTTCCCTCTCACCGCTCATGGAATGCTTTGATTGTACTTTTCTTGCATGGCAGAATAAGGTTGGACTGGATGGCCCCTGGGGTTGCTGCTATTATTATTATTATTATTATTATTATTATAACAAAGGCTGGGTGGCTATTTGCTGGGGGTGCTTTGATTGAGCTTTTACTGCATGGCAGAAGGCATTGGACTAGAGCAGTGGTTCTCAACCTGTGGGTCCCCAGATGTTTTGGCCTACAACTCCCAGAAATCCTAACAGCTGGTTAACTGGCTGGGATTTCTGGGAGTTGTAGGCCAAAACACCTGGGGACCCACAGGTTGAGAACCACTGGACTAGAGGGCTCCTGGGGTCTGCCACTGAAATACTGTTAAGTTTATGTCAAAATGTTTGCCCATGCCTGAGATATATACACACACACACACACACACACACACACACACACATATTATATATAATACTAGCTGTACCCAGCCAAGCGTTGCTGTGGCATAGTCTGATGGTATGGAAAAGTAAATAATGAGGAAGTGCTTGTTTTTAATATATTTTATTTCTTAAAGCTTGTGAGTAAACCATTTTTTCTTGTAGTTCCTTTGTCAGTGTTGATTTAGAGATTGTGTGGGTTTCCTACTGTGGAAGAGGGAACATATAATTGTCCATGTGTGGAGCATTTGGTGTCTCGATCTATGCCACACAATTCTAAGTATTGTTCTTGTGGTTTGTTGTTTGTGTTCGCAAAAGCCAGTCCAATAGGGGATTGAAGTCGAGTGCATTGTAATGTCATATCTGTAGTAGTCATTGGAATGCTTCCGCCAGCGAGAGGAGTGTGGGGCAGGGCAGCAGCACTGAGGCCTGTCTTCCTTCTTCCCCTCCAGGGTCTTCCTCCTCCTCCTCTCCGTTTGCAGAGCCCAAACTAAGAGGAGGAGGAAGAGCCCAGAGGACAGGGACGAAGGCAGGCCTCAGTGCCGGCGCTGCTGCCCCGCGCACCTCTCACTGCTCTTCGAGGCTTCTGCCAGAAGCAGAGGCCTTGAAGGGCAGTGAGAGGAGTGTGGGGCAGGGCAGCAGCACTAAGGCCTTCCTTCCTTCTTCCCCTCCGGGGTCTTCCTCCTCCTCCTCTCCATTTGCAGAGCCCAAACTGAGAGGAGGAGGAAGAGCCCAGAGGAGAGAGATGAAGGCTACCCCACGCATCTCTCACTGTTTTCCGAGGCTTTCGCCAAATGGAGGTACAGGCCTTGCTGCGGGGGCATGGCCTCTTCTTCCTCCTCCTCCTCGCCGCCAGATTAGCCTCCCCGCCGGTCCTGGGCCCTCTTGCGTTGCCCCCAGTGGCCCGGCAGCCATTGCAGGGAGTGGGCGGGGCCAAATGAGGTGGTGTCGCAAGCCCTTGGGAACATTGAGAACCACTGATGTAGGAGCTCTCCTGTGTGTGTGCGCACGCACCCCACCCCCCATCCCTGTACGCTTGCGCAGTGGATTTTTAGGATACGTAAGTTATGTTTAGTTGGGGGGGGGGTTGTTTCTTATTATTGTTGGTCACACCTTGCATTGTGAGATGTTATGTTGCCAAATTTGGTGTGATTCCATTCATTAGTTCTTTTGTTTACTTCAGCCTAATGGTGACAGATCCTTTAGATCAGTGTTTCTCAACCTGGGGGTCGGGACCCCTGGAGGGGTCACGAGGGGGTGTCAGAGGGGTCGCCAAAGTTCATCAGAAAACACAGCATTTTCTGTTGATCATGGGGTGTGTGTGTCGGGGAAGTTTGGTCCAATTCTATCTTTGGTGGAGTTCAAAAGGCTCTTTGATTGTAGGTGAACTATAAATTACAACTCCCAAATGTCAAGGTCTATTTTCCCCAAACTCCACCAGTGTTCACATTTGGGCATATTGATATTCATGCCAAGTTTAGTCCAGATCCATCATTGTTTTGAGTTGACAGTGCTTTTGGGATGTAGGTGAACTACAACTCCAAAACTTAAGGTCAATGCCCACCAAACCCTTCCAGTATTTTCTGTTGGTCATGGAAATTCTGTGTCCCAAGTTTGGTTCAATTCCTCCATTGAATGTTCAGAATGCTCTTTGATTGTAAATGAACTATATATCCCAGAAACTACAACTCCCAAATGACAATCTCTCCCTCCAATCCCACCAGTATTCAAATTTGGACATATTGGGTATATGTGCCAAATCCGGTCCAGTGAATGAAAATACATCCTGCGTATCAGATATATTTACATTACGCTTCATAACAATAGCAAAATCACAGTTGTGAAGTAGCATTGAAATAATTCTATGATTGGGGGTCCCAACAACATGAGGAACTGTATTAAGGGGTCACAGCATTAGGAAGGTTGAGAACCACTGCTTTAGATAGATAGATAGATAGGTAGATAGATAGATAGATAGATAGATAGAGATAGATAGATAGATAGATAGATAGAGATATAATATCATATATAAACATTTCTTGGGGCTCCACGAGAAACTTTTGTTTCAAAAAGGGCACCACCAAAGAAGTTTGAGAACCCCCGAAATAGAGGGATACAAGGGTTTTCGTGCATCAATTAACATTGGTAGTCTAGATTTTTTAATACCAAACATTATCCATGGGGAATAAGATCTTTGTCAGGACTTTACAGCCAGGGCAAAGATTTATGGATGTTGGAAGGATGGTATCGTTCATGGTGCCAAACTGCATTTCCAGATTATACTTTTCCTTAGCAGCACTTGCATCCTTAATTAAAAGGCCAGAATTACCATTGTTCTTCACCTTTGTTCCATTTGTGGTGAGATTTGGCAGTTATTTGAGGAAGGGATTGCTGTTTGATTGCTTGGATCACAAGACAGCCTTCTCCCTTTCCAGATCAGCAAAGTGAAGGCTGAGGCACGGTTAGCGCTACTGCGGGAGGCAGGCCTGGATGTAGACACCTGGCTGGCAAGTGCCATGGGGCAAGTGCTGGACGAAATGGAGCAAGAGCGACGGCTTAGTGAAGCTCGCAGATCAGAGCAGGGGGCAACGCCTACAGTAAGTATTGTCTCTTCTCATCTATTTTGATAGAGATCATACCACCGGGGGACGGGGACGACTCTGAGCAGCTGACAAAAGCAGCAATTCGATGCCACAGTATACAATATAAAACCATAAAAACATACAGCATTAAAACAGTAACAGTTAAATTAAAAAAATAAACAACAGTCAATTAAGTTAAAACAGTATTCCATCCACACCTAGATTCGTAAGCAATAAACCATATCCTCATCTGTCGACTTGCCAATCCAATTTCAGTCAAAGGTGCTGCATTGTGGTATTGTGCAAAGGCCAGGCCCCATAACCAAGATTTTACTTTTTTCCTGAATGCTAGGAGGGATGGGGTCAATTGTGTTTCGCTTGGAAGCACATTCCGCAGGTGGTGAGTCACAGCCAAGAAGGCCCTGTCTATTGTCCCCACCAACCGCATTTGAGACATTGGCGGGAGCAAGAGCAGGGCCTCCCCGGATGATCTTAAATTATGAGGTGGGACGTACAGGCAGATGCGGTCGGACAAGTAGCTGGGCCAGAACCATAGAGCTTTATAGGTCAAAACCAGCACTTTGAATTGAGCTCGGAAATAGACAGGCAGCCAGTGAAGCTGACACAACAAGGGGGTCGTATACTCCCTGTATGTAGCTCCTGTTAGTAATCTGGCTGCCGCCCATTGGACTAGTTGCAGTTTCCGAACTGTCTTCAAAGGCAGCCCTACGTAGAGTGTGTTGCAGTAATCTATTGCAATGATGCCATTGACTATTCAGCTCTTACTGGTACTGGTGTCACCTATGCCAGTGTAGTGACTACACTTACAGACCTCCAGGCTGCCTGTGACTCCCCGTGTGCCCCCCTATACTACAGCCTTAGACAACCCACTGGCTACCCAGACTACCTTGACAGCCTGACCTTTGTCCAGCTCCGACGAGCCTTCACAGAGCTCAGACTAAATATGTTTGATTCAGCTGAAAGGGACGGGAGGCTTAAAAAAGTCCCCAAAATTGAACGAAGATGTATTGCTGGTTGCCCCTACCCAGAGGACCTGGTACATTACTTAATGTGCTGCCCCCTACACAAAGATCCTAGGAGCGCTTTATGTTACCTTTACTGGACAACAAAATCTTTCTGAATCCTCAGGAGATACTACTCTACCTCCTTATGGATACAGATAAATATACGACCTGGCGCGTAGCCCTGTTTGCCCTTGCGGCTAAGATTAGGAGGAGGCACATAGCGGAGATGGCTGTCCTATGTAAAGAAGATAATCTGGTTTAAGAAGGTTTAAATGTGACTCATGGTGTATAATTAACTGGTAACCTTTTATTGTCTTCTATGCAAATACCATATGTATTGTTTTGTGTGTGCGCTCTTTTTTATTTTGGACTTGCAACGGCCTTTGGTCAAAAGCAATCAATTTTATTCAATTCAATATCTATGCCAGTGTGTTTATACTGGACAAGACGGATCTTGCCCTTAGTTTTTCAATTTATATTTTGTGAAGTAGTGTAACTCAAAGGAAGAAGGGGAGTGATCCTTGGAGTTTGTCCACTCCTGGTGCCAGGGAAGAAGTGACATGTTATGGTGGGTATAGGGAGATGTACACTTGGGACATTGCCTGGGTCTTTGCCACCCAAGTAAGGAATAACCTCTTTAGAATGAAGTCTTCAGTTTCAAGTGTAAAGAAATACAATATTTGCCTTGGTTCCTCTCTTCACCTTTCTCTCAGTGGCCTGCTTTTTCATTGGAACAGAAAATCCCTCCTGTCCCATTGTCCTGAGTCCCTCTGCCTTTTGTTTGGAACTGCATCTCATATTTGCTTGACCTCTGCTATAGAGTATTACAAGAAAGAGTAACTTAAGACATTTCACTAGGCAGAAGAGTTTGATCTTGCTGAGTTTGAAGATTACGATGACAGCGCAGACCTGTTTGAGGACATGAGGCCAAGCCCCAGCATGGCTCGAGCCTATCCTTCCTGCAGAGTGTTCTTCCCTTACCAGGTAATGGTTCCTTTCTTCTCCATCTCCTCACATGCCAATCACATCATGATTGATTGTTTAAAAGCTTGGAAATCATCTCTGGGAGACTTTCAGAACATAGACAGGACTGCCTCCAGAGTGTTGAGGTACCTGATTCTGTCAGAAGATATTAACAGATAAATACATCTACAGAGTCCTTCTTTTGCCATAAAAATAGAAGGCTCTAATTTCTTCATAGTTGTCAAGAGAAAGAGAAATCATGTGACCACCAATGCTTACTGCTATTCTTCTTCTTTTCAAAATATTTTATTGATTATTGACCTATATTGAAATAAAGCAATCCAAATACATGGAAAGAGTAAGACGATAGAAAAGTAAGAAAAGCTGGATAGCCCTAGATGAAGAAGAAAAAGGAGAAAGAAAAAAAGAAATAATAATAAAATAATAATAACCATATTTTAAAAAATAATATTTGACTTCCATTCCATACTTAGTATTCTTCTATTTCTTTAACTCAATTTTTTTAAAAAAATAACCATATTAAAAAAAATAAAATTTAACTTCCATTCCAAGCCTAGTATTCTTCTATTTCTTTAACTTTTAAAAAAATGCTTAATTATTATTGTTTATTTTCTCTTAATGAATTTTCATAGTTTTGGAAAAGCTCCCAATCTGTCTCTTTAATCGAGGGGTGCTCATTAGGTAGATCGCGATCTACTGGTAGATTGCGTAGGTTGTCCTGGTAGATCGCAGGCAGGGTGAGAGGAAGGCTCAGTCCCGCCCCGCAGGCTCCTGACATCGCCCAGGTGCTGCCGGACAGTCACTGTGGCGCAGCGTGACAGGTGTCGCTATGGCCCATATGAGAGCCATACACGGTGTGTATGGCTCCCAAGCCGTTTCCGCCGCCGCCATGACGTCACGCGCGCAATTTTCCCTACCATTTTGTGGTCTCGCCAGAAGAAGGGGCGGGGAGGGGCGTGACCAGAGGTGACTCCAACTGCGGCTGCTGCAGCATGGACTGGGACTCGGAGCTGTTGGTAAACTAGTGGAGGGGCTTCCTCTTTTCTCCTTCCCTGTCCCTCCCCCTCACTCTCTTTCCTTCCTTCTTTCTTCCTTCCCATCCTTTCCTTCCCTACTTCCCATCCTTTCTTCCTTCCCTTCTTTCCCTCCCTCCCTCCTGTTCTTCCTTCCTCTCTCTCTCCCTCCTTTCCCTTCCTTCCTTCCTTCCCTTCTTTCCCCACCTCCCTTCTGTTCTTCCTTCCTCTCTTTCTCCCTCCCTCCTTTCCCTTCCTTCCTTCTTTCCTTTCTTCCCTACTTCCCATCCTTTCTTCCTTCCCTTCTTTTCCTCCCCCTTCTGTTCTTCCTTCCTTCCTCTCTCTCCCCCTCCTTTCCCTTCCTTCCTTCCTCCCTCCTTCCTTCCTGCCTTTCCTTCCTCTTTGCCTTGAACATTTGCTCTTGGTTGTGGGGGTTCTGTGGGAAGTTTGCCCCACTGTTGTTGGTGGGGTTCAGAATGCTCTTTGATTGTAGGTGAACTATAAATCCCAGCAACCACAACTCCCAAATGACAAAATCAATTTTTTTAGTGATGGTCACCCTTGTAGGTGTCTTGTGGCCAAATTTGGCAGCATTCATCCAGTAGTAAGAAATCAGTTTGTGTGTGTCAACTGTAAAATAGGATGTGGAAGGGCCCTGGGTTATCTGGAGGTCCTTTCCACACAGTTGAATAAAATCCCATATTATCTGCTTTGAATCAGATTATATGGCAGTGTGGACTCAGAAAACCCAGTTCAAAGCAGATATTGTTTATATGTTTCACATTTTTGTAGTGGGTAGGGCGATCATTTTGACTTGGTTGTTTTAAAAGTAGCTCGTATGCTGAAAAAGTGTGAGCACCCCTGCTTTAATTGGATTGTTTGTGTTTTTGGTTTGGTTTGGTTTTTTAAAAAGTTAGTTTGTCCATATCTTTTATCTCCCGCAATTTAATTCTCCAATCTTCAATTTCAGGGGTGTAATGATGTTGATTATTTGTGTGTAAATGTTGTGTGACATGTGTTAAAATGTATGTTGTTTTGAATGTTCTATGGTTTGTTTCTGTGGGTGAAACAGAAGGGAGGCATGGCAGAAGCTTAGAAGAGCTGTCGCCATGGCAACCAGGGCTAGAGGCTAGTAGAATGTTCAGGATTGAATTCTACAGTTGGAAGAGAGCGGAAGCCAACTGCCAAATGAGAGGGGAGGAGTTATGTTCTAGTTGAGAGTGTCCTAAGGACTGAAAGAGAACGGTCCAGTGTTAGTGTGTGTCTTAAGGTCTGCTAGTGAGCAGTCCAGTTAAAGGGTATAGAGACCCTAGTTAAAGTTGCAGGGGGTTTATAGAGGTTTAGTGAAAACCCTATAATAGGTCCCCATTGTGTTATGTAACAGAAAAAAGTTGTGCCTTCTAAGGAAGTTTGAAACCAACCAAGATTGTACCCATTTGTGTCAAATAAATTGTTTGCATCTTAAAAGGAAAACACCTCCTGATTCTTTATTGGTGGTGGCCTCAAAGTCAGTTGTCAGCCGGATAAATGGTGGCAGCGTGTTCAAGTGGTCACTGAGAAGTTTTAAAACTCCAGTCAGTTAAATGGTGAAGGGGTGAGACAGTACCCTGCCAATAAACGTGAAGTTGCTGAGGTAACTTCGAGGTTTCCTTGGATTGGAGGTCAGCAGTGTGGACATAGAGAGATTGTCCAGTCTGAGGCCGGTCAAGAAGTGGAGTGGTCACATATTGGCGGTAGCGGTGGATCTTTAAGAGAGGGTCCACCATGTCCAGCCGGTTGATTTGAACGTAGCTTCACCGCATATTTGGCGGCAGAGCGGTGGGATCGTGTAAGAAAACTGATCCAGTGCGAGCAAGGCTACCAGAGGAATTTGTTTAATTTCTCAGTTTACTGACCAAAGTCGTGGTAGTAGGAACTTTAATAGTTTAGTTTAAAGTTCTGAGGTAAAAGTTCGGCAAAATGACCACCAGGAGACAAACGAGGGCTTTGGAGGAAGCAGGGCAGCCTGAGGTTCTGCAGGAAGGAGAAGACTCTGAAATTTCAGAATCAGAGTCAAGTAAAATGTCTGGAAAAAATTGTTTTTGCCTTCCTTCCTTCTTCCTCCAGGGTCTTCCTCCTCCTCTCCATTTACAGAGCCCAAACTGAGAGGAGGAGGAAGAGCCCAGAGGAGAGAGATGAAGGCTATCCCACGCATCTCTCACTGTTTTCCGAGGCTTTCGCCAAATGGAGGTACAGGCCTTGCTGTCGGGGCGTGGCCTCTTCTTCCTCCTCCTCCTCGTTGCCAGATTAGCCTCCCCGCCGGTCCTGGGCCCTCCTGCATTGCCCCCAGGGGCCCGGCAGCCATTGCAGGGAGGTGGAGGGGCCGGGGCCAAATGAGGTGGTGTCGCGAGCCCTTGGGAACATTGAGAACCACTGATGTAGAAGCTCTCCTGTGTGTTCGCGTGCGCACCCCACCCCCCATCCCTGTACGCTTGCGCAGTGGATTTTTAGGATTCGTAAGTTATGTTTAGTTGGGGGGGGGGGGGTTGTTTCTTATTATTGTTGGTCACACCTTGCATTGTGAGATGTTATGCTGCCAAATTTGGTGTGATTCTGTTCATTGGTTCTTTTGTTTACTTCAGCCTAATGATGACAGATCCATATATATATATATATATATATATATATATATATATATATATATATATATATATATATAATTGTAGCTCAACGAGAAACTATTGTTTCAAAAAGGGCACCGCCAAATAAGTTTGAGAACCCCCGAAATAGAGGGATACAAGGGTTTTCTTGCATCAATTAACATTGGTAGTCTAGATTTTTTAATACCAAACATTATCCATGGGGAATAAGATCTTTGTCAGGACTTTACAGCCAGGGCAAAGATTTATGGATGTTGGAAGGATGGTATCGTTCATGGTGCCAAACTGCATTTCCAGATTATACTTTTCCTTAGCAGCACTTGCATCCTTAATTAAAAGGCCAGAATTACCATTGTTCTTCACCTTTGTTCCATTTGTGGTGAGATTTGGCAGTTATTTGAGGAAGGGATTGCTGTTTGATTACTTGGATCGCAAGATAGCCACTGCTCCCTTTCCAGATCAGCAAAGTGAAGGCTGAGGCACGGTTAACGCTACTGCGGGAGGCAGGCCTGGATGTAGACACCTGGCTGGCAAGTGCCATGGGGCAAGTGCTGGACGAAATGGAGCAAGAGCGACGGCTTAGTGAAGCTCGCAGATCAGAGCAGGGGGCAACGCCTACAGTAAGTATTGTCTCTTCTCATCTATTTTGATAGAGATCACACCACCAAAGAAACTCAGATCTATGGAATAAATTATCCAAGCACACCTTCATTCGGACTCCTCTTACCGGCACAGATATCCCTGAAAGTCATCTGGATGTCAAAACTTTATTTATTTATTTACAGTATTTTACCCCACCCTTCTCACCCCACCATCACCCCCGGGGGGGATGACTCATAGCGGCTGACAAAGGCAGCAATTCGATGCCACAGTATACAATATAAAACCATAAAAACATACAGTGTTAAAACAGTAACAGTTAAATTAAAACAAATAACAGTCAATTAAGTTAAAACAGTATTCCGTCCACACCTAGATTAATAAGCAATAAACCATATGCTCATCTGTCGACTTGCCAATCCAATTTCAGTCAAAGGTGCTGCATTGTGGTATTGTGCAAAGGCCTGGTCCCATAACCAAGATTTTACTTTTTTCCTGAATGCTAGGGAGGATGGGGTCAACCTTGGAAGCACATTCCACAGGCGGGGAGCCACAGCCAAGAAGGCCCTGTCTCTTGTCCCCACCAACCGCATTTGAGACATTGGCGGGAGCAAGAGCAGGGCCTCCCCGGATGATCTTAAATTATGAGGTGGGACGTACAGGCAGATGCGTTCGGACAAGTAAGCTGGGCCAGAACCATATAGAGCTTTATAGGTCAAAACCAGCACTTTGAATTGAGCTCGGAAATGGACAGGCAGCTAGTGAAGCTGACACAACAAGGGGGTGGTATGCTCCCTGTATGTAGCTCCTGTTAGTAATCTGGCTGCCGCGTGTTGGACTAGTTGCAGTTTCTGAACTGTCTTCAAAGGCAGCCCTATGTAGAGTGTGTTGCAGTAATCTATTGCAATGATGCCATTGACTATTCAGCTCTTACTGGTACTGGTGTCACCTATGCCAGTGTGTTTATACTGGACAAGACAGATCATGCCCTTAGTTTTTCAATTTATATTTTGTGAAGTAGTGTAACTCAAAGGAAGAAGGGGAGTGATCCTTGGAGTTTGTCCACTCCTGGTGCCAGGGAAGAAGTGACATGTTATGGTGGGTATAGGGAGATGTACACTTGGGACATTGCCTGGGTCTTTGCCACCCAAGTAAGGAATAACCTCTTTAGAATGAAGTCTTCAGTTTCAAGTGTAAAGAAATAAAATATTTGCCTTGGTTCCTCTCTTCACCTTTCTCTCAGTGGCCTGCTTTTTCATTGGAATAGAAAATCCCTCCTGTCCCATTGTCCTGAGTCTCTCTGCCTTTTGTCTGGAACTGCGTCTCATATTTGCTTGACCTCTGCTATAGAGTATTACAAGGAAGAGTAACTTAAGACATTTCACTAGGCAGAAGAGTTTGATCTTGCTGAGTTTGAAGATTACGATGACAGCGCAGACCTGTTTGAGGACATGAGGCCAAGCCCCAGCATGGCTCGAGCCTATCCTTCTTCCTGCAGAGTGTTCTTCCCTTACCAGGTAATGGTTCCTTTCTTCTCCATCTCCTCACATGCCAATCACATCATGATTGATTGTTTAAAAGCTTGGAAATCATCTCTGGGAGACTTTCAGAACATAGACAGGACTGCCTCCAGAGTGTTGAGGTACCTGATTCTGTCAGAAGATATTAACAGATAAATACATCTACAGAGTGCTTCTTTTGCCATAAAAATAGAAGGCTCTAATTTCTTCATAGCTGTCAAGAGAAAGAGAAATCATGTGACCGCCAAGGCTTACTGCCATTCTTCTTTTTTTCAAAATATTTTATTGATTATTGACCTATATTGAAATAAAGCAATCCAAATATATAGAAGGAGGGGGAACATTTAAGACGATAGAAATGTAAGAAAATCCGGATAGCCCTAGATGAAGAAGAAAAAGGAGAAAGAAAAAAAGAAATAGTAATAATAAAAGAAATAATAATAATAACCATATTTTAAAAAAATAATATTTGACTTCCATTCCATATTTCAGTGTTTCCCAACCTTTTTTTGAGCTGCGGCACATTTTTAACATTAAAAAAAATCCAGGGGCACACCACCAACCAAAATGACACAAAATGACACTCTAACACAGTAATACATATAGTTAATTGACCTTGAGTTTTGGAGTTGTAGTTCACCTACGTCCAGAGAGCCCTGTGGACTCAAACAATGATGGATCTGGACCAAACTTGGCAAACATGCCCATCAGGCAGTAGAGCAGGCCGAGGGCCGCCACCAAGCCCAGGCCGGAGCCTGATGGGCACGTTTGCCCAGGGTCCCGCCGCTGAAGCCTGTCCACCGCTTATGCTCCTCCTTCTCTGTGCAGAGAAGGAGGAGCATAAGCGGGTGGACAGGCTTCAGCCCCGCCCACTGAAGCCCATACACCGCTCATGCTCCTCCTCCTCCGCGCGGCCTCAGCGAGCAAGGGGCTGGAGTTATGGCGGACAGTGGCGCTAGGGACGCGGGACGCTCTCCGCCATGACTCCCGCCATTTCTCGATCAGGCACGAGCAAGCTTCTGCCACTGGGAAGGGGGCGGGGCTCGAGCAACATCACCCTTCCCTCCTCCCTCCCTCGATTGGAGGCTGGCTGGGGAAACGGCCGAAGGAGGTGGCACCCGGCCCTTTCTTTTTCTTCGCTGCCGCCCAGCCCTTCCTCCTCCTCCTCCCCCAAGCAGTAGGAGTTCAGCTGGAGGGGGACGAAGGGGGGGGGAGACATTTTTCGCACCAGATGATCCGTCACAGAACAATAGTGTGCCGCGGAACAGCGGTTGGGGAACACTGCCATACTTAGTATTCTTTATTTATTTATTTATTTATTTGTTCCATCTTGTATTCCGCCCCTCCCTGCAGGCTCGGCGCGGATAACATCATAAAATTCGGCAGGCATGTACATCCATGTCGCCGTACAATAAAATGCAACATAAAACATACAATAAAACAAAATACAATAGGTCCCGAGATTAAAATTATGTACATGCCATGGCATTCCCTGAACCAGGGTGCTGATTAGGAAGATGAGTACATTCGGCTTACTCGCCTAGCCGAAGGCCAGTCTGAACAGGGCGGTCTTACAAGCCCTGCGGAACGGGATGAGCTCCGTGACAGCTCGGACGTCGTCCGGGAGAGAGTTCCAGAGTACCGGAGCCGCCACAGAGAAAGCCCTTTGCCTGGTAGCAGACAGGTGACAGGCGCGGACCGATGGAATCAGGAGCAAATTCGACTCCTCAGAACGTAGTGATCTCGGGGGAATGTATGGGGCAAGGCGGTCCCTCAGGTACGCAGGCCCTATTTCTTTAACTCTTTAAAAAAACCCATATTAAATAAAATAAAATTTGACTTCCATTCCAAGCTTAGTATTCTTCTATTTCTTTAACTTTTAAAAAATGCTTAATTATTATTGTTTATTTTCTCTTAATGAATTTTCGTAGTTTTGGAAAAGCTCCCAATCTGTCTCTTTAATCGGATTGTTTGTGTTGTTTATTTTTTAAAAAGTTAGTTTGTCCATATCTTTTATCTCCCGCAATTTAGTTCTCCGATCTTCAATTTCAGGGGTTTCTTCTTGTTTCCAAAGTTTAGCAAAGGAAATTCTTGCCGCAATTCCTGCGATTCTTTCTTGACCCCCATTTATCAATGTGGCAGGATTGCGCCAGTGCATACCAATTATGGGTAGGGGGCCCTGGTGTTTGTCTATATTTTGTAAACCTGTATTTGATTGGAACCAGACTAATGTACAAAACCAGTTAATTAAAAGGATTCTTAATGAATACCAAAAAAATTACATCATGTGTTATAATATTGTCAATCTTTCTGTTAGCATTAATACATACACCGCAACCCAAGAGTTTTATTCTGTGGGTTCTGTTAACCTCGGCAAAACTTTGGGCCCCTTCATATCTTGACTTAAACCAAACCAGAATGTTGTGGTATTTGTGTAATTTTTGTTGTGCCTTTGTGTATCTTCTTGCTTGTCAGGCTCGCCAGTCCGATGAGTTGACCATTGTCCAGGGTGAGGAGTTAGACATCATTGAAGATGGTGACGTGGAGGAGTGGGTTAAGGTTGGTGCAAGGAAGCCAAGTTAGACGACATTGGACAATATGCTGCAAGAAAAATCTGTTACTTGGCTGGTATCAACAGAATCAGTGGGTGCTGGGCAATAAACAACACATTGGAGATGAATTCACCATCTATTAGTGATGTTACTGTCTAGGCCAAGACCCTATTATTGCTGGTAGAGTGCAAAGTTTTGCATTTTTATTTATACAGAGGCAACATGCCGGTGCCTACTGTGGTGTCTTTTCCAGGTGCTGTGCTGAGTAAGCCAAACTGGGCCTGCAACAGGTGGGAAACTGCTTGCAGAAGGGGGTACTACAGGCCACCAATGTAACTTGTAGTTGTGGTGGAGTAATGCTCTAGCTATAGCTCAGACCTGATAGAGAAAAATAACCTACACTATACCCTCGGGTGGGAGATGACCTCTTGCAGTCTTATTTATTTATTTATTTATTTATTTGCAGTATTTATATTCCGCCCTTCTCACCCTGTAGGGGACTCAGGGCGGATTACAATGGCAAACATTCAATGCCATAGACACACAACACATATAGACAGACAGTCAGAGGCTATTTAACATTCCAACTTCTGGCCACCAGGGGAGCTGCTGCTTCACTGTTCATCTGCGACACTGATGAAGTACTTTCTGCATTCCCCGCATGTTTTTGCTGGAGATTTTTTATGGCCTCGTAAATTAGTTAAATTAGCCTCTCCACACATAGGTGGTACCTAATTTTCCTACTTGAAAGATGCAGCTGTCTTTCGGGTTGCAAAGGTCAACAACAAGCTACACAATTGGCCGGAAGCTCACTCCGACCCGGGCTGGCTTTGAACTCATGACCTTTGGGTCAATAGTGATCTTTAATGCAGCTGACACCCAGCCAGCTGTGCCACAGTCTAACCTCTGGATGTCTTTTTTTTCCTCAATCACACATGAGAGGTAGACAACACCATTGCAAGCTTCTTAAAAGGTGTTTTCTGATAATCACTTCTCCAACTTGTCTTCAGGCACGTAACAGCACAGGACAGATTGGGTATGTCCCTGAGAAATACCTCCTCTTTCTGGATTCAGTAAGCAGAGAACCATCAACCCCAGATGGGAAAAGTCAAGAGTCTGATGTGGCCTTAGAGAGAGAACTGACAAACATTATGAGCATGGACTTGATGCTGGAGCCTGGAGGTAGGTCTTGCAAGGTTAGACAAAGAATAGCAGGCTGAGGAGTAGATGGAAACATATTCACGGTGGCAGTAAACACCTGGATGCCTTATCTTCTCTGTCTTTATATGTTATATGGACAGAATTCAAGGGAGCTTCTGCTGAACCTGACCTTTAACAAACATGTTCTGTCTGTACCTGAAAAGAAATATATTGTGGTCTCTAAGGACAGGGTGATGTAGTTGAACAGCCCCTTTCATCAGCCCAGGCCAGGATTACCCATAAAGCCAGACTAGGCCATGGCCTAGGGGTGCAAGGCCAGAGGGGGGGGGGCGCAAAAATCACGGGCCATAAAAATAGTTTAAACAAAAAGTTTAGACCCCTTCCAGTCCGGCTTCCGTTCGGGCCATGGGACAGAGACTGTCCTGGTCTCCATCACAGACCTACTCCGTCGCCATTTGGACCGAGGCGGATCGGCGCTGCTCGTGTTATTGGACCTCACGGCAGCGTTTGATACTGTCGATTACCAACTTTTGACACACCGCCTGGCGGTGGCGGGGGTGAGGGGGACAGCCCTCAACTGGCTGTCCTCCTTCCTCCAAAACCGCCTGCAGCGAGTGAAGTGGGGAGGGGTGGTCTCCGAGGGCTCCCCCTTACATTGTGGAGTCCCTCAGGGGGCCATCCTCTCCCCGCTGTTATTTAACATCTACATGCGACCACTCGCCCAACTGGTACGGAGTTTTGGGCTGGAATGTCATCAGTACGCTGATGACACCCAGCTCATTCTGAGGATGGACCCCGGGGCGGACTCTGTACCCGATAATTTCCATCTCTGCCTGGAAGCCGTAGCTGGATGGCTGCGAGCCAGTAAGTTGAAGGTGAACCTGGTGAAGACGGAGATCTTGTGGCTGGGCCGCCCGGGGGGGGGGGGTAGAGACCCAGTTGCCGACGTTTGACGGCGTGGCTCTTTGCCCGCAACCGTCAGTAAAGAGCCTAGGGGTCCAGCTGGACTCCCAGCTGTCTATGGAGGCGCAGATTGCCTACACCTGCAAGATAGCCTTCTACCACCAACGACAGGCAAAACTTCTGGCTCCTGGCCACGGTGATCCAAGCCACGGTCATCTCGAGGCTCGACTACTGTAATGTGCTGTACATTGGCCTACCCTTGTCGGCGATCCGGAAACTCAAGCTGGTGCAGAACGCTGCAGCACGTCTGCTCTCCGGAGCATCAAGATCTGCCCACGTGACTCCACTCTTGCGAGAACTGCACTGGCTTCCAGTTGAATTCCAGATCACCTTCAAGGTGTTAGTTTTAACTTTCAAGGCCTTATATGGTTTGGGGCCAGTGTACCTGAGGGAGCAGCTTACCCCTTATGTGCCCAGGAGATCACTGTGCTCAGAGGGGCTCAATCTACTGGATGTGCCTGGGATTAAGGTCTATAGACTTGCCAGCACGCGGCAGAGGGCATTTGCCGTAGCCGCGCCAACTCTGTGGAACACCCTCCCTGAAGAGTTACGAGCCATCTGGGAATTAATGCCATTCTGCAGAGCCGTAAAAACCTGGCTATTTAGACAGGCATTTGGCCCATAACTAATGAGTATTATCAGCATCCTGTTGTGTTGCTGCCAGCATATTTCTACTGCC
The DNA here is from genome assembly GCA_030556195.1 of Anolis apletophallus. NCBI lineage: Eukaryota > Metazoa > Chordata > Lepidosauria > Squamata > Anolidae > Anolis > Anolis apletophallus. Next base: position 142,980,530 of record JARBWK010000005.1, on the reverse strand, counting down.
ATCGCAGTTTGCTGGAATTGATTTTAACTGGGGGTTTTAAATTGGTCTTATTGTATTTTATTGCATTTTATGTGTTTTATCTATTAACCGCTCTGGGCTCCAGAGAGAGCGGTATATTAAGTCGAACCAATAAATAAATAAATAAATAAATAAATAAATAAAAATACAACGCCTGTGCGCGATGCGCACCATCCGAACCTTCCACTGCCTCTGGGACGTTTCCCTGCCTCCATTCTCAGTGCCGCAGTGTGGCCTGAGGAGGAGGAAGGGAGGAGGAGGGCAGCAGAGGAAAGGAGGGGCGGGCGCCTAACCCGCGCATGCGCTTTTGGCGCGCGAAGACGAGCACTTCCGTAGCCTTCTCCCTTCCCAGCTTCCTCTTGGTGGAAGAGGAAGCTGGGAACTCTTCCTTGACTCCTCTTGAGTCAAGGAAGGAGGGCGAGAGAAGGAGGAGGAAGGAAGGGAAGCCCCGCCCCCAGGGCCGCTGCCGCGCATGTCCGGCAGCGGCCCCGGGGGCAGGGCTTCCTTCTCCTTCTCTCGCCCTCCTTCCTTGAGTCAAGGAAGGAAGGCGGGAGGAGGAGGAGGCGGAGGAAGCCCTGCCCCCAAGGCCGCTGCTAGGCATGCGCGGCAGCGGCCCGGGGGCGGGGCTTCCCTTCCTCCTCCTCGCTCGCGTCCTTGAGTCAAGGAAGGAAGGGAAGCCACCGACGCCGCTGTCGGGCAGTGGAAAGAAGGAAGGGGGGGGGGGGGGGTGCGGTAGAATGTGTGTGGGGTGCGGTTTGGGGGCGTAATTCCAAACTGTGGCCTAGGGCGCCAAAAGGGGTTAATCCAGGCCTGCATCAGCCCCATGATCAGGAATAGTGAAGGATGATTGGAGTTGCAGTGCAGCAACATCTGGAGGACCTCGCTTTCCTCGTTCCCAGCATAGATCGTGCAGAAGCCACCTGTACTGTTAAAATATTATGTTCCTCTGTTTTCCTGCAGCTTTCTTGGTGCGAGCACTCTATGACTATGAGGGTCAAAGTTCAGAAGAACTCAGCTTTCCTGAAGGAGCCATAATCCGGGTGCTGCCCCGGGAAGAGGGAGCTGTAGATGATGGCTTCTGGAAAGGGGACTTCAATGGGAGAGTTGGGGTCTTCCCATCACTGGTGGTGCAAGAAATAACTGGCATCAAGGAGGCAACTGAGCAGGTGTGTCTGTGTATGTCCCAAGAGGAATAGTTCTGTTTCTCTGGCCAAGATCTCACCCTGATTTATATTGGTGGAGTAGAAAGATCACAGGGATACAGAAGGGCAACAGTTAGCAGCTCTCCCATTACAGAAGCACTCAGCACAAATTGGTGACTTCTTCGTGTGGTACAGGAAAGCAGGGGTTGTGCCTTGGACTGAGTGGCCACAGTAGTCCACGCTCTGGTTACATCCCGTATAGATTACTGCAATGCCCTCTATGTGGGACTGCCTTTGAAGACTACTCAGAAGCTTCAACTGGTTCAACGGACAGCAGCCAGGTTGATAACAGGAGCGGCACTCAGGGAGCGCACAACACCTCTGTTGCACCAGCTCCACTGGCTACCAGTTTGCTACCGGGCACAATTCAAAGTGCTGGCTTTGGCCTTTAAAGCCCTTAACGGTTCTGGTCCAACTTACATGTCCGAACGCATCTCTTCCTATGAACCTTCAAGATGCTTAAGATCATCCGGACAGCCCCTCCTCGATCCCGCCTGCTTCGCAGGCGCGATTGGTAGGGACGAGAGACAGGGCCTTTTCAGTGGTGGCTCCTCGGCTTTGGAACGCCCTTCCTAATGACATCAGATCAGCCCCCTCCCTCCTGACATTTCGCAGGAAGGTTAAGACCTGGCTATTTGACCGGGCATTTGCAGATGTAGTATGATTGTCAAATTGAGACCTAAGGAACAACAACGATGCAATTGGAAGTCGATTTAATTAATGAGACGCTGATATTGTGTTTTTAACGTTGAATGCTAATTTGCATATGTTGGAATTGTATTGTATTGATAATTGTTGATATGTTTGCCTTGAGCAGTTTTTGCTGGTGTGCACCGCCTCGAGTCGCCTTCGGGCTGAGAGAGGCGGTCTAGAAGCAAAGTAAATAAATAATAATAAATAAATAAATAGCTGCCATTGTGCAGCTGCATAAAACAGTTTCATAGGGATCTAATGAGTAATGTCTTCTGGAACATCTGAAAAGTACTTACACTGTGTAGTTAAGCTAGCAAAAGTCACAAAGAGGATTCAAGTGTGGCTTCATCTAAAAAGTCAAAGAAGGTGCTTCTGAATAGATTCCTGTTTGCCTGAAGTCAGTGTCACGTCAAATAGCTTGGCCTTTTTGTTTCAGGAACTACTTTCACCATCGCCTCCACCCTTTTCGCCTCCAGTCCTTGATCATGGCATAACCTCTTCTTACGTTCAACCAGGAGGTGAGTTACGTAGGAAATCTAAAATATGGCTTTGGAGATATTCAAATATTAGAATATGGCTATAATAACACAGATTCCTAGAATTGTTGCTATAGATCTGTTATATATGATTGTTTGACCCACACCTGTTCTTAAAATAAGAAATAACATATTTGAATACAGAAGTCAGTGCTAGACTTGCTACATATCAAAGCTTTGCCATTGTTTTGCTTCTAGGTAACTGGCAAGGAAATATAGCCAGTGAGTGCAGTTCGCCTGACCTGAACGTACCACGCATTCGCCCTGTAAGTTGTTCCCTCATGGACAGCATGATGATGTGGCTCAGAGGCCTAAATTCCCAGGTCTTCACTATTGCCAGTCTCAAATTTGCCCATAGCTGAGTGTGCATTCATGTGCACATAGCGCATAATTTGATTAGGCTGTGATCTAACCTTTACATTTTTATTGTTCATCTTGCTGTCTTGCCCCTCAACTAAATTCATGTGGAGTAATGGTGCAATGGACATTTGATTGTGTTTATTTTAATCTTTCAAATTAAAGGTAGTTGATAGAGAAAGCCATCTTATTACACATTTGAATGGAGCTTAGACAACAAGAGGCATTTGAATCTTGTATATGAGTAGGTGCCACAGTCAGCCTTGCCTGTTATGGTCAGTTCGCTGTGAACAATTTGATCCTCCCAAATATCCACCACACTATATAAACTTGCAACAAAAAAGAAAGAACTGGGTCTCTATTTTGTTGTTTATCTAGGTTCAAGGCACAATTCCATTAATTCTCTCCACTGCAGAGGGAAACCTTAAGTTTATTTGAAAGAAAAAAACTATTATAAAATAGTATATAGTTTCACAAGAATTGGATTCATTTGTCTCGCTTTGAAAAAGAACATAAATAAAGATTACTCATACTCGTCCTCTGGGAACACTTAATGATACTCTCCATGTGCTGCTCGGCTGTGGTTTACATTTCTTTAGCGAGATGCTGTACAGACAGAGGTTTGCACTGATCCTAAAAGCTGTTGTCTTGTTTGAGAACAAGTATTTACAGAGTGCTCTAGATCTTTCTATCGTGGTTCATGTTGTATAAGGCCTCCATTTAATAATAATAATAATAATAATAACATTTTATCTATATTCCGCCCTTCTCACCCAGGGCGGATCACAAGTACACATAGACGGCAAACATTCAATGATGAAATCGCCCCCAGACGCTCCCTCATCCCTCGGACTAATCGCTCGCCTTGGTTCTCTGAGGACCTGCGGGCGATGAAACGGAGGAAGAGACAGCTAGAGGACGTGTGGCGGAGACTCCGTGACGAAGCTTCGAAATCAGCTTATAAGCTGTTTAAAAAGGCTTATGAGCATGCTATCAAGGAAGCAAAAAGTCATATTATTCCTCCTTGATAGAGTCGGCTAGTTCACGCCCGGCTCAACTTTTTAAGATAATTCGGTCCCTGACAGCGATCCCTACTGTCCCAAATGATAGGGGTTTGGCTCCGACAGCTGAGGCTTTTCAGAACTATTTTACCGACAAGATTTCGTTGCTCCGCCGGGATATCCCCGCTACTTTTGCTACAGTTAGCGAACTCGAGACTCCGCCGCCACTCGGCGGGCCCACCTTCACCCGTTTCCAACTGCTGGACGCAGCAGCTGTCGATAAGTTACTTGTTGCAGCTAGACCAACTACTTGCTCCCTCGACCCGTGCCCCTCCTGGCTTATTAGACCTTGCCAGGAGAGGTTACTTGACCCCCTGGGCACGATCTTAAATAGCTCCCTTGAGCAAGGAGTCTTCCCAGGGGATTAAAAGAGGCTATGGTAAGACCACTGCTGAAGAAGCCGAATTTAGACCCTTCGGCTCCCTCCATTACCGGCCTGTTTCCAACTTGCCCTTCCTGGGCAAGGTGATTGAGAGGGCAGCAGCGGATCAGCTGCAGCAGTTCTTAGAAGACACAGCTGGATTTGATCCCTTCCAGTCCGGCTTCCGTATTGGGCACGGGACGGAGACCGTGCTTGTCGCCATTACAGACCAACCGCCGCCAGCTGGACCAGGGTGGATCGGCACTGCTTGTCTTGTTAGATCTGACAGCAGCGTTTGATACAGTAGACCATGCATTGTTGACCCACCGCCTATCCGCTTCCGGAGTCAGGGGACTGCCCTTAAATGGGTGGCCTCCTTTCTCCGGGATCGGGGACAGCGTGTGGAGGGGGGGGATGGTCTCCAGGCGGCTCCCACTTAACTGTGGGGTCCCCAGGGGCCATTCTCTCCCCTTATTATTCAACGTCTATATGCGCCCCTGGCCCAGCTGGCCCGCGACTTTGGTCTGGAGTGTTATCAGTACGCTGATGACACCCAGCTTCTGCTGCGAATGGACGGCAGGCCGGATACCGTACCGATTGCTTCCATCTGTGCCTCGAAGCCGTGACTGGTTGGCTGCGGGCCAGCCGGCTGAAGGTGAATCCGTCGAAGACGGAGATCCTATGGCCTGGTCGGCCTGGCCGGGATGAGTGCCGGTTGCCTACTCTGGACGGCGAGCAATTAAGCACGTCGTCAATTGTTAAGAGCTTGGGTGTTCAGTTCGACTCCCTGCTGACCATGGAGACCCAGGTCTCCGCGGTCAGCAGGGTGGCGTTCTACCACCTACGTCAGGCTAGGCGACTGGCCCCTACCTGTCCAGGAATGACCTGGCTACGGTGATCCAAGCGACGGTCATCTCGAGACTAGACTACTGTAACGCCTCTACGTTGGCCTTCCCTTGGCGATGATTCGGAAACTCAAGCTAGTGCAGAATGCCGCTGCTCGCCTACTAGCAGGAGTGCCGGTGAGGCAGCACATTACGCCCATCCTCCAGCAACTGCACTGGCTGCCAATTGAGTACCGAATCACCTTCAAGGTGCTGGTGTTGACCTTTAAGGCCTTGTATGGTCTAGGGCCTGCGTACCTCTTGGACCGCCTTGCCCCATACGATCCCCCGAGATCACTCCGCTCAGCAGAGCAAAATCTGCTGGAGATTCCACCGATCCGCCTCTGCCGCCTATCATCAACTAGGCAGCGCTCCTTCTCCGTAGCAGCTCCAACGGCCTGGAATGCCCTGCCGGAGGAGGCTAGAGCCATACGGGAGCTCGCCCCTTCCGCAGGGCCTGTAAGACCTTCCTTTTCAAGCAGGCCTTTGGTTAACATATAACGCCTCTTGCTTTTAATCGACTTATGACTCTGTGTTACTGTTTTTTTGTCACTTGGTGTAATTTTAACAATGTTTTAATGATGTTTTTAGTATCATTTTTGTTATTTTTATGGTTATAGCATTGCTTTATTTTGTTCGTGAATCGGCATGAGTGTTGCCTGCCGATCACTATGTATGTCTTGTAACCCGCCACGAGCCCTCGGGAAGAGGCGGAATACAAATGCAAATAATAAATAAATAAATAAATAAATGCCATTTTGTATTGACATACACAGTACACAGACAGAACAGAAGGAGGTTTGTTTTGTGTGTGTCTGTGGTGCCACAGGGGGTGCTGTCGCTCCATCCTCTTATGACAAAGAGCTGTCAGGACTTCCGCATTCCAGCATCTGATCTTCTTTTTCTTTATGGCATTGTAAAAACCTCCCCCGCTTTTTTTAGCGGTACCTAATTTCTCTAATTACAGCTAAAGCTGTTTTCAAACTGCTTAGGTAAACAGTGGGCAGGGCTGATGGTTTCAACCTTTCGGTTGATAGATCTTTAGCTGCTGGTGATTTAACAGCTGTACTAAACCTCCGGCTCAACTGTGATGCCCATAATGGAAAAAAAGAACAGGAAATGTTAATAATTATAGTAGTGTTTATGATGAAGTCCTTAGTCTTTCAGCCTGATTATACAGTAACATGGTATAACACCTTAGCAACGCTTCAAATGCTGCAGTAGTGATATAGTGTTAACAAGGCCTTGTTCTGTATTTGGAAGTTACGAAATCTGATGTCCTGACTTTAAGTTAGAATGGACCGTGCTAGATAGGCTGAAGGTAGAGTTTGACATGGCCTTTGGTGAGATGATGGGCTTGTGTTAGGCACCAGTAAAATGCAACATAGTTTCTGGTTGCTATATGAAGCATCTTCCTAAGCGTCATCTCCCACAGACTGAAAATACCTTTGAGCTAGAAATAGCTTTCCCCACTATCATTTAATGGCCAAACTAGATATATCAATAAAGTTTCGTTGTTGTTGTTTTGATTCACCTACCCTCCCATGTTGTGATAACCCAAAATAATTCTGAGCAGGTCAAACTCTGAATGGAGGAAGATCAGGAGAGGTGTTTCCCTTCCTGTGGTTTCTCATCTGAAACTTTACTTCCATATATTATACATACATGTGGAGTTTCCTCTGTCTTCCAAAAAAGTGGTGGGATTAATTTTGAATCTCTTTGATTTCTTTATGTTTTGTGGAAAGATTCTTATAAAGTACAGTGACCCAGTCTTGTTTTTCCTACTCCTGATGTGTGTGGGCACAAGGCATAGCGCACAGGCCTGGATTAATCCCTTTTGACGCCCTTGGCCACACTTTGGAATTATGCCCCCAAACCAACCTCTACCGCAACCCCCTCCTCCCCCTTCTCGCGGCGCCGTGCGCCCTCCTTCCTTGAGTCAAGGAAGGAGGGTGCAAGGGGGAGGAGGAAGGGAAGTCCCCGGGCCCTCGCAGCGCACCCTCCTTCCTTGACTCAAGGAAGGAGTGTGCAAGGAGGAGGAGGCGGAGGGAAGCCCCGCCCCCAGGGCTTTTGCCGGGCATGCGCAGCAGGAGGGCACAAGCACCCCTGCCTCCTCCGCCATGTTCCTGGGTGCCGCGCATGCCTGGCAGCGGCCCCGGGGGCTTCCCTCCGCCTCCTCCTCCTTGCGCCCTCCTTCCTTGACAAGGGGGGCGATGGCGAGGGGGGGCGCCATTCCCTCCTCCCCCGTCCCCTCGCAGCGCTCTCCCCCTGTCCTTCCCTGAGAGAGAGAGAGAGAGAGAGAGAGAGAGAGAGAGAGAGAGAGAGAGAGAGTCATCTCCATGCTACGTGTTGCTGTTTTGGGGGTTTTTTTGTTTTTGTTTTTGGTCCGTGTGAACTGCGCCCCCCCCCCTTGGCTTTCGCCCCTAGGTCATGGCCTAGTGTGGCCCTATGGGTAATCCAGGCCCAATAGCGCAGCAACTTAACTCAGTGAAAATCACCTGTTCTTCCTTTTCCTTCCTTTCTGCAGGTTCGAGCTCCCCCACCTCCCCCATCTAAGGCTTCAGAAGCTGATACAGTGCCTGGCCTTGACTGAGCCTACATCTCTCAGGGAACAGGCATCCTACGAAGGTTTACATCCCTTGGAGATTGGTGGTGATCCTGAGCAAAGCTGTTTCTGCTTCAAATTTTTGGGTGCTAGTAGTTGCTTTGGAGCCTATACCCACGTTCTCAAATACCACTAAGTTGTGAGGATGCTGGGAGGAACACTGTCATGGCGGTGATGAGATGATCTCCCTCAGACCATGAGAATATGTCTCTGTTCCAGTAGAGTTTGCCAAGGAAATGGACACATATGTGCTTTCTTCTGTGTGCTGGGCTCTAGGCTAACAGCTAGAGATGGCAGATTCTGCCTGTCGCGGATGCTCCTTAGATCACGACACAAGGCTATGCAAGTATCCTGCCTCGAGTCACAGGGAGGCCACTTCTACACAGCTGTATGTAATCCACATTGAACTGGATTATATGGCAGTGTGGATTCAGATATTCCAGTTCAATGCAGATATTGTGCATTGTCTACCTTTATTCTGGGTTATATGGCTGTGTGGAAGGCCCCAGAGAGGTGGGCAATACAGTCGTCATCATCTGTCCCTTCTGCGGATCAAGACAGGAGCTGGTCTCTTTGCTTTAAATGCTGCTAGTTAGCATTTGTTTGCATTTTCATCTCTCAACTATTTTTGTCCTTCCAACATGGCAAGACATGAACTGCTGTTCCCTTGAGCTGCCTTGGGTTATTTTACGGCCCTCTACAGTGAGCTGCTGCATCTCTGGTAGGCAAGGGACAATGGGTGGGTGTTGCCCCAATAAAGAGACACAATTCTGCACCTTTTCAGCGCATTTAATTGATTTTGTTTACATTGTATTTGAACATGAAAAGATGGAAGGTGAAGGAAGAAAGGGGACCATGGCTTATTGGATTATACAGAAGAGTATGGCAGAAGGGACCCAGAGGAAGCCTTAACTAGCTGGTCTCCAGGTTCAGGCTTCTGTTCCTAAGGAGGAAAGCTAGCTACCCAGAGTTGCTGTGAGAGCCTCCAAGGTTTGTGCTGTGCAAAGCTGCTCTCATCACCACACCATTCAAATTGTCTGCATGTATTATATTAAAAACCACAGAACAAAACGCTTGCTTACCTAAAGTTTAAGGGGAGACCGTGACTAGTGAAAACCAGAGCATAATCTGAGCCATGAGACATGAAAATGCCCGCAGCATTATTGCAGTGCAGAGGAAAGTGCCTCCTGAACGAAGCGAGACAACAACAAAAAATCGAACTACAGCTCCTGAGCTGTAATGGCACTTCTTCTTGCAAATACAGAGAGTCTCCAAGTTGCAAACAAGATAGTGTCTGTAGGGTTGTTCTTGAGTTGAATGTGTAAGTAAATCGGAACAGATACATTTTTAAAGTGTAACTCCAGCCAAAAATATATACATTTTAGTTTTGGATAACATAAGGGAGGGTTCGCGCTCCTGTAACATTTCTTTTGCTGTCTGTGCACCTGTTCAGGGATTTCGCCTCCCTTTCTGTCCATGTGACAATTGGATCTTGAACATTTTGAGTTGTTGTGGAAACAAAGTGGTAATAAAGCTTCAGTAGAGGTTCCTTCTCCCCATGATAACTCTTTCGGGAGTGAATTTCCCTTCCTGGGGGTAGATTTTCTCACTTCCTGTTCTCTCACCCCCATTCTTAACTACGAATCAAATGTAAGTCAGATGTAACTAACTAAACTGACTAACTTTATTTCTTATGAGTCGCCCTCCACGAAAGGTGTTCTGGGCGACTTACACAATTAAAATAAACAGGGTACATAGTCACCACTTGTTACTAACAATCATAGGCTCTTCTGAAAAGCCATGTCTTGAGTGCCCCTAAAAATGTATGTAGATCTTTGGTCTGGCGGTAGGGAGTTCCACAAGATTGGGGCTACAATGGAGAAGGATCTCTGTCTTGTGGACTCCAAACGAACCTCTCTAGGGCCAGGGACATAGAGGAGATTCTCATGAGATGACCGTGGCAGTCTCTGGTGGTGGAGTGGCATTAAACGGTCTCTTAGATATGAAGGATCCTGACCTCAAAAGGCCTTGAATGCTAGGGCCAGAGTCTTATAGAAAGGCCTTGAATGCTAGGACCAGGGTCTTATAGAGCAGGGCTGTCCAACTGGCCGTACACGGCCCCCCAGCCCCTTTCCTATGGCCCCCCAATCTTTTTAAATAAAAAATAAAAATAGAAAAATAAATTAAATAAAAAAATAAAAAAATTACCCACTTCCTGGTTTTGGAGGAAGTCTCGCGAGACTACGCCAGCCACGCGGGATTTCAGTAACACAGGCGTAGTCAAAATCCTGAGTGGGCGGCGCTCCCTCCTCCTCTTCCACCTCCTGGTCGCTTCCACTTCCGGGGCTGTGAGGGGAGGCCATGCCGCTGGACCACCGCTGCGTGCCAGGCCCGGAGGAGTCGCAGTCACCACTGCTGCTCGTGGCCGGCGGGGGCGAACAGGAGGAGGAGGAGAAGAAGCCCGGGAGGGACCCTTCCGCGTTGCAGCCCCTCTTCGCGCGGGTCTCGCTGCTGAGCCAGGCCAAGGGCTCGGCCTTCGTGGAGCTCTCGGGCGGCACAAAGGTCTTGTGCGCCGTGTACGGGCCCCGCGAGGCCGCCGGAGGAGGAGGGGCAGTGGCGGGCGAGGCGCGGGGCCGGCTGGTGTGCGAGTTCTGCTGCGTGCCTTTCTCCTCACGCGGGGCCCAGAGGCGGCCCTCAGAGCGGGATTGGCGCTGGCGCAGGCCCTAATGTTGTTATTAGTAATATATTTAATTGTATATTTTGCCCCTTATTCTTTTATAATCATTCTGTTCCATTGTTTTATTTATTTATTTTATAATTAAAAATGCAACTAGTAATTTGTGGGCGGAGCCGGGGGCAGGGAGGGGGCGGAGCCGGGGCTTGGCCCCCCAGGTGATCAGTGACCGGAATTCCAGCCACAGGTCCGGTAGAAGTTGGACAGCCCTGTTATAGAGGACTCAACCGGCAGCCAATGCAAGCACTGCAGAGATGGCGTTATATGGCACCTCATTGATGTTTTTGTGATGAGTCTAGCAGCTGCATTTTGCACAATTTGGATCTTGCGAATTGCTGCTCGAGGTAAGCCCACATACAAAGCATTGCAGTAATCCAGCCTCGACGTAACCGTGGCATGGATTACCGTAGCCAGCGCCTCTGTTGGTAAATAAGGTGCCAACTGACTCGCTAGGCATAGATGAAAGAAGGCCCTTTTACTAGTGGAGGCAATCTGGGCTTCCATCGCCATTTTGGAATCCCGGATAACACCGAGACTCTTCACAGGGGGGAATGGAGCTAACGGTTCCCCTTCAAAAGATGGTAATAGACCAACCAATTCTGATGGGCGGCCAGGCCACAAGATTTCAGTTTTTACTGGATTTACTTTCAATTTATGAGCACGTAGCCATCTTGTCACCACTCCAAGACACCGGGTGAAGTTATCTGGTACTGAAGTTTTTCCAGGTTCTAGTTTTAGGAGAAGCTGGGTGTCATCAGCGTATTGGAAACATTCTAATCCAAATCTATGGACTAGCTTGGCGAGAGGTCAAACATAGATGTTAAACAGCATTGGCGATAGATTAGTGCCTTGGGGTACTCCACAGTCGAGAAGGGATTTCTCAGATACTTGGCCCAGCCACTCCACTCGGGACTGCCTGTAATGGAAACTGTCAAGTTCATCCTAAGGCCCAACTACCAGCCTAAGACAGCTTTCAGGGCCCTTGGTTTCCTGACCACAGTGCAGTCAAATAACATTTTAAAAGCCTGGACTATCCGTGCTCCAACTACCAGTAGGAAGGGCAGAGCACAGAACCTTTATCAGTTAATTGGATACTCACTTTGTCCACATTGTCCTGTTTTTCTCTAGCTCTTAGCATGATTTGCATTATATCTCATAACCAGACCTTCAGACAGGATCTGACTGGCATGTAGGAGAATGATGCTGATGCAGAAATGGTACCATCTGGAACAGGATGGTGGTTTTCTTCTAAAAGGTTCTAATCCAAAAATTGAATGATTCTGAGGCACTTCAGGGCTGGGTCTCCTAGAGTTGACAAGGAAGGCTATCCTGGGGAAATGAGTAATGGGTTGAAGTTGTTTCACTTTGTCACTTGTCTCCATCAGTGGCTGAGAGCTTCAGGTTATGAAATAAAAGTCTGGGATTCTTGAAAGCACCACATCTTATATTCCATCATAGTGAAGAAGAGGATTCTAGCCTCTTGAAAAATGCTGATGGATCCCAAATGGCATATGATTGTAAAACACGGGCCCTAGCAAAGCTTTCCAGACAACAGACTGGAATTTTGAGCTGTGTAGACAGTTCCATAGCAAGGCACTGCGCCTATGCACAGCTTTTCTTCCACTGTTGAATAAGTATTGTGATGGAATGAAACTCTTGGCAAGTGCGGTAAGTCTTACTGGTTGAAGAAGCACACATTGTGGTGCTGTAGGTCAGGACACACCAAGTGCCATGTACGTAGCTCTTCTTGGCCAGGCCTGGCTTGATCCTGGCATGGCCATTTCAGTCTTGCAACCCTGGTGTCAGTTCTATTGGCAATCCTGAACAAGGAGCAGCTGCGTTCTGAAAGAGAAATAGGGCAAGAAGAGAGCAGGAATTATGATTATTGCGCTCGTGAAAACAAATGTAGACTCATGGCAGGCCAGTTTACAATAATAATAATCATATTTTATTTATTTATTTATCAGACTTCTAGGCCGCCACTCCCGGGTGGCTCGGGGCGGCTCACAACAAGTCAAGCACAACAGACATAGTTAAAATACAACATAGTTAAAAACACATTATACACTCTAAAATCAAGGATTAAAACACAGGGCGCTGTGTAACAGCCAAAGCAAAGTGCAGCATAATACAATATTGTTCCAGCAGGGAAGCTCGGGCACTGATGGTAACTGATGGGCCGAAGGCTTGCCGGAAGAGAAGCGTCTTGCATGATCGCCTAAAAGACAGGAGGTCTTGAAGGGCTCTCATCTCGGCCGGGAGAGCGTTCCATAGTGTTGGGGCGATCACCGAGAACGCTCTCCTGCGGGTTGCTGTTAGCCTGATTGTCTTAGTGGAGGGAATTGTCAGCAGGTTGTTGTTTTCTGACCGCAGTGATCTCGTAGGGCAGTATGGGGAAGTCGGTCCCTCAGGTACATTGGCCCCAGGGCGTGTAATGCCTTAAAGGTCAATACCAACACTTTGAAGGTGATCCGGTGCTCAATTGGGAGCCAGTGCAGATCCTGCAAGGTAGGTGTTATGTGACAACCTGCTGGAGTGCCAGACAGAAGTCGGGCGGCAGTGTTCTCCACCAGCTTGAGCTTCCATGTCGGCGACAGAGGAAGGCCAACGTAAAGGGCGTTACAGTAATCCAGTCTCAAGATGACCGTGGCTTGGATCACCGTGGCCAGGTCGCTCCGGGACAAATAGGGGGCCAGCCGCCTTGCCTGTCGAAGATGGGTAAAAGCAGTTTTACAGACCATGGAGATTTGGGTCTCCATGGTCAGTTTGGAGTCCAAATGAACTCCCAGGCTCTTTACAGAAGGCGATGGGCATAACGCCACACCATCCAGGGTCGGAAGCTGGACCTCCCCATTGCCCGGGTGACCAAGCCACAAGATCTCCATCTTCGCTGGATTCACCTTCAACCTACTGGCTCGCAGCCATCCAGTAACGGCGTCGAGGCAATGTTGGAAATTATCAGGGATGGAGCCAGGCCTGCCCTCCATCCTCAGGCTGAACTGGGTGTCATCAGCGTACTGATGACACTCAAGACCAAAACTCTGCACCAGCTGTGCAAGTGGCTGCATGTAGATATTAAATAACAGAGGGGAGAGAATGGCCCCCTGGGGGACCTCACAAAGTAGTGGGGAACCCTCAGAGACCACCTCTCCCCTCCTCACTCTCTGGAGCCGATGGTGGAGGAAGGAGGTCAGCCATTTTAGGGATGTCCCCCTCACTCCAGCCATGGCCAGGCGGTGGGTCAAAAGATTGTGGTCGACTGTGTCAAACGCTGCTGTGAGGTCCAATAACACAAGCAGCGCAGACCCGCCTTGGTCAAGCTGGCAGCGGAGTTGGTCTGTGATGGAGACCAGGACCGCCTCCGTCCCATGCCCCGAACGGAAGCCGGACTGGAAGGGGTCTAGCCATGTTGCATCATCTAAGAAGGACTGCAACTGCTCCATTGCTGCCCTCTCAACTACCTTCCCAAGGAACGAAAGGTTCGACACGGGTCGGTAGTTGGAGGGAACCGCAGGGTCTAGTGTGGGTTTTTTCAGCAATGGAGCTACCACCGCCTCTTTTAAGCACTCTGGAAACACTCCTTGCTCAAGGGAGCTATTTACGATGTTCAACAGAGGCCCACGTAACCCCTCCAGGCAGGATCTAACAAGCCAGGAGGGGCACGGGTCGAGGGAGCAGGTGGTAGGCCTAGTCGCAGCCACAATCTTATCGACAGCATCTGCGTCCAGTGGCCCAAAACCGGTCGAAGGTGGGCCCAGCAGGGGGCCACAGAGTCTCAAACTCCCTTACTGTATCAATCGTGGCAGGGAGGTCCCGGCGGAGGCTCAGTATTTTGTCTGTAAAGAAACTCTGAAAAGCACTGGCAGTAAGGGCCTGATCATCATTTTTTGGGATGGTAGGGACCGTCGTCAGCGACCGAATTACTTTAAACAATTGAGCCGGGCGTGAGTCAGCAGACGCTATCTGGGCAGCATAATAGGTGTTTTTTGCCGCCTTGACAGCTTGCTCATAAGCTTTTTTAAATAAAAAAATAATTTAAATATATTATAATAATAATAATTCTTATTATTATTTGTACCCCGTCCCCATCTCCCCAATGGGAACTCCGGGTGGCTCACATGAGGCCAAGCCCAAAAAACAAATTACAATAAAATAAAATTGGAAACATCAGCAATAACACAATAAAAATACATACATACTGTATAAATAAAAAACAATATATAACTAGATGTCAAAATCACAAGGACAGGGCGGGCCGCAGGCACACACATAAAATGTTAAAAACTCAGGGTGAGATACGAGGAATAGCATCCTTTATGGGGGGGGGGGTAGAGTCCAAGAACGGGAGCATTGAGGAGAGCAATGCTATAAATTAAATAATTATTATCCAAAGGCACAGCGGAAAAGCCAGGTTTTCAGGTGTTTCTCAAAGGTCTCCAAAGTGGAGGCTTTCCTAATCTCTCTGGGCAAGGAATTCCAGAGTCGGTGGGGCCACAGAGGAGAAGGCCCTCTCCCTTGTGCCCACCAAACAAGTCTGTGAGACTGGCAGGGGCGACAGGAGGGCCTCCCCCGAGGAGCGGAGGGTTCGAGCTGGTTCATGGAGGGAGATCCGGTGTGCTGATTGATACACTCCAATACAGATGTGCTCTGTACACATTAGGAATAGTTTCAATTAAGATACAGCATTTTCTTCAAATATTGATCAATTAACAGGCTCTAGATATGAACCTTTTTTGTTATTTTTTTTCTTACTTGTTTCTTGCAGAGTGGCAGCCCAGCACCCAAAAATTAAATTCCTTTTATGGTTCATTGCAAAGAAACCCACTGTATCTTACCTACACCAATGAAGTGAATCATAATGGATTGCATTCAGACTATTACATACCTGTCCTCCTGATCCTATTATCTTATTTTGGCCATCCCTATACTGCATGGCCACCTCCTTGCTACTTACTCCTGGTGACACTCACATTTTCAGGGGGGGAACCCCCTCTATTTCAATTCTAATCCAAACCATGTTTGTTTGTTTTTTTAATAATTTTTTTTGGTTTTTTCCCCTCTCCCACCCTCTCCACCTTGTACATACAGTTTATACATCAAACTACAGAGCTTACATTTGAAATATCAGTCTCAGTCTTAATTTTTCTACTCCATCTCTTAACACATTTTCTAAATAATTTCTAACTGGTTCCCACATCCTCTTTGTTATTTTTTTTTCAATTTTATCTATATTATTCCATTTACAATTTGTTATTTACACATTTAACATATTAATTATACAGTTATACCAGTCAATGTCCATTTTGTTTTATCCTTCCAACCCCTCACTAAAACTATCTGTGCACACGCTATTGATTTGTCAATCAATTTTTCTTTTTGAATATTCTTCACTCCTATTATCCGTGCATGTAATACATTTCTATTAACTATTACTTATATGTAAATTAACATTCTATTGATTTCTCCTTCAATCATTTTCCAGTAATCTTGCACTCTATCACATTCCCATATCATGTGATTGAACACCCCTCATTGTTCACAGCCATGCCAACACCTATCTTTCATCCCTGGTACAAAGTGTGAAAGTTGTGCAGGAGTTCTGTACCATTTTTGTAACATTTTCCTTCTGGTTTCCCTTAATGCATTATACGTTTCTCTTGTTATATTACTTATTTCCCTCTGGATGTCTTCCCTCTCAATTTCCATGTCCAATCTCCATGTATGGAAAATTTCCTCTATTATTTCTTCCTTTACTGTTATGATTTGTTCATACAGATCTCCTGCCACTTTCCTCTCCCCTCTCAAACATTTCCTAATCACCTTCTCGAATGGACTATCCTGTTCTCTTATTTTTTTTCCCTTTGTTCTAATCCAAACCATGTTGAATGCATAAACACCACACATCATAACCACTGGTACAACTCCACGGATAGGACAAGATGACTGTCTACTTTTCAAAATTATCTAGAAGCCCTGAAACAGAAGATATTGTGATTTTGAATCACATTCATGAAATTTTACCATGTGTCCTACCTCTCCATTGGCACCCCCTTGTCGTGGGGGAGAGGCTTGTGTACCCTAATGAAGTTGTGAGCTATGCTGGCGGTGGCATAGTAGCCACCGGTAGGACCTCCCATGCCAGACAGCTCACAACCGAAGGGTCTGACAAAGAGCGTCAATGGGCAGGATGGGCTGTCCAACTTCTACCGGGTCCAGGGCCGGAATAGAGGTCACTGATGACCTCGGGGGGCGCTTGGCCCCGCCCCCAGGCCCCGCCCCCAGCCCAGGCCCCACACCCAGGCCCCACCCCCAGCCCAGGCCCCGCCCTCTCCTAAAGCTGTCATTTCTCCCTCCTCCTCCTCCTCCTCTTTCCCGGGCACCGTGGCTGTCCCGAGCGCCACGGCGCCCGGGAAAGGTACAGCGCCCGGGAAAGAGGAGGAGGAGGAGAGCAGAAGGCGGCGCCAAGGGCAGCGTCACAGGCCAGGCGTGACGCACTGCCCTTGGCGCCGCCTACTCCTCCTTTTTCGGCCACCCCGCCCTTCCTAGGGCGGGGAGCCGCCTGTGGGCAGGCGGCGCCAAGGGCAGCGTCACAGGCCTGGCGTGACGCGCTGCCCTTGGCGCCGCCTACCTCCTTTTCGGCGCGGAGAGGGACGGAGGGGCGGTGCAGGGAGGAGGAGAGCTCTCTTCCTCCTCCCTGCCCCGCCTCCCCCTCCCCCCCCGGCCGCCATTTTTAAAAAAGTGGCGGCTGGGGGCATAGCTGGGGCCGTGCCCAACAGGCTGGGGGGCCGGATCCGGCCCCAGGGCCGCCAGTTGGACAGCCCTGCTTTAGCCTTTTGGCAACCATCCTAGGAGAAGGAAAACTCTAATTTCAAACCCGGGCAGATGGTGCTCGTCTAACCCTGTAAGGTCAACCATCTAAAGGAACTCAAACCAAACCTACGACCTGAGGATCTTGCTGCCACCATCCAAGCTTGCTAGGCCCAGGCAGACAAACCTTTGGTTTAAAGGGTGAAGCCAGTTCTGTGCACGCTGCGCTGCACCAGAAAAATCCATTGCACAGGCTCGAGAGACACATACAACCTCCGAAATTCTTAGTCATCAACGCGCTTGTAGAAAGTGTGGGATGTGTCCTTCCTGAATCTTTGTTCCCGAAGAAAAGCCAAAGAGACCATGTGTCCTAATATCCTCTTCCACTTTTTTCCCATTACTTACCCCATTTTTATTTAACAAATATCTGCTTAGACATGGAGTATCGTCAAAGTGCATTTTAACCAATAGTACTAGGAATCCTTTGTTTGAAAGTATGACCAGTACTACTATAGTACTTTTTTTTCAACCAGTGTGGTTTTGGCATACAAAAGCTAATGGAAATTAGGAAGGGTTCCCACACTTCTTTCAGCTGGATGTTGCTTGGCCACCTCCATATCCCCCCAGTCAGTAGATGGCGGTGGCAGTGCATTTTAGTGTTTGAAAAAAATGCCTTTCTGATATGGAATTGGGCAGGCAGAACATTTTGCTTTGCCAATAGGATGTAGGATCCTGGCCAGTCTCTCATTCCCATCCAGAAGTATATTGCCAGCACATTCCCTGGTCCAAGAAGCTTAAGGAGGCATCCCCATCCCAAAGGTGCCACAAATACCTTATTGCTATAAATTAATTTGAAACATTGTCCAGGTAAGGAATGAGGAAGTGAAAGATGGTTAATGGACCACCTGTTTCATTCTGTACATCTCCAGATGTTAAGATCTTTGAGATCCTGTGAATGCCATCACTTGTGAATAGCCTCTTGACAGGTACATATGGGGAAGGGCTTTCTCTTATATTCCAAATTGTGGGACTTTCCACTTTTATTGCTTTCAGGAAAGATGTGAAGATATATCTTTACAAACAGGCGTTTAAAATTGTTTTGGTTTTGATTGATGGGTATAGTGGAGGGGGGCGAGGAGGTCTCTGGGAGACTCCCATTAAGTTGTGGGGTCCCCCAGGGGGCCATCCTCTCCCCCTTATTATTCAACGTGTGCATGCGCCCCCTGGCACAGCTGGTTCGCGACTTTGGTCTGGAGTGTTATCAGTATGCGGATGACACCCAGCTCCTGCTGAGAATGGACGGCAAGCCGGATACTGTACCCGATTGTTTCCATCGATGCCTTGAAGCCGTGACTGGTTGGCTGCGTTCCAGCCGGCTGAAGGTGAATCCGTCGAAGACGGAGATCTTGTGGCCTGGTCACCCTGGGCTGGGTGGGTGCCGGTTGCCTGCCTTGGATGGCGAGCAATTGAGCTCGTCATCCCTTGTCAAGAGCTTGGGTGTCCAATTGGACGCTTTGCTGACCATGGAGACTCAGGTCTCCATGGTCAGCAAAACAGCGTTCTACCATCTCCGCCAGGCTAGGCGACTGGCACCCTACCTGTCCAGGGATGATCTGGCCACGGTGATCCAAGCGACGGTCATCTCGAGACTGGACTACTGTAACGCCCTCTACGTTGGCCTTCCCTTGTCGACAATCTGGAGACTCAAGCTGGTGCAGAATGCCGCTGCTCGCTTGCTGGTGGGAGCACCAGTGAGGGAGCACATTACTCCCATCCTCCGGCAACTGCACTGGCTTCCTATAGAGTACCGAATTGCCTTCAAGGTGTTGGTACTTACCTTTAAGGCCTTGCACGGTCTAGGGCCTGTGTACCTGAGGGACCGCCTTGTCCCGTACATTCCCCCGAGATCACTACGTTCAGAAGAGCAAAATCTGCTATTGGTTCCATCAATCCGCTCCTGCCATCTATCCACAACTAGGCAGAGGGCCTTCTCTGTGGTGGCCCCAGTATGGTGGAACTCACTGCCTGACGCTACCCGAGCGATTTCAGAGCTCGGCCCTTCCCAAAGAGCTTGCAAGACTGTACTCTTTAAACTGGCCTTCGACTAATTGATCCACCCTGAGGGGTTCATGCCTGGAGTTTTTAGAAACCAAATTTTTCTGATTTTACTGTTTATTGGTTTTATGTGTTATGTTTTATGCGATGTATGGCTGCAAGTTGTATGCACAGCATGTTTTTATTGTATGTTGTGATCCGCCCCAAGCCTGCAGGGAGGAGCGGAATATAAGATCGAATAATAAATAAATAAATAAACTGTTTCAATTGCTGTGATTATTTACTTGTGTTTTTAATTGCAACAAAACCCTCTATAGTTACCGTAGATACCGCGGTACTAGACGACTATAAGACGACCCCCCACCCCCCCAACTTATCATCAAAAATACAGAGTTAAGGATATACTTGCCGTTTAAGACAACTCCGCTTTCAGTGCCTCCGTAGTTCCCTGACTCCCTTCGTTGGGTTCAGCGCCATGGCTGTGCCTCAAAGGAGGAGCTACCACCGGCGCACCCTTGCCCTCCGCCTCAAATTCCGCGCACCTTGGATGTGCTCCCAGAGGCATGCTCCCAGTCAGTTCCGTGATTCCTACTGCTCCCAGCCTGCCTCTGGGAGCACATCCAAGCTACGCCATCCCAAGCGCTGCAAGAGTCGGCATCCAAAGGTGCACGGAAGTGCCTCTAGACGCCGTCTCCTAGCAACGCTGGGGGACAGTGAGCCTTGGATGTGCTTCCAGAGGCAGGCTGGGAGCAGTAGGAGTCACTGAACTACTGCTCCCAGCCTGCCTCTGGGAGCACATCCAAGCCACGCCCTCCCCCAGCGCTGCTGGCAGACCGCGTCTACAGGCACTTCTGCGCGCCTTCGGATGCCGTCTCCTAGCAACGCTGGAGGATGGCGAAACTTGGGTGTGCCCCCCGAGGCAGACTGGGAGCAGTAGTTCCGTGACTCCTACTGCTCCCAGCCTGCCTCTGGGAGTACATCCAAGCCACGCCGTCCCCAGCGCTGCTAGAAGTCGGCGCCCAGAGGCCCTTCCTTGGGCCTTGGCAAGCCTTTGGAGGAGGTAAGTGGCAAGGGCGGTCTCCATGGCAATGTGGCTTGCCACTTCTCCTCACCATGCCCTCCCCCCTCCTACCTCTCTCCTCAAGCCACACCGCTAAGGGTGAACTTATTTTTTTATTTAACTTATTATTTTATACCTGGCGTACTAGACGACCCCCAAATTTTCATACTATTCCAGGCTTTAAAAGCTGTCTAGTACGCCGGTACATACGGTACTCTAAAAAAACATTTTACATTATTTTATTAATGATTTTGGTGAATGAATGGGATGAAGATAGACTGAAATAAAAAAAACAAGTTAACCAATGGTGAAGTATGCTATTCTTTCTAGATTTATCAATCAATCAACTTTATTTCTTATGAGTCGCCCTCCTCCAAAGGTGCTCTGGGCGACTTACACAATTAAAATAAACAGGTTACATAGTCACCGCTTGTTACTTAACAATCATAGGCTCTTCTGAAGTGCCATGTCTTGAGTGCCCCTAAAAATGTATGTAGATCAGGAGTGGCTCTTTGGTCTGGTGGTAGGGAGTTCCACAAGATTGGGGCTACAATGGAGAAAGATCTCCGTCTTGTGGACTCCAAACGAACCTCTCTAGGGCCAGGGACATAGAGAAGATTCTCATGAGCTGACCGTAGCAGTCTCTGGTGGTGAGTGGCATTAAACGGTCTCTTAGATATGAAGGACCCTGACCTCGAAAGGCCTTGAATGCTAGGACCAGGGTCTTATAGAGGGCTCTGTGTTCAACCGGCAGCCAATGCAAGCGCTGCCGGGACGGCGTTATATGGCACCTAATTGATGTTTTTGTGAAGAGTCTAGAGGCTGCATTTTGCACAATTTGGATCTTGCGAATTGCTGCTCTAAGTAAGCCCACATACCAGGCATGTAGCCAGGGAGGGGGGCATTGCTGTAATCCAGCCTTACGACATTATTTAAACTGTATGTTTATTCATATCATGGCATGCTCATTTATCCCACATTAATGGGGTTATTGGGATAACAATACAAAAGGTTTGCCAGCACCTTCTGTTGGTAATCAAAAAGGCGCCACCAACTGCCTCGCATGGCATGGCGTAGCCAGATGAAAGCCTCAAGGCCCTTTTACTAGTGGAGGCAATCTGGGCTTCCATCGTCATTTTGGAATCCAGGATAACACCGAGACTCTTCACAGTGGGGGATTGTATTCTTCACATGACTTCAGAAGGGCTGGAGTTGCTGCTGCACACAACTGTGGTCCTGTGTACTCTAAAGCAGGGCTGCCCAACAGGTGACCCTGGGGCCGTACACGGCCCCCGAGCCCCTTCCCTCCGGCCCCCTAACTTGTTTTAATAAAATACAAATTAAAAATTAAAAAAAATTAAAAAAAATACCTACTTCTGGGTTTAGGCAAGCATTGCGAGACTACGCCAGCCACAGACGGGATTTCGAGGGAGGTCGAAATCCCGTCTGTGGCTGCGTAGTCTCGCGATAGCTGCCGAAATCTCGGGTCCCACGGGATTTGCGGCCGGCCTGGGCGCGCGCCTCCTCCTCCCTCGTGGCTGCTTCCAGGCCAGCCCCCATTTCCTCAGAGAGAGGGAGGAAGGGAGTGAGGCAGGGCAAGCCCCTTCTGGCTCCGTCCTCTTCCTGTGGAGGGCCCTCGCTTCCTGCCCTGCAGATGGGAGAGCCGCCGCGCCCAGCCTGAGCTTGGCCTCGGCTCCAGCGGGGCTCTTTGGGGACAGCGGCGGCGCTGGCGCTCGGCCTGTATGGGCTCCCGCAGTATGGGTAAGGAAGAGCCTGGCTCGAATCAATCAATCTAAAAACAGTGGGACCTTGGGTGAGGGGGGGAAGGGGTCCGTCAGCGGCGGTTTCCTTGGCGATGCTTCCTTCCCCTCCTCCACACCCCCTTACTCTTGTTGTGATGCCTTCCCCCGCGTGCAGGGCGCAACATGGCTTCCTTTGCACCTGCCCCCGCAGCTTGTTTCCCCTTCAGGGAGGGAGGGAGCTCTTTGGGCCTCCTCCACCCGCCTCTGGGAAAGGAGGCCCCATCAAGCCCTGCGACGGCATTGAGGTGTTGGGGTGTGTTTTGGTGTGTCGCAATTTGAGTGTGGACTCAAATAACTCAAAGGTATTAGGAAACATTTCCCCAAATCCACCAGTGTTCCCATTTGGGTATATTGAGTATTCATGCCAAGTTTGGTCCAGATCCATCATTATTTGAGTCCACAGTGCTCTCTGGATGGAGGTGAACTACAACTCCACAACTCAAAGTCAATTGTAAGTAAATTGGAGCCAGGGAGGGGGCGGAGCCGGGAGGGGGCGGAGCCGGGGAAGGGGTAGAGATGGGGAGGGGGCGGAGCCGGGGAAGGGGCGGAGCTGGGGGAGGGGGCGGAGGCAGACCCTTCGGCCCCCCAGGTGATCAGTGACCGGAATTCCGGCCCTTGGGCCCATAGAAGTTGGACAGCCCTGCTCTAAAGGGTCAGTTCCAAGATCTTTGGAAAGCATAAATATTCTCTCACTTTAATGCCAGAGAGCAAGTAAAGGTTACTCAGTGCTTTTTAAAGAATTGAGGCTCTCAATGTGTAGCAATCAGATACATTTCCAAACTGGAAAGAATGTAGGTAGTTCCTACTTCCACATGAACTTCAGCAACAAATTTTGCCCTGCCTCACTTCACATTAGTCTGAGAATAGTTCTGTATAAACACCCACACCCTCAGTCCCCAGCATTGACAGTTGTAGTGGTTCCCAACCTTTGGTCCTTGAGTTGTCTTGGACTTTAACTCCCAGAAATCCCAGCCATCTTACCAGCTGTTAGGAAACGTGGGCACTGAAGTCCAAACACCTGAAGGACCAAAGGTTGGGAATCACTGGCTTAGAGAATGGAACTTACGTCATGCAGAGACTCCTGGGTCCTTCAGCATGGAGCTCTGCTCCTGGGGAAATGGAAGCAAGAAAAAGATGCAAGTAAGGTTTAGTAAAGGTAATGTCAAGGGTTTCCCCTTGACATTAAGTCTAGTCAAAGCCAACTCTGAGTGGTGATGCTCATCTCAATTTTTAAGCCAAAGAGCTGGCATTGTCTGTAGATGTGGCTGGCATGACTGCATGGAACGCCATTACCTTCCTGCTGAAGTGGTACCTATTGATCTACTCACATTTGCATGTTTTGAACTGCTAGGTTGGCAGAAGCTAGGGCTAGCAACTGGAGCTCACCCCACCTCACAGATTCGAACTGCCAACCTTTCAGTGAGCAAGTTCTACAGCTTAGCAGTTTAACCTTCTGTGCCACCACAGCCCACTAAATAAGGGTTAGTTTGCATGAAAAGAAGTCACTCTATAACAGTAAAAATGAAGTGTTGTACACATATTAACTGGGATACCAGTCAGAAATACTTAGGACTGTAGTGGTTAGAAGTAGGATCTGGCAAGATGTCCCCGACTATTAATGGATAAAGGTGGCGTAGATAGGCCACCTAAAAGAAGAAACTAGTGCGGGAATAGGAGGTCTTCCGAGAATCCATGTTTGTTCTTAAAAATCAGTAAGTCCCCAAACAGTTTTACAAGCCACGCTTATGTAGTCTTTAATGAAATGGGTGAAGGATTAAAGAGCTGCAACATTGAATTTAGGCTGGGCCAAATTTCCTGTCTATGGGTCATTTCATGTCACAATATACAGTATATGGCTTCAACAGACCCCATATTATGTATTCCTCTCCATTGGCACCTCCTTGTTGTGGGAGAGGCCTGCGTACCCTGATGAAGTTGTGAGCTATGCTGGCAGTGGCATAATAGCCCCCGTAGGGCCTCCCATGCCAGACAGCTCACAACCGAAGGGTCTGACAAAGAGCGTCAATGGGCAGGATGGGCTCTTTAGCCTTTTGGCAACCATCCTAAGAGAAGGAAAACTCTAATTTCAAACCCAGGCAGATGGTGCTCGTCTAACCCTGTTAGGTCAACCATCTAGACATGGAAACTCAAACCAAACCTACGACCTGAGGACCTCACTGCCACCATCCTAAGCTTGATAGGCCCCTGCAGACGAACCGTTGGTTTAAAGGGTGAGGCCAGTACTGTGCACGCTGTGCTCCACGAGAAAAATCCATTGCACAGGCTCGAAGGACACATCTAACCTCCTTAGTCATCAACACGCTTGTAGAAAGCGTGGGATGAGTCAGGCCCGGATTACCCATAAGGCCGCCTTGGCTATGGCCTAGGGCAGCAGCCATGGGGGGGGCGACAGATCCGGACCCCCCAAAATTAAAAAAAAATTAAATTAAAACAAAAAAAGTTCGATCTTTGGGCGCTTCTGCGCCTGCGTGCAGGGTGCCATAGACTCTCAGAGGCAGTTCTGCTGCCTCTGAGAATCTATGGCGCCCTAGGCGCAGGAGCACCCAAAGATCACCCTTTTTTTCTCAGGTGGGCCGGCGTGGTGGCTTTAGGAGGGAGGGGGAGGGCCGTGGGAGCCTCCATGGCTCCCTCCTCCTCCTAAAGCCGTCATGCCGCCTCAGAAGCGAGAAAATCGCCCTTTTCAGGCCGGCATGTTGGCTTTAGGAGGGAGGGAGGAGCCGTGAGGAGCCTCCCCGCGGTTCCTCCTTCCCTCCTAAAGCCACCATGTCGGCCTTAGAAGGGCAATTTCGGCCGCTTCTGAGGCCGGCATGACGGCTTTAGGAGGGAGGGAGGAGCCGTGAGGAGCCGCCCCGCGGTTCCTCCTTCCCTCCTAAAGCCACCATGTCGGCCTTAGAAGGGCGATTTCGGCCGCTTCTGAGGCCGGCATGACGGCTTTAGGAGGGAAGGAGGAGCCGTGGGGAGACCCTGCCATAGGGGCCACTGCCGCGCATGCGCGGCATCAGCTCCGGGGGTGGGGCTTTCCTTCCTCCTCCTCCTTGCACAGGCGAGGAGGAAGAGGCGGAGCCGGGGGCGGAGCCTTTGGCCTAAGGCGCCAAAAAGGCATGATCTGGGCCTGGGATGAGTCCTTCCTAAGAATCTTCGTTTGCGAAGTAAAGCCAGTATATTATGTATTCTCTAAACTGTTTGAAGAACAAAATACCCACCCGACCCCTCATATTTTTAGTATACCCTCCAACATTTCACAGCTTATTCTGCAAGAACAAATATGATGCAATCCAGTTTAAACAATAATAGCATACTAGATACTTAAGCGCTCCATTCAAAAGGGTATGCAATTATTCTACATTACTCTCACTTCAAAAATAGACTTCAGATGATTTGGAATTTTTGACGGCTGATTTTCTGCAGACATCTTAACCATAATCTCTCCTGTTTTCAGACATCTTAAACAAAATCTCTCTTGTTTCCAAGATGGTTTCGGTTTGCTTGTTTATTGAAGATATTTGGGTCTCCCCTTTGACCACAACATATTTCAAGATACAGGCATGTAGCCGGGGGGGGGCTTAGGGGCTTCAGCCCCCCCCCCCTGAAATTCTCAGGGTGGTCGGCGAGAAGGCCTTACTGGTACATTATTTAAACTGTTATGTTTATTCATATCATGATCTGATCACCATGCTCATTATATCCCACATTCATGGGGTTATTGGGATAACAATACAAAAGGTTTGGTAGGGTAGTCCCTCTCTTACTCAGACTCAGCCCCTCCCGAATCAAACTCAGCCCTCCCCGAATCAAAATCCTGGCTACGGCCCTGTCAAGGCATTTACCTTAGATGTCATTAAGCCAGATTTGGAAGATTCTAGTTGACTTGCATTCATTTGTCTTCAGTCTTTACATCGGTGCAACTACACTGTCCATACAGTTATGAAACCAGGGTCAAAGCATGATTGACCATTTATAATGTTTGCACCTCTCTAGTACTTGCCACTCCCCATCTATGCCTAATGGGTAAGGGAAACCAAAAATTTCACAGGAAAAGGAAAGGAAGGATATGACAGCCTTTACCTGGCGTGCTATGCTGCTTCCACTTCTGAGCTCATAGCCAGATACAGATAGTCTGACTTTGGGTCCTGTTTGAAGAAATTGGCTCCCATTATTTTCCGATACTTCATTAGATGCTCTTTGGATACCCTCTTTCTCAGTGATACCAGCTTTTTCGTCTTGACTTTTGACCTTCTCCAGATCTTCTGAGCAAGGGCTTCTAGGTCCTTCAGAGCACTTAATATCGGGTACACAGCTTTTTGCAGTACCTGGGAGGCCTGGCTGTTGCAATGAGCTCACATTCGGGGATTCTTTCCTCTCTGGTCTATTCACAAAATGATCTGGATTAGTTATGACAGTTAAAAAATTCTTCCCTTGAATGGACTCATCTGCATGGTCTTCCTTCAGTCCTTTTTGACACTGTGAATCCACCTGCTGAAATGCTCCTTGCTGAAGACCGTCCACCTGAACTATTCCATTCAGAGACCCCTCCCACTGGAGCTTCTCGCTGCTGTGGAGCTCTTGGCTTGCATCAGTGGAGCAGATGTTCTGCTTATTATCAGACGGAGACTCGTCCTGAGATTCATGAGAAGCGGATTTCTTCCCAATGTGGGTGACATGGAACCTAGGACAGGAATAATAAAAGCCAGATCAGTCAACAGTGGCAAATTACATTACGTGTGTGTGTGGGGGGGAGGGGGTGATTAAAATTCTGGTTTGAAAGTGTTATTCCTGTTTAATTGTGCAGTACTTACTCTGAAAGTAGTTGTTATATGCCAGAAACCTCATTTTTGTGGCTGGCACAGACTATGTTGATTTGGTTGAGACTCGCTGAGAGATTCATTGAAAAACTATAGCAAAGACTACCCTCTTCCAGCAGACGTTCAGCCTTTAGAGCAGGGGTGCCCACACTTTTTCAGCATGCAAGCTACTTATAATAAAACCAAGTCAGAAAGATCCAACTACCTCCTCAAGGCTGGAGAGAGGAGGGGGCGGGGCTTGGCCCCCCTCTGGCTTCAGCTCTACCAGCAGCTTCTCCAGGCTTGAGGATGGCAGTGCCAAGCCAGCCTTGTGCTAGCTATGCCACCACTGGCTTGGCATTGCCATCCTCAAGCCTGGAGAAGCTGCTGGGATTGCCGAAGCCGGAGAGGGGGTGGGGCTTGGCGCGGCCTGGCTCCGCCCCCCTCTGAGAAGCGCCCCATCCTGGGATCGACCTCCTTCTGTCCCGGTATTGACTGGTCGTTCGCTTCCTGGGTAGCCCTGCTTTAGAGGCGCTGCTTAATCCATATTCTCTGCTTTAGTATAAATTGCTTTTATTGTTTTCTAAATGCCATTTTATTCTTCTGCTTTAGAACCACCCTTGCCTTTTATTGTTTTGAAATAATAAATAAATAAATAAATAAAATGTGTTCTGGATGTCCCACACAAACTTTTTGCAGTTTAATAACTTCCATGTTGAGTCTATTTGGGAAAGAAGAATGAAATATAATTTCAATTGAAATAATAAATAAATAAATAAATAAATTTCACTGCATGATAGTTCCACTTTCTTTCTCCTTTTGTGGAGGATGCAAATATTATGCAGTGGCAACTATTACGCAATGAAAAAGAAGCAGAATTTGAGAGGCTTTTTTCACCGCATAATAGTTCTTTTGAGGGTGCAGCAGGTGGGCAGGGGAGTGAAATCACTCCTTGGCATGTAGGGCGGGCTAGGAAGTGAATTCAGCCGTTGGCATTGTGGGATCTGACTCGACTGGCAACTGAGTCAAACCATGTAGTACCAAAAGGGCAGTCACATCCTTAATTCACTCAACCAGGCAAGTGAACTAAGGGTGAGACTATTATAAGGGGAAAGCAAATTACAATTTCTGCCTTCCCCAAAAGGGGGCGGAAGTGTAACTATTATGTGATAAGGACTATTATGTGATGATAAAAAGGTATGTTGTTCACTTATCAATAATAATGATTACTCAATGATGCAGGATACCCACCTGCCAACAGAGAAAACAGTTGTCTCCCCAGGTTGCATTTTGCCTTTGCTTTCCTTGGAACGTCCCTGGCGATGCAGTGAGTGCCTCTTTTTCCTACTGCAGTGAATACAGGGTGCTTGAGTTGAGCCCAAGTGCACTGTGTGATGATGGGGTAGCCCACCATCTTGGCTGTTGCGATGTGGACAGAGGCCACTAAAGGAAGGAAAGCAAAAGACCAATCATTGTCATAGCACTAGAACTTGAAACAATAATAAATAAATAAATATTAAAACTTTATTTATATTCCACCCTATCTGGCCAGGGGGACTCAGGGTGGATTCCAACATACAACGGCAAACGTCCAGTGCCTCCATAGAACAAACAAGTACTGACATAAAAATCCAAGAAAAAAACCCACATATGAAAACTTTAGAATCTAATATCAATAAATTAAACCAAACGTAATCAAACCAAAATTATATAATGACATAAAATCTGAATTTATAACATCTACAGTGATTTACAGAAGCCAACTATCATTCACAAAGTTGTGTGGGTTGGTTGTGTAGCCAGTGATGGTAACAATCAACCTAGTCCTGGAGATCTACTCAAAGGTA
Source organism: Anolis apletophallus (assembly GCA_030556195.1). NCBI lineage: Eukaryota > Metazoa > Chordata > Lepidosauria > Squamata > Anolidae > Anolis > Anolis apletophallus. Next base: position 142,951,706 of record JARBWK010000005.1, on the reverse strand, counting down.
ACCTTCACAGTGTAAACTAACCAGCACCGAAACATAGAGAGAGCCATACCAGGATGTAAGACAGTCATAGGCAAACTTCGGCCCTCCAGGTATTTGGACTTCAACTCCCACAACTCCTAACAGCTGGTAAACTGGCGGGGATTTCTGGGAGTTGAAGTCCAAAACACCGGAAGGGCCAAAGTTGGCCCATACCTAATGTAAGGTCAGGTTTCCATCTCACACAGAAAGTTCAGCATATTATTAATGGTGCAAAATACAAAATATGTTCCTTGAGACTCACTACGCAAGATACATGTTATACTAGTTCCCCAGAAATCTAAGGCTGCTTCCACACAGAAAAAATGCAGCATGAACAGGCACTTTGAGACCACATAGGGAGGCAAAACCCCAGCTCATTGGCAGGGGGGAATGGCTATATACACCTCAACCATGCAAATGTGGTCTAGGCATGTATGAACATGGCTAGTGTCACCCTACTGTCTTCCAAGCTCCGTCTTTATCATTGCTGCAGGTGAAGAAAAGAACAGACAGTCTCAAGGAACAGTTAAGGAGGCTTACTGCTGATTTGGGAGGCAAAGTGGGGAGAGTGGCACTGCTGTGGAGACAAATTCAATACCTACAAAGGTCTAGATCTTGAAGGAAAATCCAGATCTTTGCAGGTATTTTTTAATCTGGGTGTATTGTTTATTATTTGCTGTTGTGTTGTTTATTATGTGTCGTTGGGCTTGGCCTTATGTAAGCCACCCCGAGTCCCCTTGGGGAGATAGTGGTGGGATATACATAAATTATTATTATTATTATTATTATTATTATAAACCAGATCAAATAGTGTACTCCAGATTAAAATGATTTAGCTTGGGTGTGCCTTTTGGTTGCCCATGAGTCTTTTTGATACAATAGCGGCAATTGGTGCCAATCACAACAAGTAATAGAATTTGAATAATAAACTTCTATTAATTAAAAATTAAGTAATTAAGTCAAATAAATAAATGAATAAAAATTAAAATTAAAACTTTAAATAAAATTTACGCTAGTCAAAAAAATATGAGAAAGATTCCTAGCTGTCGCAATGGCGGCAGATAAAAGGATCTGAAGGTGGCAGTTCCTCCCACTGGCTATATATACATGAGAGGAGTGGGCGGGGCTTCCATTTAAAGTGATATATCTCTAAAAGATTTCAAACTGTCTGCGCAAGTGCAGGGAATTACCATACGTGCGATTCACAGGGACCACGACTGGGAAACAAAGATTGCCACAGCATGGGTCGTGGGAGGGAAGATTTCATTTTGATTTTCTGCCTCAGACAGCAGACACATATGAACGGCAACAAGTGCCAATGATAAGAAAGTCATATAATTGAAAATATCCGATCTAAGATATAAAGGCTTCAGTCTTTTAAGCTCTGCCCCAGTGGCAGGTGACTTTAAACCCATTTATTCAGAATGAGTGTGATTTGGAAAAAGAAAAGACAGGAAGTGATGTTATTGGTCTCCAAGTGAATGTGGAACTTCTCCTCACCTGGGTATGGGTATCGGCAGTGGAGGATCAGTGTCACCTTCCCCCAGCATTTCCTTCAGGACTTCCACATTGGCTAACAAAGATGAGGATGGAAAAACAAACGCATGTCAAAGCAATGCTCTCATATGCTGGAGATTCCCAAAAATGAAGCCAAGGTTAAGCCCACCTTCATTCTGAATGATACACTTCACTATCTTCTCTACGGTGTCCTCATTCAGCTCTTCATCCTTATCTGAAAAGAGAAAATGAGGTAGCAAGTGAAACACTTTAGCCACTCATAGGACACCAGAAAAACAGTACAGGCTTCCAGGGGGTATGGGAAAACGAAGCAAGGAAAACTTAACTGCAAAAAAAAACTGATATGGGAAAAACCTTTCTGAAGAGCACTGAGGTGTCTCTTATCCATGTCCAGTCCACATCAGACAGGCCTATGACGGTAATGGGTCCATGAGATGGTCTTCACCTCTGGATCTTATGAGTCTGGCAGACTCAGTGGAGATCTGCCTCATGGACCCACCATCATCACAGTCCCATCTGGTGAATAATAATAAATAATAATAATTTTTTATTTGAATCCCACCCCCTCTCCCAAAAGGGATTTGGGGTGGCTTACAACAACAATACCATGATGAAGTCATGGGAGAAGGGTGTTTCAGTGTGGCTCCCACCCTCTCGGCCATTCCTCTCACTTTGCCTCTGTCTCCCAAGTAAAGGAATTGTTTTGGTAATATTTCGAAGATATTCCCACCCACAGGGATGTCTGGCAGGGGCATCAATTGATACACATACACAGAGAGACATTTCTTGGAATGGTGAGATCTTCAGAATGTTCCAAGACATGTCCACCCATAGTGGTGGCAAGGAGGGAGATATCTCCCCTGCTGACATGGCCCTCTCCCAAGGAATGTTTTGAAAATGTCTCATCACCCCCACCATCTCCTGTGATTGAAGGTACTTTCAGAACATTCTCCTGGCTCTGCATTCTCAGGAGATGGCCCTCTCTGTTTTCACCAACTGGGACAAAGAAAGAGGCTTCTCCTGAAGATCTCAGGGCCCAGGCCAGTTTGTACAAAGATATGTGGTCAGCCAAATAGCTTGGACCTGAGCCATCTAGAGCTTTAAAGGTCATCTAGAGCTTTAAAGGCCTCAGAACTTGCTCAAAATGGCGACCGGTTCGGGAGCTCCACAGCATAGCCTTCTTGATTTCTTGGACACGTCTGGCTGGTCCCGCCAGTCCCTCTCTGGGGAGACGACGGTCGATCGCCAAACCCAGGGGGTCGTTTTTGGCGACCCACAGACACCGGGGAACTTAATTTGGCTGGGGAAAGCGACGGAGCTACCGCGGAGGACACCCAAGATGTCCGAGGACGGGTGGGTCGTCCGACCTGTGACGGCCTCTGGCGCACGCTTTCTGAGAATGTTTGGTAGGAGATCGCTCGACAAAAGTTCGTTCCCACCGACCCCCTTGAAGGAAGACACAGCACCTGGAAGCACTAGGCCTCCGGAAGCTCCGGAAGTCACGCCCTCGGATGACCCTGCCCCTAGCGACGACCTGGTTAGGGAGCAACGAGGCCCCCGGAAGAGGAGGAGGCGACGCCGGAAGCAGAAGGAAGGCGATCACGTCATCCCCCGCGCCATGGACTGGAGGACAGGCCCAGCCCCCTGCCGGAGAGACGAAGAGACCGAGTTCGTAGAGCTAGCTCCCCTGCTGGCTTGCTGGAAGAAGGACGATTAACATCGAGAGTGGTGAAGCCCCGGAGGACGTTCTCAACCAGGACGTTCTGGAGCTCCTGCTATAGGCAGTTGCAGCTCCAAAGCCCTCACTGGTCTACCATGAAAGATGATGAGGACACCGCGCGGATGGGTCGGGACCTCCAACGCAGACTCCCACATGGGAGTTGGCAGTCTCCGCTCCCCACCTGCACCCTGGTACCGGCGATCCTGCTGGGACCTCCCCGCCTGCCCTCTTTTGATGGCGGGGTGGTGCCTTAGTGGACATCGCCGTTGACTTTATCCCTCCCCCTCCTCCCCCCCCCTTTTGTTTTTCCCTATGTGTATTGTATATTGTGTCGTTTTGATGTTGCCGTTCGGGCTACTCAAACTGCTGTAAACTGCTTCGAGCCTTCGGGGAGTGGCGGTATACAAGTTTGAAGTAGAATAATAAATAATAATAATATAATAATAATACCCAGCACTTTGAATTGTACCCAAATTGTCAACCGGTTTTGCTGCTGCAACAGGGAGGTTGTCCACTCCCTGTAGCCAGCCCCAGTTAGTAACCTGGCTGCTGCTCTTTGGACCAGCTGAAGTTTCCTACTAGCACTCTTCAAAGGCGACCCCACATAGCATGCATTACAATAATCCAAACATAACTAAAGCATGCAACTAAAGCACGCACCACTGTGGCCAGATCTTGCTTCTCAAGGAACTGGCGCAGTTGGTGCACAAGTTTTAATTGTGCAAAGCCCCTCCTGGCCATTGCTGATACCTGGGCCTCCAGGTTCAGTATTGAGTCCAGGAGAACTTCGAAACTGCAAAACTGTGTCTATAAGAGGGCATCCAAACCCATGCCTTCCCTCTGGATTTGGACGGCCCCACATCCAGATCCAGAGGGAAGGCGTGGGCTTCCAAACCCGGTTGGGAAGCCCACGCCTTCCCTCCGGATCTGAACGGGGTTGTTCAGATCCAGATGGAAGCCATGGGCTTCCAAGCGGGATAACATCCCTCCACAGGAGATCTGGGGGGAACCCGAGTTTCCCCCAGATCTGCTGGGGAGGGATGTTATCCCGCGTCCTATCTGGGTGTAAACAACCACATTGTGTGTGGGATAACATCCCTCCCCAGCAGATCTGGGGGGAACCCGATTTTCCCCCAGATCTGCTGGGGAGGGATGTTATCCCGCATCCTATCTGGGTGTAAACAACCACATTGTGTGTGGGATAACATCCCTCCACAGGAGATCTGGAGGGAACCCGATTTTTCCCCAGATCTGAGGGGAGGGATGTTATCCCGCGTCCTATCTGGGTGTAAACAACCACATTGTGCGTGGGATAACATCCCTCCACAGGAGATCTGGGGGGGAACCCGATTTTTCCCCAGATCTGCTGTGGAGGGATGTTATCCCACATCCTAACTGGGTGTAAACAACCCTCCCCAGCAGATCTGGGGGAACCGAGTTTCCCCAGATCTGCTGGGGAGGGATGTTATCCCGCGTCCTATCTGGGTGTAAACAACCACATTGGGTGTGGGATAACATCCCTCCCCAGCAGATCTGGGGGGAACCCGATTTTTCCCCAGATCTGCTGGGAAGGGATGTTATTCCGTGTCCAATCTGGGTGTAAACAATCTGGGTGTATCTTGTTTACATCCAGATAGGACACAGGATAACATTCTTCCCCAGCAGATCTGGGGGAAACTCAGATGGAGGGATGTTATCCCACTTGGAAGCCCATGGCTTCCCTCCGGATCTGAAGGGGCCCGTCCAGATCCGGAGGGAAGGCGTAGGCTTCTAAACTGGGTTAAAACACCCAGTTTGGAGCGGATGCTGTCATGTTTAAACTGGGTTAAACATGACAGCATCTACCATTATTGAAGCCATTCCGAATTTTGGAATTCATTCCGAATGAATTCCGAACATATTGCTGAAAATTTCGGATGTCAAACAGATTCGAAGCGCCAGCGCCCCCTACATCCTAAGCAAGTTTTGAGCCATTCCCCCCGATAAAACAGCCGTAATAGATAGACTTGATATACACTCTCCCATGCCCCCAGCCCTGTGGCAAATGACACCTTATTTTGACATTGCAGTAGGCTGACCTTCTCCTGCTGTTGACCAGCATTGCTGCACATCGCTGTGAAAAACTGAAAGGGCTGCAATGGAACCAGTGTTGGAAACAAGTAAGGCAGCTAACTCTACTGTGAGAAGGACAAGCCTGTATAAGGTCCTAGAGAAACAGTGCCAGCTCTCTCTGTTTCCCATTCCCTTCTTGTGAACTCAAACTGTATATAAAAGGGAGGCACAGAGGTATAGCTTCATGCCACATGGGCCATTAACATGTGGCATGTGACATGGCCCACTTCTCTAACAAGAATCCAATGAAAACCATTGGAATTCATTAGGCGGAATGAATGCTTCCTACTACAAGAGACCTTCCTGATTAATTGTGACCCAAATATTTCTGTGCTGAAAGTGTTGTGCATATACGTGCATGTGTTACTACACACACACATATATATGTGTTTGGCTCATGAAATAGGCGGTGATTAATGTTCCGCCTATTTCATGAGCCAAACACTTGACAGTTCATATTGTAAGTCATTAAATGTCATGATGACATTTTTCAAGTCAATTTTTCTAGCTTGTCTTGATCACCCGGTACCATCAAATCTATTATTTAGTAGACTTATTTTCATTCTCTACTGCAAAACAAAAAAATCCTGTTAAGTAGGTAACACTGAGAGGCTGCTTTTTCTGCATCTGCTGAGGAGCGAAATTGGATACACTGTGTCTCCTCCAGTTTTGTATTGGCCAGTGTTTGAAAATCCAACCCCCCCCCCCCCCAAAACACACAAAAAAAAAACAGGTTTACAAAGATATCCTATGTAGCAGTGGTTCCCAAACTTTTTTGGCCTACCGCCCCCTTTCCAGAAAAAAAATTACTCACTGTCCCCCTAGAAATTTTTTTTAAATTTTTTTAATAGCAATTAAACAGAAAGATATAGGTATTAATGCAGTGGTTCTCAACCTTTCTAATGCCATGATCCCTAAATAAGATTCCTCATGTTGTGGTGAACCCCCCAACCATATTTTCATTGCTACTTCATAAATAATTTTGTTACTTTTACGAATTCTAATCCAAATATCTAATATGCAGGTCAAAGCAAAGAGGGCAGGGCCAAAGAAGAGGGCCGCACGACCCTTCCTAAATGGTCAATCGTTCACCGCCCCCTTAAAGGGGTTCACTGCCCCCCAAATTCCCCTGAGCCTTCCACCGCCCCCTTGGATCACCTCACTGCCCACCAGGGGGCGGTACCGCCCACTTTGAGAATTAGTGCTATGTAGGTTTACTGAGATGAAAGTTTCAGTGAATCCTACTAATTCAATACTATCATTTTGCAGGTTCCACCAGCTCTAATTTGCTAGGGTATTTTAAACAATGTGCAAATAAGATGTTGAACTGCAGAGCAGACAAGCAAGGTAAGTGCATTTTTTTACTTTATTCTGGGAAGCTCAATTTAGCTCTGGATCAATTTTTCTTAAATGAGAAAAAGATGGTTGATGGCTACAATCCAATACACACTTATCTATGAATAAACTTTTATACTAAAATAAATACCTTCTATAGAATTTGCAGAGACGTATTTCGAAGCGGGCATGCTGTGCACTGAAGTGCAAAGAAAGGTGAACCTAACACTCAGTGAAACAAAAGCAGTCAAGAAACTGAAAGGGGGGAGGGTTGCTGATAGAATGAGCCCCTGCTCCATCTGAATACTCAGGAAAGTGCAGTAGCTGTCACAAAATCACTTTAATTCCTCAAGAAAACCGCTCCAACAAAATATAAGTTGGAAAAATAAAGTATAATCAACATTTTTGCATAGAACCGTGGTAGCGCAATGGGTTAAGCCCTTGTGCCAGCTGAACTGCTGATCTGAAGGTCAGCAGTTCGAATCCGGGGAGCAGGGTGAGCTCCCATCTCTCAGTTCCAGCTTCCCATCTGGGGACATGAGATAAGCCACAGGATGGTAACGTTCCCTGGGCAATGTCCTTGCAGACAGCCAATTCTCTCACACCAAAAGCGACTTGCAATTTCTCAACTCACTTCTGACATGAAAAAAAACACACTTCCAGAGGGGCAGACTGTGGGAAATAATGTCATGTCAAACATGACATCATCAGCTATGGCTCCCTTGATAGTGGGGCAGCGAATCCACTCCAGGTTTGAATCCAGGATTTAAATTATCTCTCCAAGCTGTTCCTAAATGGATTCAGGACCTCGGATTGTTCTTTTAACCTGCAAGGTGCCAAAATAGTTTTCAAAGAGCAGCCTCAAGTTCCTACTTTCCCAACTGCTCTTGGCTTCTTGAGTTCACATTTGCTTTGGATCTCGATAACTGATCGTCATCGCATTGACTTTGGGCTTTGTGGGAGGAAGGAAAGCCAGTGGCACAGGATGATTCCCTCCCTACTTGTGACTCACCTTCGTCTGTTGGGGTCAGCGATTCCTTGTTGTTCGATTCAAACTCATCACTGAACGTCCGACAGCGGTAGCCTTTCTTCTTCAGGACGTGGCAAATGAGGAATCCCACCAGGCCCATGACAAAGAAGACCATGACCAGCAGGACCAGCATATACAAGCTGTGCTGGTGGTGGTCCCCATGATCATCCTCGGCGTTGTTCTCCTCTGACATTCGGATCTAGGAGAGAAGTGAGAGGGCTCAGAGGTCTTTGTTTCCCGCAGGCTGGCTTTGCTTTCCTGAGGTTGACTCATCTTCCCCACTACCACCAACAATCCCAAACGCCCTATCTTGGTGGGTGGCAGACTGCTTTTGTTCAGGTGTCAAGGCTTAATTCTCTCAAGAGAGCTTTCACACAAGGTTGCCTTATCCCTCAAGCACTTCGCTGGTTCAGAACAGGCAGGTGAACCACAAGGTCAATGCAGGGGGCAGTCGAGGAGGAGCCACCAGAAGGACACATCATCCTGCTCCTGTGGCAAGAGGCAGATTGAGAAATAGCCCCTGGTCCTCCCAGGTTACCTACAGGATTACCTTCTCCTGTATAATCCAAACCATCAGGCATGTAGCTGGGAAGGGGGGGGGGGGCTTGGAGGCTTCACCCCCCCCCCCTTGAAATTCTCAGGGTGGTCCACGAGAAGGCCTTACTGGTACATTATTTAAACTGTTATGTTTATCCATATCATAATCTGATCACAATGCTCAATATATCCCATATTCATGGGGGTATTGGGATAACGATACAAAAGGTTTGGTAGAGCAGACCCTCTCTCACTCAGACTCAGCCCCCCCCCAAATCAAACCCAAATCAAACTCATACACTTTGGGGGGGGGGGTACTCTAGCCAGTCAGAATCTGACTAGCAAGCATCACCCAGAGAACCTTTTCCTCAGCTGCCCCAAGACTGTGGAATGACCTGCCAGAAGTAAACTGACCCCTAGATCCTCAGACACAACTGAAGATGGAGTCCAGGCAATTGTGAGTAGCGAACTTTAATCTACATTGCATTATAGAATCATAGAGTGGGAAGAGACCTCGTGGGCTATCCAGTCCAACCCCCCTGTCAAGAAGCAGGAAAATCACATTCAAAGCACACACACACACACAAAGTTAGTATGACTGTTGGTCTCTGTTAGGTCTATCTTAACAAATATGCATATAAAAAGTATCATGTTTATCTGTCTGATGGAACCATGTTGTACTCGGCCTGGAGCCATAATAATAATAATCATCATCATCATCTTTATGTGTACCCCACCATTTTCCCGGAAGGGACTCGTGGCAGCTTACATCAGGCCAAGCCCAGAAATACACATCAATACAATAACATGAAAACATAAAACAACATTACAAGTAAAATAAAGCAATAAAACAATCAAATAAAATAAAATGAGCGGGTTACATGTGCAAAATATAGTGATAAAAAACTAAGGATGAGATAAGATATATATATATATATATATATATATATATATTTATTTATTTATTTATTTAAACCTATATAGGAGAGGTTCAAAGGCAATGCAATGAGGAGAGGCATGTAACAAATACAATTATTATTATTATTATTATTTGTAGCTGCCCCCTCACCCCCCTCACTGCTATGAGGACATTGCCAGTCTCTCCAGAAGGAGGAGGAAGAGGAGGAAGAGGAAATGGTGACGAAGAAGGCCGCTTCTACACTACCATATAAAATCCAGATTATCTGTTTGGAATTTGATTATATGGCAATGTAGTCCCAGGGCCCTTCCAGACAGGCCCTGTATCAAAGGATCTGATCCCAGGTTTTCTGTTTATTCCAGATTATTTGACAGTGAGGACTCATATAATCCATCAGAAAACCTGGGATCACATCCTGGGATATAGGGCATGTCTGGGGACCCTTCCACACAGTATATCCCAGAGTATCAAATCCCACGATATCTGCTTTGAACTGGGTTATCTCAGTCCATACTCAGATAATGTGGGATTTTCTGCCTTGATATTCTGGGATATAGGACTGTGTGGAAGGGCCCTTGGGGCCCTTCTACACTGCCATTTAACCCAGAATATCAAGGTAGGTAATCGACATTATCTGCTTCGAACTGGACTATATAAGTCTACACTGCCAGATAATCCAGTTCAAAGCAGATAATTTGGATTTTATACAGCTGTGTAAAAGGGACCGATGATAATCCAGTCCAAAGCAGATAATGTCGGTTACCTGCCTTGATATTCTGGATTTTAATCTAGTTTTAAATACTCTATTTTAATTGTGGAATTTGTTGTGTGTAAGTCGCCCGGAGCACTAACGTGGAGGGCGACTCAGAAATAATAAAGTCAGTCAATCAGTCAGTCAGATTATATGGCTGTGTGGAAAGGGGCCTCGGATTATAAAATCTGGCAATCCACATGATTTGCCTTGAACGGGATGATATGAGTCTACACTGCCATATAACCCAGTTCAAAGCAGATAGTATGGATTCTGTGTGGCAGCATAGAAGGGGCAGATGGCAGCAGTGGAAAAAGAGGAAGAGATGGCAGCAGTGGAAAAAGAGGAAGAGATGGCAGGGGTGAAAAGGAAAAGGAGGACGAGAGAAGGGGAGGAAAAAGAAGCCGCAGAGGTGAAAGAGGAGGGGGATAAGGAAGAGGAGGAGAAGGAAGAGGAGAAGGAAGAGGAGAAGGAAGAGGAGGAAGAACCCCCCCAATGTCCTCTGTAGCTTTGGAGGCTTCCTGACTCCTCTCCTTCCCAAGGACGCAGCCAGGTCTGCGCTCTTGCCTCTGCAGGGATGGTTCAGACGCTATGCCTCCCTCCCCACTGGCTCCCCCCTTGGCCTGGCAACAGAGAGAGGCTTGCTGCTGCCCCCCATCCCTCCCCCAGAGCCTTCCCCCTTCCCGTTTGCCCTCCACTCCTTGCCATAAAGGCTCACCGCCCACCGGTGCCCAAGTCAAGCATCCTTCCGCCTTGCCGAGCATCGCCTTTACCTTCCTCCCGAGCCGGGTGCCCGCCTGACCTTCCCAGACTCCGCATTGACTTGGGCTCTCCTCCTCCTCTTCCTCCTCTTCCTCCCCTGGACCAGAGCCTTCTCACTCTGTGCTGCTGCTGTTGCCGGCCCCCTTCCTCGCCCCTTGAAGGTCCTTCCTGGCCATCAGGCGCCCAGAGCCTCCTCTGAAGGGCACCTCCGGCAGCAGGCGCCTCCTCCTCCTCCTCCTCTGCCTCCTCCTCCTTCTCTGGGAGCACCTGAAGCCCTTGCTTTGGGCCAAAAAGGGAACGGAAAAGCACTGCTGCCTTGCCTATGCCTAACCCTGTGCCGGTCTCCTAGCAACCTGGCATCTCCTGCTGCCGGGTACCACTCTGAACATCCTTGGGTGTCCTCTGCCTGGCATCGAAGCCAGGATAAGAAACATCTATCTATATCAGTGGTTACCAAACTTTTTTGGACTACCACCTCCTTTCCAGAAAAAAATTTACTCACCGCACCCCTAGAACAGTGTTTTTCAACCTTTTTTGAGCCGCGGCACACTTTTCCATTTGCAAAATCCTGGGGCACACCACCAACCAAAATGACACAAAATGACACTCTAACACAGTAATACATATAGTTAATATGTTTTTTAATGTATTTATACACTCAGTGTGAAACCTGAGCCTGTTTCAATGAACACAACATAGATATCCTGGCAGGAATGGCAGAAACACACACACAAAGGTCTTGCTCAACAGCTGGGAGTTATAGTTCACTCGCAATCAAAGAGCCATCTGAACTCCACCAAGGATGGAATGGAATCAAACTTCCCACACAGAACTCCCATAACCAAGAGAAAATACTATAGGAGTTTGGTGGTCATTGACCTTGAGTTTTGGGATTGTAGTTCACCTATATCCAGAGAGCATTGTGGACTGAAACAATGTTGGATCAGGACCAAAATTGGCATGAATACTCAATATGCCCAAATATGAATGCAGATGGAGTTCAGGGGAAATAGACCTTGACATTTGGGAGTTGTAGTTGCTGGGATTTATAGTTCCCCTACAATCAAAGAGCATTCTGAACCCCATCAATGATAGAACTGGGCCTAACTTCCCACACAGAACCCCCAGGAGGCAAGATGAGGTCTCTACTTGGGGAAAGGGAGGCGGACCTTCCCAATGCATGGAGAGGGAGAGACCAAGTAGACAATGGTTGGGAGGGGGTGTTTGTAATTTTGTGCCTTTATCGAGGTAGGATTCTTAGGCTTTTATATTTCAACACACTAGACCCCCGGTTCCAATTTCCCACGGCACACCTGATGATCGCTCACGGCACACTAGTGTGCCCCGGCACACTGGTTGAGAAACACTGCCCTAGAAATTATTATTTTTTAAAATTTAATAGCAATTAAACAGAAAGATGTATTTATTTATTTACTAGCTGTACCTGGCACGCGTTGCTGTGCCCTATTTTGGAGATGCGAGGAAGTCTGAGTATGTAAGGGTTGAAGTTGTTAGTTATGGTGTTGTTGGGGTCATTGCTGTGTTGTTGTGGGTTGTTTTGGTGGCTCAGCCCTTTGCCTTATCCTCCTCAGACAGTTTAATATGGGTCAGAATGTTCATGTTGGCTGGCCAGTACAGGAGTTATGCAAATCCGCCCTTATTGGCAGCCAATCATGTTGTCAGAATGTAGAGGCTGGGAGAGTCGTTGGCAGCCCCGGAGGATGCTGGGAAATGTAGTTTTTTTACTCGTTGTTTTGGGGGCCTTTTAGGTTTTTTGGGGGAAAGTTTCTTTGCTACAAACGTACCTTGTCTGAGGCCTATTTCTGTTGGCAAGTTTGGTGTCTCTGCGTTGTAAGGTTTCTCTGTTTGGGACGGTCTTTCCATGACAACTCTTCCTTTATATATATAGATTTACTAGCTGAGGACCCAAAGGTGCCCAGGTTATTTGAGAAAGGCATTGTGTGGCAAGGTTTTATTTTTATTTGTCACGTTTCTATACCGCCCCTCTCAGCCCGAAGGCGACTCGGGACGGTTTACACAGGCAGTCTCTGCCCTCAATACAACACAAGCAACAAGGCAAACCCCCCCCCAAACCATATAATAACAAATTAACAATTAAAAACATACAATTGCAGTCTCAGTGTCATGTTGAAATCAGTTTCCATCGCATTGTCTCATTCCATATATATCTTATATTTCATCAGCAAATGCCTGCTAAAATAGCCAGGTCTTGACTTTCCTGCAAAATGTCAGGAGGGAGGGGGCCGATCTGACGTCTTTAGGGAGGGCATTCCAAAGCCGAGGAGCCACCACTGAAAAGACCCTGTCTCTCGTCCCCGCCAGTCGCGCCTGCGAAGAAGGCGGGACTGAGAGCAGGGCCTCTCCAAATGATCTTAAACATCTTGATGGTTCATAGGGAGAGATGTGTTCGGACAGGTAAGTTGGACCCGAACCGTTGGTTCCTATTAGATGTTTATGTGGCTTGCAGTGGTCTCAAGAACTTAGTGAATGTACTGCGTGTCCCATTGGCCATGGTCCATCCCCCTCCAAACAGCACCAGGATGTAGAGTGGGTCATGGGGGCTGTGTGTGTCACATTTGGTCTTGATTAGTCACTGGATGAGGGTTGCAGCGGTCTCAGAAGGTGAGTGAAGGTACTTCAACGGCCATCATCTGTATTCCGTCCCACTCAAAACTGCACCAGGATTAGAGTAGGTCATGGGTACTCGGTGTGCTAAGTTTGGGCCTGGTCTGTGATTTGTAGGGGCTGCAATGTTCTGTGGGAAATGAATTGGGCGAAGGTACTGCAAATCCCATTATTTGTGAGCCATCCTGCCATAAACTGCAGCAGGTTTGTAAAGTGGGCCATTGGGCCTCTGTATGCCAAGTTTGGTCCTGATTTGTCATTGGTGTGGGCCACAGTGCTCAAAGGAAGTGAATTGAAATACTGCAAGTCCCATCATCCATGGTCCATCATCCCTCAAACTGCAGCAGGATGTAGGGTGCACCTGGGGGGGGGGGTCTGTGTGCCAAGTTTGGTCTTGTTCTGTCATTGTTGGGGGCCTAGCCAGGAAAATCAAGTTGAGGAAGCCTAACACTATCCCATGAGCTGAGGCCTAGTCAGGAAAATCAAGTTAAGGAAGCCTTGCTGTCAATTTTGGGCCTGGTCTGTGATTTATAGGGGCTACAGTGTTGTTTGGGAAGTGAATGATGTGAAGGTACTGCAAATCCCATCATTCATGGCCCCTCCTGCCCTAAACCACACCAGGTTGTGAAGTGGGCCATTGGTCCTCTGTTTGCCAAGTTTAGTCCTGATCTGTCATTGCTGTGGGCCGCAGTGACTGACTGCCTGAGGCCCTTCCTTTTCCCTCGGAGTCACTTTAGAATGTTGGAATGTGGTTGGCCAATTGGAGTCCTTTATGCAAATACCATTTCACTGGCAACCAATCCCCTCTGTCTGGGGCCGTAGAATGTTGGAGTTCTGAGGCTGGCTAATTAGAGCCCTTTATGCAAACAATCCCACAGTTGCAGCCAATCGAAACGCTGGCACATATTCCTCCCATCACACCACCACACCACCGCCCGCAAACACTGACTTTTTATTATATACATAGATTTATTTGGATTTATCCATCCCAACTCCCATCCGGCTCGGGGTGACTTACACAAAGTAAAATATGGTTAAAACTGCATATATAAAATACATTAAAAGATACATTTAAAAATCCAAAAACAATACAACAATCCGAACACACATAATAGCAGGTGTCAGAGAGCCTGCAGTTTCCAATAGCAGAGGGCCTGCCATTTAAAGGCCGAACGCCTGTTGGAATAACAAAGTCTTGCAGGCCTTCCGAAAGGCCAGCAAGCTACGAAGAGCATGGACTTCTGGAGGGAGCGCATTCCAAAGTGTTGGTGCAATGATACGGAAAGCTCTCCTCCGTGTTGAAGTCAATTGGAAGGACTTACAGCTTGGGATTACCAGAAGGTTATGTGACTCTGAATGCAGTGGTCTAGTGGGACAGTATAGGGCGAGGCGGTCCCTTAGGTACACTGGCCCCAGACCATTCAAGGCCTTAAAGGTCAATAGCAGCACTTTAAAGATAATCCGGAATTCAACTGGGAGCTAGTGCAGTTCGCGTAAGATGGGAGTAATGTGGCAGCATGTTGGAAAGCCTGCCAGCAGCCGAGCTGCAGCGTTCTGCACCAGCTTGAGTTTCCGGATCACTAACAAAGGAAGGCCAATGTAGAGAACGTTACAGTAGTCCAGTCTTGAAATGTAACATATGTATAATATATAATATATGTATTAATGCAGTGGTTCTCAACCTTTCTAATGCCGTGACCCCTAAATAAGGTTCCTCATGTTGTGGTGACCCCCAACCATATTTTCGTTGCTACTTCATAAATAATTTTGCTACTCGCCGTAACGCCGCCGGAGAGGGCTCTGAGGGGACGAAGAAGCGAGGCCTGCTCTCCCCACAGAAGCCCTGGACTCTCCTGCTCCCTCCGCCGCCACCGGGGTGGTATCGCCCACTTTGATTATCAGTGATCTATATAAATAAAAATGTAATGTTCGTTTGTGGGATTACCAAAACTCAAAAACCACTGGACGAATTGACACCAAATTTGACCACAAGACACCTGCTAACCCAAGGAGTGACCATCACTAAAAAAATGATTTTTGTCATTTGGGAGTTGTAGTTGCTGGGATTTAGAGTTCACCTACAAGCAAAGAGCAAATGTAGCACACAAAACTCCCATGACCAACAGTAAAAACACTAGTAGTGTTTGGTGGGCATTGACCTTGAGTTTGGGCGTTGTAGTTCACCTACATCCAGAGAGCACTGTGAACTCAAACAATGATGGATCTTTATTTATATTCCGCTCTTCTCACCCCAAGGGGACTCAGAGCGGATTACAGGTACACATACTTAGCAGACAATCCCTGCTGTTTCCACATACACATGTATAGACGAACAGAGGCAAACTCTGGCCACCAGGGGGAGCTAACGCACTCCTCATCTCTCAGCGTTCCCAGCATCTCTTGTTGTTCCTTCTGCATTCCTCAGCATTCCTGGAGTTCTTTAATGACCTCATAAATCAGTCAAAATTTGCCTCCCCACTTAAGGTGGTACCTTTATCTCCTACTTGACAGATGCAACTGTCTTTCGGACTGCAAAGTTCAACAGCAGGCTACACTTAAAGGTCGAGCACCCACCTCGACCCGGGCAGGCCTCAAACTCATGACCTACTGGTCAGAGAGATCTTATGCAGCTGACATGTAGCCAGCTGTGCCACATTCCTGATGCTATTTATTTATTTATTTATCTATTTACTGTATTTATACCCTGTCAACTTCTCAACGCCCGAAGGGGGATTCAGGACCACTTACAATAAACCCCATCAAATAAACCCCATCAAATAAAAACATATCAAAGTTAAAAACAATGCATAATTAAAAACCATACAAAGCCATCAATTAAAACCGTATACCAGTCTTGTCGATCATCTTGTCATTCCAGATTAGCATGAATATTCCATATGCCCAAATATGAGCACTGATGGAGTTTGGGAGAAATAGACCCTGACATTTGGGAGTTGTAATTACTGGGATTTATAGTTCACCTACAATCAAAGAACATTCTGACCCCCACCAATGACAGAATTGGGGCAAACTTCCCACACAGAACCCCCATGACCAACAGAAAATACTTAAGGCCATCCAGTGCAACTCCCTTCACCAGGGCAAGAAAACGTAATCAAAGCCCTCCTGACAAAGAGCCATCCAGCAATAGATATAGATAGATTTATGATTCACACACACAGAGATATAGCATCATAGATTTGAAAGGGACCCCTAAAGAAGGACAATTATATGTTGCATGTTCCAGAGTAGGCAAACCAGACAATCTACATCAGGGGTGCTCGCGTAGGGCATCCTGGTAGATCGCAGGCAGGGCAGGAGGAAGGCTCAGTCCCACCCCGCAGGCTCCCGATGCCACCCAAGTGCTGCTGGCCCTGGGTTATCTGAGGTCCTTTTCACACAGTTGAATAACATTCCATGTTATCTGCTTTGAATCAGATTATATGGCAGTGTGGACTCAGAAAACCCAGTTCAAAGCAGATATTGTGTTATATGTTTCACATTTTTGTAGTGGGTAGGTAGATCAATTTGACTTGGTTGTTTTATAAGTAGCTCGCATGCTGAAAAAGTGTGAGCACCTCTGATCTACATCAACACTGACAAAGAAACAACAATAATGCTATTTACTCATAAGCATAAAGAAATTGCATATATTAGAAACCAACATTTTCTCATTACTTTATTCTATGTTCTATAAAATGTGAAGGGAACAAACAGGACACGGCTCTATTGAATAACCTCTATCTATAATTACTATTTGTCATATTTGGAAATACATTGCATAATTACATTGGCATGATATTTTTGTCCCACCAGCAGCAATTATAATCGGAACTCTATAGGCTCAGCATGATCTCACCCAAATTTCCTACAGCCCGGCTTGTTAAAGGTACATTGAAATATTCCCCAATCAAAAAGAACTTCTTCCCCATAAGAAGTTTTAAAAACCAAAACAATCATCCATCTCAAAGAAAAATTCTGAATATTCCAAGTCCTGGTAGTATTTTACACTATTTTAGCTTGTCTTAATAGGCTACTATCCCTCAGTTGCTTTGGGGTTTTTATAATGGATCAAAATGGCTATCCACAATTTTTGTAGATAAAAGTTTCAGCTTCATTGTAACTAAGGAACAAATGAGATCTCAATGATAGGAAATTGATATACAGTATATCTATCTATCTATCTATCTATCTATCTATCTTACCTCTTTTCCTGGCAAGGGAAACGCATCTGTCATTCCCATGGCGCAGCAGGCTTTCAGAAAGTGTGGTGCCTTTATCTCACTTTTGCACCTTGCATATCTGAGACATCACATTGCACAAAGTCTGAACAGCAGCTAAAGTGAAGATGAAGTTAAGCACGTACTGTGTCTTGTGCAATCCAAGTCCACAGAGTGTGACACTTCCAAACTAAATGACATCAGTGCATCAACATGCACGTAATTAGTTCAGGAAACGATAAGCACATCAAAAATCTATTTTCATTGTGTAGATAAAACAACATCCAATGTAAAACTACCCAAAATAAATGCAAACTAAAACAAATTATATGCATATTAAACTACAAGACATACTTGAAACAAAAACAAAAAGGGAGGAGATAAACGACATCCAACTTCCTCGCTAATGGCTATGGATACACATCGGTCCTACTTCCTCTGTGATATACCTTAATTGAATTTCTACACATACCGTAGTTTAATTCTACTGTTCTTCACATTCTACTAATCATAACCCTTCCCTCGAAACCCTTTAAAAACAATTGTTTACTTCCCTCATTCTTATTAGAACTATTTAGCAGCTTTTCATTATTAGTATCATTATTTTTTTCCAATTCATGTAAGTTTTTAAGCTACATATAGTTTTGCTCATTTGCAGGTTTAACTTTTGTGGATTTGATTAATATGATCTCTATAGGATGGGCATGACTGCTCCCAGATTTTCAATTTTTTAAAATTAATTTTTATTGAGTTTGCAATAATAAAATACAAATATATATGTAAGAAAGAAAAGGAAAAAAAAGAATATATATATATAAGACAACACATATCATAATAACACATAATAAGGGAAAGATAGATTTATTTATTTATTTATTTATTATTCGTTCTTGTATACCACTCCTTCCAGCGGCTTGGGGCAGTTTACATAAAAACAACAACATAGTCATAAATTCATTAATACAACAACAGCAAAAGCATAAAAACATCGCTACACTAAAACAGCATTCTATTATTTATTATTATTTATTTCAGGATTTTACCCCGCTCTTCTCAACCCCCGAGGGGGGACTCAGAGCGGCTTACAGCACGGCACAATTCGATGCCACATCAACAGCGTAAAACCCCAAACCCCACAACACATTAAAATACATTAAGACATTAAAATACAATCCCTCAGCAACATCTACAATCATTCCATTTAAAAACAATATTCAACCATAAAAACATTGACCCTCTTCCTCCCTTCCATTAAAATCCCATCTAATATGCTGCTTAGTGCTGGTGTGGGAACGCCTGGTCCCAGAGCCAGGATTTTACCTTTTTCCTGAAGGCCAGGAGGGATGAGGTGGACCGTACCTCCATAGGGAGCGCATTCCACAGGCGGGGGGCCACCACCGAGAAGGCCCTGTCCCTCGTCCCCACCAACCGCATCTGAGAAGTCGGGCGGGAGCGAGAGCAGGGCCTCCCGGATGATCTTAGGCTACGGGATGGGACGTAGCGGCTGATGCGTTCGGACAAGTAAGCTGGGCCAGAACCGTATAGAGCTTTAAAGGTCAAAACCAGCACTTTGAATTGAGCCCGGAATTGGACAGGCAGCCAGTGGAGCTGACACAACAGGGCGGTGGAATGCTCCCTGTATGTAGCTCCCGTTAGTAATCTGGCTGCCGCCCGCTGGACTAATTGCAATTTCCGAACTGTCTTCAAAGGCAGCCCCACGTAGAGTGCGTTGCAGTAATCTATTCGGGATGTGACCAGAGCGTGGACGACTGTAGCCAGATCAGACTTCCCAAGGTACGGGCGCAGCTGGCGCACGAGTCTCAACTGTGCAAAAGCTCCCCTGGCCACCGCCGAGACCTGGGGTTCCAGGCTCAGCGATGAGTCCAGGATCACTCCCAAGACAATAGAAACTACAGTTAAATTCTACAAAGCATTGGCTCAATGGCCGACAAGGTTGAAGGCCTGCCTAAACAGAGCTGTCTTGCAAACCCTCCTGAATGGGCCCAGCTCCTTAATAGCGTGGACCTCATCCGGCATGGAATTCCATGAGGATGGTGCTGCCACAAAGAAGGCTCTCGATCGTGTTGTCGACAGCCGACAGGATTGGATCGAGGGGACTACTAAGAGGTTCTGTTCTTCTGAGCGTAGTGATCTTGTGAGAACATATGGGGTGAGGCGGTCCCTCAGGTACACCGGCCCTAGACCATACAAGGCCTTGAATGTCAAAACCAGCACCTTGAAAACGATCCGGTACTCGATTGGTAGCCAGTGCTGTTGCTGTAGAATAGGTGTTATATGCTCTCGTACTGATGCTCCCACCAGTAGTCAAGCCGCAGCATTCTGCACCAGCTTGAGTTTCCGGATTGCTGTCAAGGGAAGGCCAATGTAGAGGGTGTTACAGTAATCCAGTCTTGAGATGACCGTCGCCTGGATCACCGTAGCCAGGTCGCCTCTGGACAGGTAGGGAGCCAGCCGCCTAGCTTGTCGCAGGTGGAAAAATGCGGTCTTGCATACCGTGGAGATTTGCAGCTCCATCGATAGCAGTGAGTCCAAATGGACCCTCAGGCTTTTTACAGAGGATGACGGGCTTAAAGGCTCGCCGTCCAGGGTAGGCAGCCGGCATCCACCCAGCCCAGGGCAACCCAGCCATAGGATCTCCATCTTTGACGGGTTCACCTTCAACCGGCTGGCCCGCAGCCATCCAGTCACGGCTTCAAGGCATTGATGGAAACAATCGGGTACAGTCTCCGGCCTGCCCTCCATTCTCACCACAAGCTGGGTGTCATCAGCGTACTGATGGCACTCCAGACCTAAGTCACGGACCAGCTGGGCCAGTGGGCGCATGTAGATGTTAAACAATAGTGGGGACAGGATAGCACCCTGGGGGACCCCACAATTTAATGGGGTTCTCCCGGACACCATCCCTCCCACCTCCACTCGTTGTCCCCGCTCTTGGAGGAAGGAAGCCACCCATTTAAGGGCAGTCCCCCTGACTCCCAACACGGCTAAATGGTGGGTTAACAGCACGTGGTCTACAGTATCGAATGCTGCCATGAGATCTAACAATTGTGCTCTTAGAGTTGCGGAAGAAGTGGCATAGATAACTAGCTTAGTGATATTCGGGGTTCACGTTGCATATTAACTTCTTTACCCTCCCTTAATATTCATATCTGCATCCTAGAATGTGAATAGGAAAATAAAACATATTATAGACTCTTTGTTTATGACAATTTTAAATCCGCATTAAATTCGTTCTTACAGTATTCTTGTATTTTGGACCAATTGGTTTTATTATTATCATTTTTTTTGTCTGTATCCCTCAGTACCTCTGTTAACCAATCCATTTGTATCACATCTATAATTTTTGTGATCCACTCTTCTCTTGTTGGGGCTAGCTTGGTTTTCCAGTATTTAGCATATACTATTTTGGCTACTGTGGTAATTGTTATAAAAATCTTTTTATCCATCTTATTTATTTATTTATTTATTTATTTAGGGATATATTAATCACCCATCCCAGTTGGCTCTGGGCAATTTATCCATCATATTCAATCTGAGATCCATTATCCCCAGTAGGAAAGAATCTGGTTTCCTCTCCATTTTTAATTTCAATTTTTTTTCTGCCTCTAAATGGACCATCCTCCAGAATGTTTTGGCCTTTGAGCAAAACCACCAAATGTGAAAGAAGGTTCTATTTTTTTCCTGCAATTCCAGCAGTTAGAGCTTGTGTTTTTATATATTTTCGCAAGTTTTTCCAGAGATAGGTGCCACCTGAATATAATTTCCAACCAATTTTCTTGATATGATTAGCATTTAATTTCATTCATATTTCTACCCCAAATTGACCGCCAAGTATTCAGATTTATTTTATATCCAACATTTCTAGACCAAATTTTCATATGTTCTCCCTCTTGATCATTTTCCTTGTCCTTTTTAGTAGGATTTTATAGTTTCCCAATTAATTTTGAACTGTCTTCCCTCATTCTTATTAGAACTATTTAACAGCTTTTCCTTATTAATATCATTAATATATTTTTTCAATTCTTGTCAGTTTTTAAGCTACAGTTTTGCACATTTGCAGGTTTAACTTTTGTGGATTTAATTAATATGATCTCTCTAGGATGGGCATGACTGTGCCAAGATTTTCAGTTTTTAAACATCTGTATTATATCAAAAGTCTTAAACAATGGATCTGCTCTTCTACATATTCCCTGAGCAGCCACCTCCCCACCACTAAACCACTCTTTTTAAACCAATATTCAATTCTCCAATTCGATCACCACTTCTCCACAATAGATATTGTTTTCCCATCTGGCTTTCTCCAGCCATTCATTCTTCCATCTAATGTTCGGATTTGGCCAGCAAAATTTAGCAAGATCTCACAATATTCATTATTTTCCCAGTATGACTGACTGACTGACTGACTTTATTATTTCTGAGTCGCCCTCCACGTTAGTGCTCCGGGTGACTTACACACAACAAATTCCACAATTAAAATAGAGTATTTAAAACTAGATTAAAATATTCAGTGGTTAAATGCAGGGGCCAGGCTCGGTATTTGAGTTCCTGGTTCTGCATTAACCATGGACTTTCCTAAATAGCCAGGTCTTCAGAGCGGTCAGGAACTGGGGCAGGTCGAGGGAGGCTCTCTGGTCCGGTGGCATCGAGTTCCAAAGAACGGGGCCACAACGGAGAACCATCTCCGCCTCGTGGTCTCCAGGTGGGCCTCTTTCAAGCCTGGTACGTGAAGAAGGTTCTTGTTTGCTGGCCGCGGGGTCCTTGAGTAAGCAGGCATCAACAAGCGGTCTTTTAGGTATGTTGGGCCCCGGCCCCGTAGGGCTTTGAAAGCCAAGGTCAAGGTCTTGTGTAAGGCTCTATACTCCACGGGCAGCCAGTGCAGGCGCTGCAGAGATGGTGTAATGTGGCATCTCATCGATGTTCCTGTGAGAAGCCTGGTGGCCGCGTTCTACACGGTCTGGAGCCTGCGGGTTAGTGACCGGGGTAGACCTACATACAAAGCATTACAGTAATCCAGCCTTGAGGTAACCGTGGCATGGATTACTGTAGCTAGCGCTTCCGTCGGAAGATAGGGCGCCAATTGTCTCGCTTGGCGCAGGTGGAAGAAGGCCCTTTTGCTCGTGGAGGCAACCTGGGCCTCCATCGACAATTTGGAGTCCAGGATAACACCAAGGCTTTTACTGAGGGGGGACGGAATCAGCGGTTCCCTTCAAAGGGGGCAGCGAGAAAGGTGGTTCTGGGCGGCCCGCCATAAGATCTCCGTCTTTGATGGATTTATTTTAAGTTTGTGGGCGCTGAGCCATTTTGTCACTGCTTCTAGCCCTCGAGTGAAGTTTTTCGGGCACCGGTTGCGCCAGGCTCCAGTTTCAGTAGGAGCTGGGTGTCATCGGCATATTGGTAGCACCCTAGGCCGAAGCTCCGGGTTATACCAGCCAACGTCCGAACATAGATGTTAAACAACGTTGGTGATAATATGGCGCCTTGGGGCACTCCGCACTTCGAGAGAGATTTCCTAGATGTTTGGCCTAGCCATTCAACTCGCTGACTACGTCCGCGCAGGAAGGAGCTAAGCCAAGCTAAAGCTGTTCCTTGTATCCCTATGGCGGCAAGTTGTCGTATCAGCAGATCATGGTCCACCGTGTCGAATGCGGCGGTAAGGTCCAGCAATACCAGAACTACTGAGCCTCCCTTGTCTAGTTGGCAGCGGATATCGCCCGAGATGGCCACCAGGACGGTCTCGGTCCGATGCCGGAACCCCTGATTGAAAGGGGTCCAAGCCCTCTGATGTCTCAAGGAAGTTTTGTAGCTGAGTTGCTGCCGCGGTTCGATCAGCTTACTGAGAAACGGGGAGGTTTGAGACGGGATGGTAGTTCGCTGGCATCGCTGGGTCCAGATTGGCTTTTTTCAGGAGTGGGCGGACCGAGGCTTCTTTCAAGGCATCCGGGA
The DNA here is from genome assembly GCA_030556195.1 of Anolis apletophallus. Taxonomy (NCBI): domain Eukaryota; kingdom Metazoa; phylum Chordata; class Lepidosauria; order Squamata; family Anolidae; genus Anolis; species Anolis apletophallus. Next base: position 142,928,174 of record JARBWK010000005.1, on the reverse strand, counting down.
AAATTCCCTGCTCCAGGGAGTGATTTATTATCTGCATCAGGGGAATCGAGAGCCCCTCTGCGCAGTCCTTGACTAGATGGGATGGGCAAGGGTCCGTGGAGCAGGTAGTCGCCCGTGCAACTACCTGCTCCTTACTTATCCTTACTTATCTCCAATTCTCAATTACAGAAACATTATTTTCTGTGACCTTCTCACATCAATCCAATGTTGATTCACAAATAGTCATCTGGATCAAGGCTTGTTTCTTTTCCTTAAATATTGCCTTAAATTCCATCTTCAGACCTTCTTTCAGTTCAGTTTTTCAGATCCCTCGTTGAATCAGATCCTGGCTTACTCACTTCCAATCTCAGTTATTTTATTTCTCCCAAAATAACTTGATTCAGTTCAGCTAATTTGGCTGATTGGTCTATAAAATCTCTTCTTACGTCATGCATTTTTGTTTTTAGCCCAACATCTCTAAGAATTTTGGCATTTGTCAAATTAATTCATAGAGAAAGAAAAAAAAATCAGCTGCAGATGGCCATCTTCAACCCTGGGTGTCAGTATTGCTTTCATCCAGCTATCTGTCAATCTGGTTTATACTCAGTACTGTTTAGCATGGAGGGTAACGTCCTCCGTTCACTTTTTCACTATCACTGAGAATTTTGTTTTTAGTACAGAAAAGATAATAACACCCTCCGCAAAAAAAACCAATTAATCTTTTAAACCTTTCAAACCAGAGTTTTAATTCTTTCAGTCTTTCTAAACCATATTAAGTTTATTAATTTTAAGTTTCAACTGTCCAGTTTGACAGTGGTGCTTCTGCTTTTTCCATACTTGATTCACAAGCAATTTACTCAGTTTTTAGATGTTGCGGAAGTATAGCTGTAGGAAGTCAAAATGGCCTCATTGATTAGAAAGATTTCTTAAATGCAATTTATGGAATCAAAGTTGAATACAAAATGTTTTTCCTGTCTTTGGTGGCTAAACAGGTAGGGTGTGTGCGTTTCCCTCACAGTCGTGTCCACCCCCCCCCCCCCCAATTCCATTTTTGTCCTGACAACATTACAGGTATCTCTGATATTCAAGGAATATGAACCAGTACTATATTAGCCTCTTGTCAAATATATATGCATCTTTTCTTTTTGCACAATTTTTTCCATTGGAAAGGTTTAAGTAATTCTTCTTTAAACCATTGGTAGTATTTTGCTTTTTTTTTCATGTCAGGAATGACTTGAGAAACCGCAAGTCGCTTCTGGTGTAAGAGAATTGGAGATCTGCAAGGATGTTGCCCAGGGGACACTCAGATGTTTTACCATCCTGTGGGAGGCTTCTCTCATGTCCCCACAGCTCAACCCACTCCCTAGATTCAAATTGCTGACCTTTTGGTCAGCACAAAGGTTTAATGCATTGTGCTGCCGGGGGCTCTAGTATTTTGCTGACAACCCACTATGTTCTGGTGTTTTCCCTATCTTTAATTCAGTGATTGCTTTGCAAATTTCAGATAGCACAATGTCTTTCTTTGTGGCTTACTTGTCTTGCTGTGCTTTGTGATGTTGTCAGATGTTCTTTAAAATTTCAGTTATGTATATCTTAAAATTTTTAATACAAATATTTTTAAAGAATTTTCAAATATTGTTTACAGTAGTTCTGAGATTATATCTGCAATTCTGGTCAGGTAAAATAACACTAAACACAGTCTGGTTAGAAAAAGCCGAGTAAGGGGGAATACTACTAAAAGCAGATTAAATCATCATAGTGTCTATTAGGGAAAGTATTCAACATGTATATAGCAAATTGCCTTTATATTATGTAAATGCTCATATAGTGTGCATATACAAAATCGAAAACACATCAAATATTCCAGTACAAGAATTCTCCTCATACATATAATAAATAGTACCAAAGGAAACACAACGTCTCTTTTACTTGCGTATCGTATGCGCAGTCCCATCCAGTTCAAAGTTAAATGCCAAAATATGCACGCAATCGTGAAGAAGAATCCAGGTCCAGTGGTCCAGAACAAATGGGAGGTCACTGCGGTGAATTATCCAATATATCCAAATGCAAACTTCTATTACACTGGTGCTGGGATACATTCACTCCTTATGGCCTTTCCTCTATTGGAAGGGCTCAGACCTGGAGGTTCTCAAAAGCCGCCGGTGTCGGCTGGATAGGATGGCAATGTTTCTCAAAACACACATTCACTCCATATTGTAGTATCCAAGAAAAGTGGTCCTAGTTGACCCATAAAATTTCAAGGTACATCCAAATGAAGTATTGGGTGGCAATTCATTAGGTATAGACCGCAACGGTACTCAGTAGATGGCCACGTCTGTTTCGCCGTAAATCTGGCTTTTTCATAGCGGAAAACCCATGAATGCCTGGAGTCAACGGAGGGTTGTGATTCAAGAAGAATATCAACAAGGGTTTCACAATTAAGGGAATGTTATTTATATAACATAAAGGCAATTTTGCTATATACATGTTCAATACTTTTCCTAATAGATACTATGACACTATGATGATTTGATCTGCTTTTAGTAGTATTCCCCCTTACTCGGCTTTTTCTAACCCGACTGTGTTTAGTGTATATAGTTCTGTAATTCCGCCACGGTCTACAGAGAGACAGGTAAAATAACAACCAATCATCCTCTCTTGGTGAGAGTGGTCCTCGTTAGTACACCATAGCTTAGTATGGATGAAATATACAATTTATGAACTAGAATATTGGCTATATAAGGTATCATGCTCAAAACAAGTGGTAGATGGGGGACAAGACAACAATATTATTATCAACAACATATTGTTATTAAAATTGAGTTGATCCTTAGTTTTCTGCTTTCCAGGAAGCAGAATAGATTAAACTTGTTGCTTCTCGTCCTCGGATATCTGATTTAGAAATAATGATTGATTATGATATTTGCTGTGCCAGTAGACAAGAGAAAATGGTTGTTACTGAAAGTAGCTGAGAGGTCCAGGAAAATGAATGCTATTGCACTCTCCCATGCCTTCTCCTGGCATCGGTTTTCTGGCTGTCCAAAGCTGCCAAAATCATGATGGCATCTGGATCGAAATGGATCCAGAAACTCTCAGAGAAAAGATTAAATGGGAAAATACGTTACTCTTCTAAATTAGAGTGTAAAAAGATATTTTTATGAGTAGGTTAATGATTTGGTAGAATGTGTCATGCCCCAGCCTGACTCTAGCCCTCAGCCAGACCAACGCCATGTTAAATCTACAGCCTCAGAGAGGCCTGCAAGCAAGCTTCTGCAGAGGCCTCTAGTTCATCAAGCGTTCAAGGGCAAACACATCCCTTCTAATTCCCAGGCTGATAAGAAGGCCTGGTACCACGAAGCGGCGGTGCTTCCCGAAAGCCCAGGTGTCTTCACTAATGAATTGACATTCCAGTCTCGGCCGAGGGGCCCGGGAGGGGCAAGCCCATCAAGTGAGCCTGAGAAGCAGTTACGACGCAGCTTGCGTCTTCAAGGGAAAAAACCTACTTAAGCCGCTTCCCGTTGGCTCTAGGTATCTCTCGCCAACGTTAAGCTTCAAGACAAGCCTTCACGGAACTTTGCCTGGGCCATTGGGCCTTCCAGCCTTTAGACCAGGGGTACTCAGAATGGTGATCGGGATCACCAGGGTGATCTTTGGGCCTCATCCTGGTGATCTTGAGGCCCCTGACCAGGTTTTTTGCAGTTGGTCCTCTTCATGCGCCCCTGCACGCTGCAAAGAAGTCCTCCGTCGTTGCTCCTCCCCGCTCCCTGCTCGCGCGCCGCTTCCAAAAGCTCCAGAGTCCAAGAAGCAGAATGGGCCCCCTCTTTTGGATTCCTCCTCCTCCCTCCGTCCTTCTCCAGCCACTCAGAGTCATAGGAGACCAAAGGGGGCAGGCCTGGATGACGCGATGCATGGCTGGCCCCGCGCGCATGTGCAGAAGCGCCCATTCTGCCTCTCGGACTTCTCATGAGCTCTTGGAGGCGGCACGCATGCTGGCGGCGTGGAAATAGGAGCAATGACGGAGGAGGAGAAGAAGGACGCTTTGGGGTCATTTCCTTACCGCATCTCAAAGGTCGGTCTTTTTACTTTGGGGTGGGTGCTTGATTGTTCTGTGGCATGTCTCTTTGTTTATTTTTAATGTTTAAAAATGGCCCTTTAGCTCCAAAGCCTCTCTGCTTGCTTTGTTCCTTGAGAAATATATGTTGGGGAATATGGAAATGTGGGAGAAATGGGGTGGTTGGATGTATTTTTGCATGTCCCTTTGTTTACCTTATTTATTTATTTATTTATTATTGGGACTTCTCGACCGCCGACTCCCAGGGGCTCGCGGCGGCTCACAAGAACCAATGGCACAGTGCCATGAGTTAAAAGCATAGAACAATTAAAAACAAATTAAAACAAGCAGTACAATTAAAACAGGCAGCAGCAATACATACAGCCGAGTGAGTATCAACATGACCTTGCTGAGTATTAAATGGCCTTGCAGTTCAAAAGCCTCTCTTCTTACTTTCTGGCTGATAATATGTGTGGTAATATGGCAGTGTGGGAGAAATGGGGTGGTTGGATGTATTTTTATGCTCTGTTTTATATTGTTGTTATTAAATTGAAATGTTGATGTTTTATAACTTCATTTTATGTAAACTGCCCCGAGCCTGCTGGAAGGAGCGGTACATAAAAATGAATAATAAATATAAATAAATAAATAAATAAGAAAATAGTTATACGTTTTACCTATCTGGGTAGGTGATCTTTGGGACTTGGTTTTTTAATCAGTAGCTCCCATGCTGAAAAAGTGTGAGCACCCCTGCTTTAGACTCTAATTGCCAAGTCTTTATGCCAAGAACTGATTCCTGGATTTAGCCCATTGGGGCATCAAGACTCTTTTACCTTTTATCCTTTTTTGCCTTTGGGGTATTGCAATGCTTGGGAGCATCAATGGACCGTATTTCTACCTTCTTTACTTCTTTCCATTTATTCTAAATAAAGCATTTAATCACGGCTGGTCTCAAGTGGTTTACTGAGGGGTCCTTCAGGTCTAAGGTGCAACTGCTGTTCAATAACAATACAACAGGTTTAGAATTTTTGTAACTGCTGTTCAATAACAATACAGTAGGTTTAGAATATTTGCTTCTTCCCTTACTTGAATATATTTTATTGCTATGTAAACAATAAAAAGATATGCAGACAGTGGATGTGTGCCTGTGAGGACAAATACAATAATAACATTTGGACTACATTTCACAGAATGCTGACTGGAGCTGAATCGTGCACTTTCACCTGAAGGACTTCATCCTGCTCATACTCAGCTGCCTCTACAGGTCTGGCTCCTGCGCAGCAGTATTGCTTTCAGTCATGTCAGGCTGTTCCTCTCTCATGGACTCAGACTAGGCTGTTGGGAGGCAAACCCCTTCTTCCTGTTCCTCATCTTGGCCCATGGTCATCTCTGATAGAAAGAACAGTGAAAACCTTGTTTAGAAACGTAACTAATCAAAACCAATAAGGATTAAATCCTCTAGTTTTTCATTGTAGCACTTCACTTATTCATTTATTTTGGCCATATGTCTGCTCCTACAATCAAAAGGAGAAAATAAAACAGCAGTCTCTCTCTGGCGTTACTTCGCGAATGAAAATTCTTAGGAAGGACTCATCCCACGTTTTCTACAAGCGCGTTGATGACTAAGAAGGCCAATCCAAGATAGGCAAGTCCGGTTGCAGAAAGCACAGCAGAAAGTCTCCTTCGGTGATGTTGTTTCCTAGTTCTGGTTCTTTCTGCATTGTCGTTTCTCTTCGAGACCCATTTGGCGTGTCTTCTCGAAAGAGGCCATAGCATTGTGGATAGTGCGACTCCATGCCTCCGATGTGACGCCAGGTGGACCATTTTTGGTGTTTCAGGGAGTTCTTATATCTCTTTTTGGGGGCGCCTCTCTTGCGCTGACCTGTGGCAAGTTCACCATAGAGTAGTATCTTTGGGAGGCGGTGGTCCTCCATTCTAGAGACGTGCCCTGCCCAGCACAGCTGTGTTCTCAATAGCATGGCCTCAATGCTAGTGATCCCTGCTTGCTCAAGGACAGCAACATTTGTCACATAGTCAGTCCTTCGAGCCTGTGCAATGGATTTTTCCAGTGGAGCACAGCATGCACAGAACTGGCCTCACCCTTTAAACCAAAGGTTTGTCTGCCAGGGCCTAGAAAGCTTGGATGGTGGCAGCGAGGTCCTCAGGTCATAGGTTTTATTGGAGTTTCCTTCTCTTCAATGGTTGACCTTACAGGGTTAGACAAGCACCATCTGCCCAGGTTTGAATTTAGAGTTTTCCTTCTCTTAGGATGGTTGCCAAAAGGCTAGAGAGTACACAGCAGTACACAGTAAAACAGCAGTACACAGTAGAATAAATCACAGGAATGGACCATTCCCAGTAGTTTTAGGGCCCTTCAAATAACCTGTGAGATCCAAGAATCTAAAAGCCTATCTATCCTAACACTTGCTCCAACCCCTAAAGAGAGCTGCTTCCAAGTTTGGACTAAATACCAGAGTGGGTTCATCACCCCCTTGATGTCAGATCCCCTTGAAAAAGAAGTCCCAGTCACATTGGGAGGTTAGCAAGGGTACCGCAGGGACTTGAACCCCGTCCTGGAAGCCAGGAGTGCCAACCACCAGTGCCTTTTGCTTTTTTTGTGCCAATGTGACAAGGGGAAAAGCAAAACCTGAGAGAACACAACTGTGTTCTCTCAGGAAAAAGAAAACCTGCCAGAGTTAGGATGACACAATGTTTTGGAGAGCTACTCTTTTTTCCTGGCCAGGTATTATCATTATTATGATTACTACTACTATTTCTCTGAATGAGATCCAAAAAGGAATAACTTTAAAAACATGCATAACTAGTATTCAATTACAATGTAAGCATTACAACAAATCAGCTTAAGCACAATTACATGAAACAAAACTTTAAAAAACAATTCAAAGAAAATCTCCAGCATCCCACATTCAAAACTGTTTATTCTAACTATTTCAGAATATGAGATTTAGGTATTACTTATGAAGAAACATGTGCCTGTCCTTCTATCCAAAATAATTAGTTTTCTATGCAAATTCAAAAGCATGGCTAATATTCCTTCCACGGGAGAAGTTATGAGCAAAAGAAGCTGATTGCTATATATAGTTTTTTTTAAGTAGTATTTTTAAACATGTTACCCTGAATACAACAGCACTGAGTAGGATTTGATGTAAAGATGAGCTGTCACAAATATTTGCGCTGCAAACCAGAATTTTAGCTAAATCACAGAAAATGAGACTTCCGTTTCTTACAATTAAAGTCATGCATGGTATGAAACCAGAGGGGGGGAAATTACGTTTTGTGGAGTTTTTTGTCCTGATCTCCAAAAAATAGTCTCAAAACACCCCACTCTGTCTCCAGCCCCAAACTACGAATGCCATAGACATAAACAGAGCAAGAGGAATGCAATGGTACTTACCGAGATGACTTCTTTGACTGGCTATAAATATAAGGTTGTTAGGCCTCAACAACTATTTATTATTTTTTAAAAATTAAGGCAGGAGCACCTCCCATTCTAATCAAACCAGAATGTCAATTGCCGAGCTTTTAAATTCAAATGTGGTCAGCCATGCAATATTCAAAAAGGAAGAGTGTAACAAAACAAAGGGAGTCAACAGAAGGGGAAAATACCTTTTATTTGCTGCTCTGGGTGTTTCTTGTCCTGGTATGTGAATAATACCCCACTCTGTCTCGAGTCCCAAACCAGAATCCCACAGAAATAGACAGACAAATCCATTTCTAAACAGGGCAAGAGGAATGCAACAGAACGGTACTTACCGAGATGACTTCGGTGGCTGGCTGTGAATAAAGGTGGTTAGGCCACAACAACTATTTAAAACATAGAAAAGTTAGCCCTCCACAAAAACATTCTGACTTTGTACGGAAAGAGCAAAAAGGTGGCCACTGTATTGTTTATTGAACTTCTTGGGTTTCTCCACAGATTGCAGAAAAGCTTTCCCCCCAGCCTAAACTAAAAGTCTGTGTCAGCGCCACTCGGCCCGGTTGTTGTCCTAACGGGCCAAGTCTTGCGCGCCATCAGATAACAGCAGCATCTGGCGGGCTTTGAACTGGAACCGCCTTTGAAGTGCCAGGACCCTTTTCCTGAACTTTGATATGCGGAGAGCCGGATGGTCATCCCTGAGGAAGGAGGGGCACAGCAGGGGGCGGGCTAGGGAGGGCTCTTGAAGGAAACTTCGCGCGCGAAATCTTTAGTCTATCTTTGCCTACTTTGGATTAAGGACCTATTAAACCATTTTCCTTCAACTATCCCTGGAGTGAGTCTGCTTTACTAGACCCCCCTTGCCGAAGCTTACATAAAGATAGACTCACCAACTTCTACGGCCGTGAAAGCCTTCCGACCGTAGCCACCTTCGTAAAGATGTCTCAAGCGGAGATGGACCCCCTCGATGACCAACTCCCCGAGGACTTGGGTGAGGCCGAGGGCGTGGAGGAAGACGGAGATGGAGACGAGACCGGCCCCTGCAGCAGCAGCTCAGGCGGAAGGCGCGGAGATGGGTGCGGAGGCGCCGCCGCTTCTCGCCTCCCCGGTGAAGGACGAGACCCGGAGTAAGGTACCGGTGCGCCCCGGAGGCCGGAACCCCAACCGGGGAGGCGGCTTCCCCTGCACCGCCCGAACTGCGACTGGAGGTGCAGGTATTCCAGCTGACGGAGGCAGTGCAGAAGCTCCAGTCCCAGATGCAACTGCTAATGGCCAGACCAGAGGAATTGCCGTGGGCCACGCCGGACGCGGCCCGAGACAGGCCGTCGAGCCAGGCCATGGAGCGGCCTACCAGGCCGTCAGGAGAGTGACTTTCCGGAACAGCGGAGACGACCCGTCCCGTCCAGAGGGACTTCCACCTTCAACCTGGGCCGGGCCGACCAGAGTCAAGAGGCGGTCGGGAGCCGGAGGGACCTGAAGGTAAAGTTCGATGGGGACCCCCGCCAACTCTCCTACTTTATCACCAACGTGCAAAATTATATGCTAGACTATGGAGATTCATTCCCCTCGGAAGGGGCCAAGGTGCGGGCTGTGGGGGCCAACTTGAAAGAGGCGGCAGCCGACTGGCTGATACAGCTGACGGACACTCGAGCGCCGCAACTGAGGTGGCTAGACACCTTGCTGGAGGCCCTACAAGCCCGCTTTGGGGACCCCTTAGCCGGAAAGAAGGCCAAGGCCCAGCTGAGGAAGATTTATCAAGGCCAGAGGTCCGTGTCGGAGTACGCCTTGAGTTTCCGAGCCCTAGCGGGGAAAATTCGAGGCTGGTCAGAAACCACCATACTGGAGTGCTTCAAGGCAGGCCTAAGGCAGGACATTCTGGAGTGGGCGATGCACCGGGGGAACCCCGAGACCCTGGAGGACTGGATAGTCTTGGCAGGGAGAGTAGAGTGCGACATGGAGCAGATGCCCAGACGCCACCGAGATGGCGGGAGAGCCCGGGGGGCAGGAACGGGGCCGCCTGGGAGAGCCGGCCCAGCCCGGAGGGCGTCCCCGCGAGCCCGGTCAGCCAGCCGGGAAGGCCAGAGGGGAAGGAAAGGAGCCTGCTTCTCGTGCGGCCGAGAGGGTCACCGGGCGGCTGACTGCCGCAAGAAGGCCCCCTCCCCGAAGCCGGAGAAGGCGCCAGAGGCCAAGCCGACCACCCCGGCCAAGACCCCCGCCCGGGGGAAGGCTGCAGCCGCGGAGGAGACGGCGCGAGCGCCACAAACCCTCCGCGAGCCTGAGGAGCCAGAGACGGAGCAGAGCGACCCCGAATGGATGGTGGGAAACGACAACGATCTGCTGTAGACGCCCGGCGGCAGATCCAAAACCCTCCGGGCCGTGAGTCTGATCCCCTGGGATGCGACACGTACAAGCTTGATGTTAAAGTGTGGGGCCCGGGGTGGCACAGCCTATAGAGACAGTCGCCATGCTAGACAGTGGGTGCACCCGATGCCTGATGTCCCCCAGGCTAGCGAAGCAGTTGGGGATAAAGCCCCAAGCGCTGATCGAACAGATCCTCTTCTCCCAACTAGATGTGTCCCCGGCAAATGGGAAGCCAGCCACCCACAGAACAGGGGAGATGAGAGTCCAGATGGGGTCCCACCGGAAGACCTGACGGTCGTATTTTCCGCAATGGCCCACCAGCCCATCATCCTAGGGGCCCCCTGGCTGCGCACCCAGAACCCACAAGTCGACTGGAGGACGGGGGCCATAAAGTTCCGAGACGGGGAGGCCCGGGCAAGGATAGATGACCTTGAACAAACGGGAGCCCTGGCTCACGAGGGAGCCAGCGTGGGGGCAGCAGAGAGCTACCCTGGTGGGATCCCGCGAAAGTATGGAGACTTGGAGGAGGTCTTTAGAGAGCGGGAAAGTGACCAGCTACCCCCCCACCGGAAGTGTGATTGTGCAATTGAAATTGAAGAGGGCGCCAAACTGCCCAGCCCGAAGCTGTACGCCCTGTCCGAGCCGGAAAGAAAGGCACTGAGAGACTTTATCGAGAAAAACATGGAGAGAGGGTTTATCGAAAAATCTACAAGCCCGCTGGCAGCCCCCGTCCTGTTTCGCCCAAAAACAGACGGCTCCCTGCGGCTGTGCGTGGACTACCGAGGCCTCAATGCCATCAGCACATCGAGCCCCTACCCGCTGCCCCTGATGTCCGAGATTTTGGCCCAGCTGGGGAGCGGTTCTTCACCAAGCTGGACATCCGGGAGGCGTTCTACCGGATCAGGGTGAGGGATGAAGACTGCTGGAAGACGGCGTTCAACTGCCACCTAGGCCAGTACCAGTTCCGAGTCACCCCGTTCGGACTCAAAGGCGCTCCCAAAATATTCCAGCAGTTCATCAACGAAATCTTCAGGGACTTGCTGTACAAGGGAGTTCTAGTTTACTTAGATGATGTGCTAATCTACTCGTCAGTCAGAGGCGGAGCACATCGAGCTGACCAGGGAGGTGCTACGGAGATTGCGGGAAAAACCAGCTCTTCGTCAAACTTTCCAAATGTGAATTCCACCGGCAAGAACTGGATTATCTGGGGTACCGAATCTCCACGCGAGGCCTGGCCATAGACCCTGGTAAGGTGAACGACGTGCTCGCGTGGGAGGCGCCCCGAACCCAGCGGCAATTGCAGGGCTTCCTGGGATTTGCTAACTTCTATAGACAATTCATCCACAACTTTGCCAAGATAGCGCTACCTCTGACTGAACTGTTAAAAACCAAGGGCTTGGGGGAGACAAAGAAGGCCAAGTCCCCGGGCGCTAAGCTTAGCTGGACCCCACAGTGTCAGGAGGCGTTCGACAACCTCAAGCGGAGCTTCACCAGTCAGCCCCTGCTGATGCACCCCCAGCCAGGCCGGCCTTTCACCATGCAGTGCGACGCTTCCGAAGCAGCCTACGGAGCGGTGCTACTACAACGGGATGAGGAAGGCACCCTGCGACCGTGCGCCTACCTTTCCAAGAAATTCACGCAGACAGAGAAGCGCTGGCACGTATGGGAAAAAGAGTCCTTCGCGGTGCGGGCCGCATTGAGCCACTGGAGACACTTCCTCGAAGGCACTGCTCTGCCCTTCGAAGTGTGGACGGACCACAAGAACCTACAGGCCCTGCAGTCCCCGCAACGGCTCAACGCCAAGCAGCTAAGGTGGGCACAGTTCTTCAGCCGCTTTAACTTTGAGCTCAAGTACCTGCCCGGCCCGAAGAACGTGCTGGCCGACACGCTTTCCAGGATGCCTGAGGCCAACTACTCGGCGCCAGAAGAAATGGGGACAGTATTTACCAAGCGCCAGCTGGGCCTGGTGGCCCACACCAGGGCGGCAGACAAGGCCCCCCAGCCGGCCGTCCCGGGAACCCCCGAGCTCCTGGCAGATTTGGCGGCGGCTTACGGACCGGACCCCTGGCTCACGGAGCACTGGGAGGATCTGACCAAAGCGGGAGGAATCTGGTATTACAAGGACAAGTTGTATGTTCCCCAAGCCCAGAGGGCCCCGATCCTGGCTCAAGCCCACGACTCCACGTTGTCCGGCCACTTCGGCCTCACCAAGACCCTAAAGCTTTTGGCCCGGCAGTTCTGGTGGCCAGCCATGCGGAAAGACACTAAGGACTATGTTGCAGAATGCGAGGTGTGTGCTAGGAAGAAGCCAAAGACGGGCCGCCCGGACGGGTCTGCTGCAGCCGGTAGCTGACCCAGCGGAACCCTGGAGCGAAATCGCCATGGACTACGTCGTCGACCTGCCGCCTAGAGGCGGGTCCCCCCCAATTTGGACTGTAGTGGACTTATTCTCTAAGCAGGCCCATTTCATCCCGCTGCGCAGACTCCCCACGGCTCCAGAGCTGGCTCGCCTGTTCACCCACCACGTTTTCCGACTACACGGCTGTCCTCGACGGGTCGTGAGCGACAGGAGCCCTCAATTCACGTCCAGGTTCTGGAAGGCGTTCCTGGCGGGGCTGGGGTCGCAGCGCCTGAGCACGGCTTTTCACCCGGAGACGGACGGCGCGACGGAGCATGTTCAGTGGACCCTACAACAGTACCTCCGCTGCTACTCCACCTACCAGCAGGACAACTGGGCTGAGCTGCTGGACGTGGCCGAATACAGCTACAACAACTCCGAGCACGCCTCGACGGGGCCTCGCCGCCCGGGTCGCCTCAGGCCGCGACTTTCCCCCTTCCCAGCACTGGCTCCGGCCGAGACCCGGCCGCACCGCCGACTGACTGGGGGCCAAGGTGGCAGCCGCTTGGCGCAGATACAGACAGCGCTGCAACAGGCTGGGACTCTTACAAGCTGTACGCCGATAAGAAGCGGGGTCCCCAACCTGTTTACGCCGTTGGAGACCGCGTGTTCCTGTCCACTAAGCACCTCAAGTCCACTCAGCAGTCCCGCAAGTTTGCAAATACGTTTGTAGGGCCCCTCCGCGTCGTGGAGGTTATTAACCCTGTGGCAATCAAGCTGGACCTCCCACACACCTGGCGCAAGGTCCACCCAGTCTTCCACGTGAGTCTACTCAAGAAAGCTGTGTCCAACCAGAAGTGGTCCAAGCCCGAAGACGCTCCGGTGCCCATCATGGTGGGGCCCCACACCCACTTTGAGATCAGGGAAATCTTGGACTCGCGGCGCCTCAAGGGCCGCCTTAGCTACCTGTTTAAATGGACTGCCAAAGACTTACACCCCGAGTGGGTGCTAGACCAACACGTGCGGGCCCCAAAACTGTTGAAGGCGTTCCACGCCGCCTTCCCGGCCAAACCTGGACCCTGATTTCTCCCCCCCTCTCTTTGTCTCTCCCTTACAGGTCGCTCCTTCTCGGAGGGGGGCGCTATGTCAGCGCCACTCGGCCCGGTTGTTGTCCTAACGGGCCAAGTCTTGCGCGCCATCAGATAACAGCAGCATCTGGCGGGCTTTGAACTGGAACCGCCTTTGAAGTGCCAGGACCCTTTTCCTGAACTTTGATATGCGGAGAGCCGGATGGTCATCCCTGAGGAAGGAGGGGCACAGCAGGGGGGCGGGCTAGGGAGGGCTCTTGAAGGAAACTTCGCGTGCGAAATCTTCAGTCTATCTTTGCCTACTTTGGATTAAGGAATAATATATATGAAAGAATAGGAACAATACTTCCTCCCCCCAACAAAGGCCCTCAAAGTATTCACAAAACAACAGGGGCATCCGTTATTTCTTAAAAATTAAGACAGCAGCACCTCCCCTTCTATTTATTTATTTATTTGGAACATATATTCCATCCTTCTCAACCTCCGAAGAGGGACTCAGGATGGCTACCTACAGACACTATTCAATGCCAACACAAAATAAAACATAGCCTAAAATACAGTCAGTACAAATTAAGAGAGTTACAAATATACATTGCATTAAAACAGTTCGCCAGTTCAAATCGTCATCCTAAAAACAGCCCATTCTAAACCAAACCATCAGTCAACTGTAAAGCTTTTAAATTCAAACGTGGTTATCCATGCAATATTCAAAGAGGAAGAGTGTAACAAAACAAAGGGAGTCAACAGAAGGGGGAAATACCTTTTATTTGCTGCTCTGGGTGTATCTTGTCCTGCTATGTGAATAATAGTCTCAAAACACCCCACTCTGTCTCCAGTCCCAAACCAGAATCCCACAGAAATAAACAGACAAATACATTTCTATACAGGGCAAGAGGAATGCAACAGAACGGTACTTACCGAGATGACTTCGGTGGCTGGCTGTGAATAAAGCTTGTTAGGCCACAACAACTATTTAAAATATGGAAAAGTTAACCCTCCACAAAAACATTCTGACTTTGTACAGAAAGAGCAAAAAGGTGGCCACTGTATTGTTTATTGAACTTCTTAGGTTCCTCCCAGGGTCATAGCCGGGGTGTGGGGGTTGGGTTGTGGCTTGAGGGGCTCAGTCACACCCCACACCCCCAAATTATCAGGGTGGTCCATGAGAAGGCTTTACTGGTACATTATTTAAACTGTTATGCGTATCCATATCATGATCTGATCACCATGCTCAATATATCCCATATGCATGGGGGTATTGGGATAATGATACAAAAGATTTGCTAGTGTAGATCCTCTCTCACTCAGACTCAGCCCCTGGAATCAAAATCCTGGCTACAGTACTGGTTCCTCCACAGATTGCAGAAAAGCAATCCCAAAATATTTATCACCCACCATCATCTCTTGAGGGACTTGGGGTGGCTCACAAAGCGCTCAAAGGTCCAAATGCACAAAATCCAAAAAGCGCATAAACAATAACACAAAAGCAATAACATCATAACATCATAAAACCCCACTGGTTAAAATCAATAAAATGCAACAGTAGCTGCAGATGTAAAACAACTGCAATCAATATCGGCCTAATAAAGTGCAAGGTGAAATAATCTCTCTAGTGTTTTCCCAGCTCTTCCAGTTCCCCAAAGAAGACCAATAGAAATCCAGAATAAAAGCAAAACCTGAGAGAACACAAGTGTGTTCTCTCAGGAAAAAGAAAACCTGTCATAGTTATGATTTCATCATGCTTGGGAAAGGTGTTCTAGCCAGGTATTATTATTTTTACTACCGTACCACTATTATTAGTATTTCTCAGAATGAAACCCAAAACAGCTTAGGAGTTTCATTCTGTTAAGCAATAACATTAAAAACATGCATAACTAGAACTCCATTTCAATGTAAGCATTATAACAAGTCAGCTTAAGCACAATGAAATGGAAAAAAAAACTTTTAAAAACAATTTAATTAAAAGCTCCATCATCTCACATTCAAAATGCATATACCGCTTATTCTAACTATTTTGGGATATGACATTTAGATATTGTTTATGAAGTAACACGTAGCTGTCCTCTTATCCAAAATAATTAATTATCTATACAAATTCAAAAGCATGGCTAATAATATTCCTTCCAAGGGAGAAGTTATGGGGAAAAGAAGCTGATTGTTATTTTTTTTAAAGTGGTATTTCTAAACATGCTACCTTGAGAACAGCAGCACGGAGCAGGATTTGATCTCCTTTTTCTGCTTAGAAGTTTGAAACTGAGACAATATTTGCTAGCTAGATCCATCTTTGAGAGTGATGTAAAGATGAGCTGACACAAATATTTATGCTGTAAACCAGAATTTTAGCCAAATCACAGAAAAAGAGACCTCTGTTTCTTAAAATTGAAGTCATGCATGGTATGAAACCAGAGGGGGAAAATTACCTTTTGTGGAGTTTCATGTTCTGATCTGTGAAAAATAATCTCAAAACACCCTACTCTGTCTCCAACTACAAACCAGGAATCCCATAGAAATAAACAGAGCAAGAGATGACTTACCAAGATGAGTTCTGTGACTGGCTGTGAATAAAGGTTGTTAGGCCACAACAACTATTTGTTATTTCTCCAAAATTAAGACAGGAGCACCTCCCACTCTAACCAAACCAGCATATCAGTGCCGAGCCATTAAATTCAGATGTGGTTATCCGTGCAATATTAAAAAAAAGAAGAGTGTAACAAAACTAATGGAGTCAACAGAAGGGGAACATTACTTTTCAATTGGCAGTCTGGGGGTTTCTTGTACTGATCTGTGAAATAATCTCAAAACAGCCCACTCTGTCTCCGGCCCCAAACCAGGAATCCCATAGACATAATCAGGCGAATACATTGGTACTTACCAAGATGACTTCTGTGGCTGGCTGTGAATATAAGGTTCTTAAGCCACAACATCGATTTAAAACATAGAAAAGGAGACCCCTTCACAAAAACATTCTGACTTTGTATGGAAAGGGCAAAATGGTGGTCCACCTGTATTTTTGTCCATTGAAACGGAGACTTCTTGGATTCCTCCACAGATGGATGAAGAGCAGCCCTAAGACACCAGTGTTTCCCTTCCAATTCTCCCAAATAAAACCAGTAGAAATCCAGAATAATGCTGCATTTACAAAGAAGAATGAATGTATCGGAAATAATGGGAACAATGCCTCCCACCAAAGACACCAGAAATATTCACAAAACAACAAAAGCATCCATTATTTCTTCAATATCAAAGCAGCAGCACTTCCTAATCTAACCAAACTATCATGTCAACTGCAGATAAGCTTTTAAATTCAAACTTGGTTATCTGTGCGGCATTTGAAAAAGAAGAGGGAGAACTAGAAACATTTTCTATCCAAACGGATCCAAATAACTATGGCTGTGCCATGTGACAAAATGACTCACTGCGCAGGTCTCCTAAAATGAGACTACCGACATTCAAAGGACACAACATCTGCCGAAGGAGATTTAGTTCAGGACAGTGTCACAATCCGAGCTATGGTTTCCTTTGTTTTTCATCAGATTTCCCTGCTGCTCCTCTCTCCACTTTTGGGGGGGATATATTTAATGTTCATTCATCTACCTGTTCCCCCAATCTCTCTCCCAACTGCCTGCCCAAAGCAGAAAAAACCCAGTATGAAACCAGTGGGACAGCCTCGCTCAATGGAATGGGCCGGATCCTTCCGCCAGCCGTTGCAAATCATAAAGGAAAAAAGTAGTTCCTGGCCATAGGGCTCAATGCATGCCAACATGCTCCTTGTAAATCCTTGCTCACATAATAACAGACTGAGGATCTTTTAGCTGGAAATCCAAGATACAAAATGCTTCAAAATCTAATCATGTCCACTTGGATGGCCGAAGGGGTGACATCCAAATATTGACCAGGGTATTGAGTGACCAGGCATCATCCAGTGTTTCTCAGACTTCAGTTGCCCAAAGCAGTTGGAGGATCAAATTTTGGGAAACACTGGTCCAAACTAACAGGGCCATGGATATGTCCACACCAGAATAATAGCATATTGGTCACATGAACTGCCATGGCCCAATGCTATGGAATTGTGGGATGTGTAGCTTTGTGAGATGTTTACCCCTCTCTGTCCGAAAGCTCTGATGCCACAACAAACTAGAAATCCCACGGCTCCATAGGATGAAGTCATGAAAGTTAAAGTGGTGTCAATCTGCTATACTTCTGCAGTGTGGATGGTTCTGAAGCAGACCCTGGGAGTTCTAGAACTCCAAGTATCAAGTTAACCTTACCAACGCTGCCCGAACGTGCGGATACTAGGATGAGGGAGAACACGTGACAACTGTGAAGTAGGGTGAAAAACAAAAGGTTTTATTACTGGCACCAGCTGGT